>LNAC01001183.1:18485-76948 GCA_002007465.1 Ailurus styani | reverse complement strand
TTTGGCCATTCTAACTGGTGTAAGGTGGTATCTCAATGTGGTTTTGATTTGAGTTTCCCTGATGGCTAGTGATGATGAACATTTTTTCATGTGTCTGTTGGCCATTTGTATGTCTTCTTTGGAGAAGTGTCTGTTTATGTCTTCTGCCCATTTTTTGACATGATTATCTGTGTTTTGGGCATTGAGTTTGGGAAGTTCTTTATAGATCTTAAATATTAGCCCTTGTCTGTAGTGTCATTTGCAAATATCTTCTTCCACTCCGTGGGTTGCCTCTTTGTTTTGTTGACTGTTTCCTTTGGTGTGCAGAAGCTTTTTATCTTGAAGTCCCAAAAGTTCATTTTCACTTTTGTTTCCTTTGCCTTTGGAGATGTGTCTTGAAAGAAGTTGCTGTGGCTGATGTTCAAAAGGTTATTGCCTATGTTTTCCTCTAGGATTTGGATAGTTTCCTGCCTCACGTTGTGGTCTTTCATCCATTTCGAGCTTATCTTTTTGTATGGTTTGAGAGAATGGTCAAATTTCATTCTTCTATACATAGCTGTCCAATTTTCCCAGCACCATTTATTGAAGAGACAGTCTTTTTTCCACTGGATATTTTTTCCTGCTTTGTCGAACATTATTTGACCATAGAGTTGAGGGTCCATATCTGGACTCTTCACTCTGTTCCATTGGTCTATGTTTCTGTTTTTGTGCCAGTACCATGCTGTCTTGGTGATCACAGCTTTGTAGTAAAGCTTGAAATCAGGCAACATGATGCCCCCAGCTTTTTTTTTTGCTTTTTTTTTCTTTGTCAACATTTCCTTAGCGATTTGGGGTCTTTTCTGATTCCATAAAAAATTTAGGATTGTTTGTTCCAGCACTTTGAAAAATGCTGGTGGAATTTTGTTTGGGATGGCATTGAAAGTATAGATTGCTCTGGGCAGTATAGACATTTTAACAATGTTCATTCTTCTGATCCATGAGCATGGAATGCCTTTCCATCTTTTTGTATCTTCTTCAATTTCTTTCATGAGTGTTCTGTAGTTTCTTGAATACAGATACTTTACCTCTTTGCCACCAGAGTTTCTAAATCTAGGGGTTTTTATGGGCTTATTTACAGGCTTTGTTTTAATCTAATTAAGCCTCCCTATACCTGTCATCCAGTCAGGTTTTGTCACCTATGTATCATATGGGAAAGGGTGAAGGCCTCCTTCTAGGATGGTACAAAATCCTTTTAAGGGTGGTTCCTTCTTAGGACTGGGGACCTTGAACCTGCCTGCCTTCCTTCCTACTACCCTTCATCCCTTCAACTCTAGCAGTACATAGGACATTTATAAATCAGAATACTCAATATCATAAAGTGCCAAATATCAACCATATTTAACACTCAATGCACATTTCCACAATGTCTAAACCACTTTGTTACACTGACTTGTAATATTTGTGTGTTAATTTTGTTTTTTAGATTAGAGAAAAATGAAAAGGCAAGAGACATGAACATGAAAAGAAGGCAGTGTAAAAAGGGAATGTTGTGATGAGCACTGGGTGTTATATGGAAATGTTGAATCACTAAGTTTTACACCTGAAACTAATATTACACTGTATGTTAACTACCTGGAGTTTAAAGAAAAAGTTTTAAAAATAAAAAATAAATCTAAACAATGTTTAAATAAATGAAAAGATCAGTGGAAGAAGTGAAAGAAAATGAATGAGAAGAAATTAAAATCAGGAGACAATGTTTAATCAAGGTGGAAAAGTAAAGAGAATCAGTAAATTGAAAGTACAGGTAGAACTAGAAAAGACAAGAGAACAAGGGTAATGCCACATCAGCAGGGAAATCAGCAAAAGAAAACAAGGGAGTAGGAAAAAAACACAGGTAGAGGCAGGCAAGATAATGAAAATTGTGCAAATAAAGAAGGCACAGAGAAAGGACTGTGGAAAAAATGAAGCCTAACAAGAAATAGAAAAAAAAATTAGGATATTTATCAGAATAAGTAAAAATATGAAACAGGAGATTTTAGGAAAGCAAGAAAACACAATAATATGCCAGAGTATTTGGTTTTCGAGTAAGAATTTGCTCTGAGAACAACTTAGATAGTGTTGTGGAGAGCCATTGAACTCCTCAAATAAATATGATGATTATTTTAAAGTAAACACATTTGAGATTCATCAGATGCAGGAAGAAGTCTTTTAAGAGCTTTCCTTATCTCTTTAAATGCAGGAATGTCTGAGAATGAAACTGCTATAAATCCCCTCCCTTCTCTGAGGGTGTTTGATGGCCATGAGAAAGACAGAAAGTAATGCTTGCATCTGCATAAAAAACGATTATCACAAACTTTCTTATTTTCTGTTTGTTTCTCTCTAAACCCATTTATTCTTACCATGGAAGCCTCTCCTCCTGTCCATTTCTTCCCTTTCTGAAGTTGGCTATATAATCTAATTTTAGCCATTTATGAGCTACTTCCTTTATGAATTCCCATATGCAATTGAATAAACTTTTTTTCCCTCTTGTTCATCTATCCTTTGTCAGTTTAATTTGCAGGCTCCAAAACCAACATAAGAGGGGTCTAGGAAAAGTATTTTTTCCTTGGTAGGATCGGTAAGAAATCTTACAGGTCAAGAAGGATATAAATTCAGATAATTTAAACATTAGAAAGTACTCAGAAGTGAGAGAAATACCATGAAAAAACAATGGAAGATAGAGAAATGGCACCAAAAACAAACAAAAAAAGAGAGAGATAGAAAGAGAGAGAAAAAAATAAAGGGAGTGGAAAGCAATGGGGGAAATGAATTAAAAATCAAAGATTGAGGAGTACCTGGATGGCTCAGTTGGTTAAGTGTTGGACTGTTGACCTTAGCTCAGGTAATGACCTCAGGGTTTTGAGATAAAGCTCCATGTTGGGTTCCATGCTGGGTGTGGAGCCTGCTTAAGATTTTCTCTTTCCCTCTCCCTCTGTCCTCCTCTCCCTCAAGTTTTCTCTCTCTCTTAAAAAAAAAATCAAAGACTCATTCAACACAAAGAGTTATAAGTTTAGAGGAAAAGGGGGGTTAAGAAGAGAAGAGGGCATGATAGAAAGAGAGAGGAAAAAAGGGAGACAGGAACAGCAGACACAAAAGGTGAGAGTAAGTAGACTAAACAAGGAGAGAAAAGAGAAAAATGAATAAACACAACACAAATGTCTAGTAATTTACATAAATAAGATGATAGAAGGAAACTTCAATGGAAATGCATCTTAAAAAAGCACAGCTGTTTATGTTTCAAGTTGGCTTATGAATCTGAATTTTGCAGAAAAAATATGTGAGGTTTGGCCAGAATTAATGTTGCTGCAGGAAAAATCCTTGATTTACAAACATCTTCAGTATTGTCTGTAATACAATACTGGTTTATACAATTATTTTTAATGACTTATTAATTAGATCTTCCTAAAGAGATTCAGAAGAATTGTTCGTAAAAGGGCGCTGGGAACCGCGTGGGCCTCGCTGGTTGACACAGTCACAGCGTGGAAATGGCAGAGTTTGCACAGCTCCTGCCACACAGAGCGAACCTGGTATCTCCTTCCACCGCTCTTGATTTCTTTCTCAGGAATAAACCCGNGTTTGCACAGCTCCTGCCACACAGAGCGAACCTGGTATCTCCTTCCACCGCTCTTGATTTCTTTCTCAGGAATAAACCCATTGCTTATGATTAGGCCCTAGGGCACTCCACACCAGGCCGAGATTACTCGTATGACAGCATACGAGGAGAATCAGACCTTTAGCCCCACAGCAAGGACCCTAGATTCTACTTCTGTTACCCTGTCTCCCAGCGCTTTCTCATAGAGCTTTTGTAGTTCAGACAGAAGGACTTTAAGACAAAGCCAGGCCCTGAAGCTAAGCATTAGTTCAGCCTGAAGAAAAGGAGCCTTATCTAAAGATGTAATACGAGTCAGAGGAGGACATAAATTGCTACATGTTCCTTTATTGATTAATAAATGAGAGGGCATGGTACCCTCCGTAAGGTCTGCTTTCCATGAATATTGCCCTTTATTCAAAGAATAGCCAGAACAGGACCCCTATGGTGCTTGCGCACTCAGTTACAAAGAAGTAGCTCATTTGAACAACTTAGGCCCCACTGCCATAATTATCACTATTTTCTTCACTTTTGTATTCCTTGGNATCAGACCTTTAGCCCCACAGCAAGGACCCTAGATTCTACTTCTGTTACCCTGTCTCCCAGCGCTTTCTCATAGAGCTTTTGTAGTTCAGACAGAAGGACTTTAAGACAAAGCCAGGCCCTGAAGCTAAGCATTAGTTCAGCCTGAAGAAAAGGAGCCTTATCTAAAGATGTAATACGAGTCAGAGGAGGACATAAATTGCTACATGTTCCTTTATTGATTAATAAATGAGAGGGCATGGTACCCTCCGTAAGGTCTGCTTTCCATGAATATTGCCCTTTATTCAAAGAATAGCCAGAACAGGACCCCTATGGTGCTTGCGCACTCAGTTACAAAGAAGTAGCTCATTTGAACAACTTAGGCCCCACTTCCATAATTATCACTATTTTCTTCACTTTTGTATTCCTTGCTTCTGTGACTAATGTACTAGATAATAATGCATAATTCATTTATGTTAGACTATGCTTGAACTATATAACTAGTGCCTTATTCATATAAGTTTAACATAGATAGATGATTCTAATACATAATAATAGTTACTGTCTTTAACTTGTAACTCTATTACTATGGAATTTCCATCCAATTCATTTTTAAGAACAAAAGCGTGACTCAGTTGCTCTGTATGAGACCCATCTGTCCTGTTTAGGGACAGATGTCATTTGACAGATTGTCAGAGACAGATGGTCTGTCTCTGCCCCAATCTATAGAGGGCAAACATAAAATGTAGAGATCAAGCTGAGAAGAACATGTAAAGAATGTTTTCATTGGGCGCCTGGGTGGCTCAGTGGGTTAAAGCCTCTGCTTTCGGCTCAGGTCATGATCTCAGGGTCCTGGGATTGAGGCCTGCATCGGGCTCCCTGCTTAGCGGGGAGCCTGCTTCCCCCCCCCTCTCTCTGCCTCCTTGTGATCTCTCTCCCTCTGTGAAATAAATAAAAGAATGTTTTCATTGATCAAAGTACCATACCATGGAAATCAATTAACTTCAAAAAAATCATGTTCTGTTCACTATAGATAGTTCATCTTACTATCTATAAATAAAGCTACTGAGACCAGCAGAGTTAGAGATGCCTGCTTGGTGATCAGAAAGAACTGCTTGGCTCTCTCACTCCTTTCGCCGACACCGTTCATCCTTCGGGGACCCCTGGACCTGCTGGAGCTGGACTCCGGCAAAAGGAACAATATGCAGGTCAGAATCAGAGTGAAAAAACTTAGTTTGAATATTAGAAAATTTTGGATTTTAGAATATTAGCATATATGTCAGAGTAGACAGAATATGCATGAGTGATCATTCATACCCTTACTGAGATAGTAATAATGCATGAAAGTGTTTTATGGAAAATGGAAAAAAAATTTTAGAAAACTATGTCAAAGAATGTAAAGAAATGTTAGGAAAAAATATACATTTAAGATAATAGGAAAATAGAAAATAGGAGTAGAAAAAGGAAGAAATGAAGTATCAAAAATAGAGGGGAAGAGGAAAAGCAGGCAGTAAGTCCAGAGGAAATTAAAAATAGAATTGCAAAAGCAATAAATTAAGGGCTGAGAAATGAAAACTTTTGAGAACAATCATGAAAGATGGAAGATGGTAAAGATATAAACAATTAGAAAAATATCAATTAATTAAGAAAAATATTAATATACAAGTTAAGTGTGAAGATTGTAAGAGGAAGAATAAATCATTTTTTTTAAAGATTTTATTTATTTATTTCACAGAGGGAGAGAGATCACAAGGAGGCAGAGAGACAGGCAGAGAGAGAGAGAGAGAGGGGGAAGCAGGCTCCCCGCTGAGCAGGGAGCCCGATGCGGGCCTCGATCCCAGGACCCTGAGATCATGGCCTGAGCCGAAAGCAGAGGCTTTAACCCACTGAGCCACCCAGGCGCCCGGAAGAATAAATCATTTTTTACCACAAAATTATGGAAGGGAAATTATAGGAGAGCAATGAAAGGAGAAGACAGCAGAATAAAAAGACTAAAAGGAAAGATATGAGAGAAATGGAATAGAAAAGAAATGATAAGGAAAAATGGTGAGAAGTGTGGGAATAAGAACATGGAGAGAGGAGAGTTACTGTTAAGGACAGACAAAATATATACCATAAGAAGAATCTGAAACAAAAAAAGAGTTGAAGAAGCAAGTTCTTGCAAAAATGGCCAGGTCTCTCCCTTCATGCAAGAACTACAGACAGGTAGGGGACTTACTTCGTTGAAGCTCCTCAGCAGTGCCGAGGACACCTCTGATGGGCTGCAGTTGGATGCAGGTGCCTGGATCCAGGGCTATAGGAGGAGCAGCTTGTTCCATCCCCAAGGACCGGAAATCAGTTTGTGCACAGTGAACTTCCTGATTCGTCTAGAGGAATCACAAATTACAACAAATTCTCTTGATAACCTTAGAAATGTATTTAATGAAAGTCAGCACCTGAGGTCACAAACACCTTAAATTTATAAGTGATTCCTGAGAGTTCTACAAGACAAGAGGAGGAAGTAAACTTAGAATGTTCATTGTTTTCAGTTACCAGGAAATAAAAAGATTCTACTGCATAGAAGATCCATTCAGAGAGTAATTTCTTTCCTCTGAGACTTCAATATTGATCCATAATTTATGTTGGGGCATCCACGCCTCCACTGATTTAATTAAAAAGGAATATAAATGCTAGGACCTGGGACTGATAAACCAACTGAATTTTTAATTGAAAACCTGATACATAATAAGAGCTCTAATTAACATAAGTATATAACTTAAGCAAGTTATTCTATGGCTTTTATTTTTCCTTGTGGAATTTGTACAGTTGTCAAAACCTTCCATTTTGCAGACTGAAAAATGAATGAACCTGAAATTAATGTAGTGCCCAGTCCAATAAGTGCTGACCTCAGATTTTTTGGTACAAGAATATTAACAGAATCAGTGGGTTCATAGTTTCGAAGTTAGCTTAAATGACTTTGATCCTATGCTAATGCTGTGACTTATGGGAAGGTAGAGTTTCTTTCCTACTCACACCCCTGTGCTGTACCCTCTTTTTTGTAATAGAGGCATCCAAACCCAACTTCAGACCTGAAGATACAACTCTTGTCCCAATTAATCATTGACAACTATTTACTGAGTGTACAGGTTTCAATATCGAAGGTCTTTAAAGTTATTGGTGGCAGAAGACATGATTAGACATCCAGATGGTCAACGGACACATGAAGATGCTCAACATCACTCATCATCAGGGAAATACAAATCAAAACTATTAAGAGATATCAGCTCATGCCTGTCAGAATGGCTAAAATTAACAACACAACAAGAAATAACAGGAGTTGGCAAGTATGTGGAGAAAAAGGAACCTTCATGCCCTGTTGGTGGGAATGCAAACTGGTGCAGCCACTCTGGAAAACAGTATGGAGGTTCCTCAAACAGTTAAAAATGGAACTACCCTAGGCTTCAGCAATTGCACTACTAGGGATTTACCCAGAAGATACAGAAATACAGATTCACAGGAGTACATGAACTGCTACGTTTATAGCAGCATCATCAATAGCCAAACTGTGGAAGTAGCCCAGGTATCCAACAAATGATGAATGGATAAACAAGTGGTGTGTGTATATATACACAATGGAATATTACTCAGCCATAAGAAAGAATGAAATCTTGCCATTTGCAATGACATGGATGGAGCTAGAGGGTATAATATTAAGTGAAATGAGTCAGTCAGAGAAGACAAATACCATATGATTTCACTCATATGTAGAATTTAAGAAACGGAACAAACTAGCAAAGGGAAAAGAAAAAGGAAGGAAGGCATACCAATGAACAGACTTTTAACTATAGAGAACAAACTGATGGTTACCAGAAGGGTGTCGGGTTGGGGCATGGGTTAAATAGGTGGTGGGGCTTAGAGAGTGTGCTTGTTGTGATGAGCACAGTGTGATGTATGGAAATATCGCGTTACTATATTGTATGTCGGAAGCTAATAGAACACTATGTTAACTAACTGAATTTGAAATAAAAACTTAAAAAATAATGACAAAATAACGAAACCAAAAATATATATAGAAATAAAATTTAGAACATATACACATAATTTAAAATCTCTATAAATATGAAGTGTTATTTTTAATGCATAAATATTCTTCAGGAAAGTTTTTGAGAATTACAGTAATCTTTTTATAAATAAGGCAAATTTGTCTTGACCTTCATGTTCCTTTGAAGTTATTTTAACAATTCTTGACATTTACTTCTAGAACTAATTCTTCATTTCCTGAATATTGTTAGATCATCTATACAACTTACTGCTGAGGATGATCATGCCTCATGGAATCTTCTTAGAATTCTCTTATTTCCATCAAGCTTACAAATCATTGCAGTTCCCTTTTTATCTCTGCAGAAGTCTATCCATTGTATAAGAGGCCAATGAATATAAAAGTTTCAAATGATACTATTTTGGAATGTTCTTCATTCTCAAATTGGGACTGGTTTATTGGGAGCACATTTCTTGTGTTCCTCACTTGTGTTTCTCATCAACACCTCCTTATTCCAGCCCCATGCAAAGAAACCTATAGATTTGGTATTTACCCATTTAACTTTAGCTAATAACAATTCTTTTCAGTGACATTCCAGAAGTATTAAATGCCTTCGGAATAAAAAACTTTCTAGGTTACATTGGTTGTAAGACAGTGTTATACATGTACAGAGTCACCCAGGGTCCTCTGTACCACGTATTTTGTCAGTATTTTTCAGGCCATAATATCACTTCCAACAACACTGATAGACATGGCTCAAACCCAAAGTCTTCACATACATTGTTCCATCTTTCCTTTCTTTCTAGATCACCAACATCAGATCTACATCCATGTCATCCTAAGTGCTGTGGCCCCCTTCAACACCACTGAAGTCGCACAAGTGTATTATCTGACAAACTGTAGTAGGAGGGAACCTGATAAACTTCACGAGGCTGCTTTTGTAGGGGGCATGTTTTTATGAAATTCCCTGTGTGTGTGTTCCTCATGATCTGGACCAATGTGTACATGGTAACATTCCATCAGACCAGCCTCTGTGCAAGCCTCTTTCCTGAAACTAAAGCCACCCACAGGATCCTGGCATTTGTGAGCTGCTTTGTTTTGTTTTGTTTTTACTCAGTCAATAGTTGCCTTACCATTTACAGAAGTTATAATCATAATATACAAGGACTGGAGAGCATCACTCCTTTTCTCTGTTCTTGTTATCCAGCAATCTGTCCTTTTGTATTGGTGAAAAATAATAGATGATCCTTCCTAAACTGTGCCTTTGCAAAGATGAGAAAGTTCTCTCTATAAATGATTTCCCTAGAAGTTTGAACACCCTCACACATTTCTCTGACACAAAGGGCATGTGATTATAATTTCCCACACCATAATTTTAATGAGGTGAAATTCTGAAAAGGAATTAATAAATTTTACTTTGGACATTTCATCAAACCATCCAGCTTCATGAACATACAAAATAAAAGATCAGATACATAGAATAAAATGTGTTCAAGGGGTGCATGTGGCTCAGTGGGTTGAGTATCTGACTCTTGATTTTGGCTAGGGTTATGGTCTCAGGGTCATGGGATTGAGCTCCACATGGGCTCTGAGCAAAGTGGGGAGTTTGCTTGATATTCTTTCTCCCTCTGCCCCTTCCCCTGCTCATGCCCCCCCTCAAGTAAATAAACAAATGTTTACAAAAATGTTTGAGATTGTTGTACATGGATGGAACTCTCTTTGACCTTTCCTAAACTAATTGTCAGAAATTTATGATTATGATTATTTGGATGCCTTTTTTCTTTAGACATCTTCTCTAATGTGAAATATCTATCAGATAAATTACAGCTGCTGCACTTGCTGATTTGCTAGATTGCCTTCATCAGTCAAAAACATTTTATATCTACACAGTTATATACTTTATGTCTAAACAGTACTTGAGTTTGCTATATGCTTTTGATTATATCTGATTTAATTATGGATTGTGATGTAAGTGTAAATAAAACTATGTTCCCTTCACACAGTGAATGCTGATCAAGACTCTGCAAAACACAAATACATTATACATTCTCAAATACTTTATGAAACTCACATGTTACTTTTTACCTGTGCCGCTTTGGATTTATTTGCCTCACTAGAAGTATTTCTTCAATTTCCATTCCATTTACATAGGCATATTTTTTTTTATCAATAGCAGACATTTTTATCTGTGTAGTTTTGTACTTCTATTAAAATATTTAACAATTTCAGGTGCCTGGGTGGCTCAGTGGGTTAAAGCCCCTGCCTTCGGCTCAGATCGAGGCCCGCATCGGGCTCCCTCTGCTCAGTTGGGAGCCTGCTTCCTCCTCTCTCTCTGCCTGCCTCTCTGCCTACTTGTGATCTGATTGCTCTCTCTCTGTGTCAAATAAATAAATAAAATCTTTAAAAAAAATATTTAACAATTTCCGTGTTGGGACGCCTGGGTGGCNCCTCTCTCTCTGCCTGCCTCTCTGCCTACTTGTGATCTGATTGCTCTCTCTCTGTGTCAAATAAATAAATAAAATCTTTTAAAAAAATATTTAACAATTTCCGTGTTGGGACGCCTGGGTGGTTCAGTCAGTTAAGCATCTGCCTTCAGCTCAGGTCATGATCCTGGGCTCATGGGATCCTTGTTCAGCAGGGAGGCGGGGGGTCTGCTTCTCCCTCTGCCTGCTCTCCCCACTTGTGCTCATTCTCCCTCTCTCTGACAAATAAATAAATAAAATATTTAAAAAAATCCCATGTATCACAGTATGATATATTAGAAAACCTAAATTTTTTTCTTGAAGATGGCTAAAATCTCAATAAAGTAATTATAAACTAATGATGTATTATAGCTTGGCTTATTGGTTTAAATAAAATTTTAAAAAAGCTATTACAAACAGTAAAAAATATATATATAGTTTATTTTTTATTTATTTACTATTATTGTTATGTTAGTCACCATACAGTACATCATTAGTTTTTGTTGTAGCTTTCCAAGATTCNTCAGGGAGCCTGCTTCCCCCTCTCTCTCTCTCTGCCTGCCTCTCTGCCTCCTTGAGATCTCTCTCCCGCTGTGAAATAAATCAATAAAATCTTTAAAAAAAATAAAAAAATAAAAAAAAAATAAAAAAGCTATTACAAACAGTAAAAAATATATATATAGTTTATTTTTTATTTATTTACTATTATTGTTATGTTAGTCACCATACAGTACATCATTAGTTTTTGTTGTAGCTTTCCAAGATTCACTGTTTGCATATAACACCCAGTGCTCAATGAAATATGTGTCCTCCTCACCCATCCTCTGACCCCCTCCCCTCTAAATCCCTCAGTGTGTTTTTTTGTGTTCATAGTCTCTCATGGTTCATCTCCCACTCCCATATCTCTCCCCCTTCATTTTTCCCTTCTCCTAATGTCCTCCATGCTATTCCTTAATGTTCCACAAATAAGGTAAACCATATGATAATTGACTTTCTCTGCTTGACTTATTTCACTTAATATAATCTCCTCCAGTCCCATCATTGTTGAAGCAGAAGTTGGCTATTCATCCTTTTGATGGTTGAGTAATATTCCATTGTATATATGGACCACATCTTCTTTATCCATTGTCTGTTGAAGGGCATCTTAACTCTTTCCACAATTTGGCTATTGTGGACATTGTTGCTATGAATATTGGGGTGTATATGGCCCTTCTTTTCACTACATCTGTATATTTGGGGTAAATTGCAAGTGCAATTGCTGGGTCATAGGGTAGTTCTATTTTTAATTTTTTGAGGAACCTCCACATATTTTCCAAAGAGGCTTTACCAACTTGCATTCCCACCAAGAGTGTAGAGCGTCTCCCCTTTCTCCACATCCTCTCCAACATTTGTTGTTTCTTGCTTTGTTAATTTTTGCCAATCTAACTGGTGTAAGCTAGTACATCAATGTGGTTTTGATTTGAATTTCCATGATGGCTAATGATGATGAAAATTTTTTCACATGTATGCTAGCCATTTGTATGTCTTCATTGCAGAAGTGTCTCTTCATGTCTTCTGCCCATTTTTTGATTTGATTATCTGTTTTTTTGGGTGTTGAGTTTGTTGAGTTTGAGAAGTTCTTTATAGATCTTGGATATCAGCCCCTTTTCTCTAGTGTCACTTGCGAATATATTCTTCCATTCCATGGGTTGTTTCCTTGTTTTGTTGATTGTTTCCTTTTCTGTGCAGATGCTTTCTATCTTGATGAAGTCCCAGCAGTTCATTTTCGCTGTTGTTTCCCCTGCCTTTGGAGATGTGTCTTAAAAGAAGTTGCTGTGGCTGATGTTGAAGAGGTTACTGCCTATGTTCTCCTCTAGGATTTTGATGGATTCCTGTCTCACATTGAGGTCTTTCATCCATTTTGAGTTTATCTTTGTGTATGGTGTAAGAGAATGGCTGAGGTTCATTCTTCAGTATATAGCTCTCCAATTTTCCCAGCATCATTTATTGAATAGACCGTCTTTTTTCCATTGGATATTTTTTCCTGCTCTCAAAGATTATTTGACCATAGAGTTGAGGGTCCATATTTGGACTCTTCACTCTGTTCCATTGGTCTATGTGTCTGTTTTTGTGCCCAGTACCAAGCTGTCTTGGTGATCACAGCTTTGTAATAAAGCTTGAAATCAGAAAATGTGATGCCCCCAACTTTGTTTTTCTTTTTCAACTTTTCCTTGGCGATTTGGGGTCTTTTCTGATTCCATACAAATTTTAGGATATTTGTTACAGCACTTTGAAAAATGTCACTGGTATTTTGATTGGGATAGTGTTGAAAATATAGATTGCTCTGGGCAGTACAGACATTTTAGCAATGTTTATTCTTCTGATCCATGAGCATGGAATGCTTTTCCATCTTTTTGTATCTTCGATTTTTTTCATGAGTGTTCTGTAGTTCCTTGAGTACAGATCCTTTACCTCTTTGGTTAGGTTTATTCCAAGGTATCTTATGGTTCTTGATGCTATAGTAAATGGAATTGATTCTCTAATTTCCCTTTCTATATTTTCATTGCTAGTGTATAAAAAAGCAACTGATTTCTGTGGATTGATTTTGTATCCTGCCACATTACTGAATTTCTGTATGAGTTCTAGTAGTTTGGGGGTGGGGTCTTTTGGATTTTTCATATAAAGTATAATGTCTTCTGCCAAGAGAGAGAGTTTGACTTCTTCTTTGCCAATTTGAATGCTTTTTATTTTTGTTGTCTGATTGCTGTTTTTAGGACTTCTAGTACTATGTTGAACAAAAGTGGTAAGAGTGGGCATCCTTGTTGTGTTCCTGAACTCAATGCGAAGGCTGTCTGTTTTTCCCCATCGAGAATGATATTTGCTGTGGGTTTTTCATAGATAGATTTTATGAAGTTGAGGAATATTCCCTCTATCCCTATACTTTGAAGAGTTTTAATCAGGAACAGAAGCTGTATTTGTCAAATGCTTTTTCCGCATCAAATGAGAGGACCATGTGGTTCTTCTCTCTTCTCTTATTGATTTGTTCTATCACACTGATTGATTTGCGAATGTTGAGCCACCATTGTATTTTGGGGATAAGTCCCACCTGGTCATGGTAGATAATCTTTTTAATGTACTGTTGGATCCTATTAGCTAGGATCTTGTTGAGAATCTTGGTATCCATATTCATCAGGGATATTGGTTTGAAATTCCCCTTTTTGATGGGGTCTTTGCCTGGTTTGGGGATCAAGGTAATGCTAGCTTCGTAGAGTCTGGAAGTTTTCATTTTGTTTCTATTTTTTGAAATAGCTTTAGGAGAATAGATATGATTTCTTCTTTGAATGTGTGGTAGAATTCCCCAAGGAATCTGTCAGGTCCTGGACTCTTGTTTTTTGGGAGGTTTTTGATCACTGCTTCAATCTTGTTACTGGTTTTTGGTCTATTCAGGTTGCCAATTTCTTCCCATTTCAGTCTTGGAAATTTATAGGTTTCCATGAATGCATCCATTTCTTCTAGGTTACTTAATTTATTGGCATATAACTGTTGGTAATAATTTATGATGATTGTTTCTATTTCATTGGTGTTAGTCATGATCTCTCCCTTTTCCTTCATAATTTTAATAATTTGAGTCCTTTCTCTTTTCTTTTGGATTAGTCTTGTTAGTGATTCGTCAATCTTATTAATTGTTTCAAAGAACCAGCTTCTAGTTTCGTTGATGTGTCCTACTATATCTCTAGTTTTTAACTCATTGATCTCTGCTATAATCAGAATTATTTACCTTCTCATGCATGGGCTAGGTTTAATTTGTTGTTGATTCTCCATTTCTTTAAGATGTAGATAGAGTTTGTGTATTCGGGATTTTTAAATTTTTTTTGAGTGAGGCATGTATTTACCCTGTAAGACCGTCTTTGCCGTATCCCGTAGGTTTTGGACCGATGTGTCTTCATTCTCGTTGATTTCCATGAATTGTTTAAGTCCTTCTTCAATTTCCTGGTTGAACCAAACATTCTTGAGCAGGATGGTCTTTAGCTTCCAAGTGTTTGAATTTCTTCCAAACTTTATCTTGTGACTGAGTTCCAGTTTCAAAGCATTTTGGTCTGATAATATGTAGGGAATGATGTCAATCTTTTGATATTTGTTGAGACCTGATTTTTGACCCAATACGTGGTCTATCCTGGAGAAATTCCCATGTGCGCTTGAGAGAAATGAGTATTCTGTTACTTTAGGGTGGAATGTTCTGTACATATCTATGAGGTCTATCTGGTCCAATGTGTCATTCAAAGCTCTTGTTTCTTTGTTGATTTTCTGCTTAGATGATCTGTCTATTGCTGAGTGTGGAGTGTTAAGGTCTCCTACAGTTAATATATTACTATCAGTATGTTTATTTCAGTTAACAGTTGGCTAATGTAGTTGGCTGCTCCCATTTTGAGGGCATAGATATTTACAAATGCTAGATCTTCTTGTTGGATAGACCTTTTAAGAATGATGTAGTGTCCTTCTGTATCTCTGACTACAGTCTTTAGTTTAAAATCTAATTTGTCAGGGCACCTGGGTGGTTCAGTCATTAAGCATCTGCCTTCAGCTTGGGTCATGATCCCAGGGTCCTGGGATTGAGCCCCACATTGGGCTCCTGGCTGGGCGGGGAGCCTGCTTCTCCTTCTCCCACTCCCCCTGCTTGTGTTTCCTCTCTCACCTTGTCTCTCTCTGTCAAATAAGTAAAATATTTAAAAAAAATCTAAATTAAAAAAAAATCTAACTTGTCTGATATGAGAATTGCTACCCCAGCTTTCTTTTGAGGCTCATTGCCATGAAAGATGATTCTCCATCCCTTCACTTTCAGTCTAGATGTATCTTTAGGTTCAAAATATGTCTCTTGTAGACAGCATATGAATGGGTCCTGTCATTTTATCCAGTTGGTAACCTTGTGCCATTTTATGGGAGCATTTAGGCCATTCACATTGACAGTGATTATTGAAGGATATGTTTTTACTGTCATCATGTTGCCTGTGAGGCCTTTGTTTGTATGGATTGCCCCTGTAAATTTCTGTTCTATACCACTCTTGGGGTCTTTTTCCTTTTATAGAAACTCCCTTAATATTTCATGCAGGGGTGGCTTAGTGGTCACATATTCTTTCTTTTTTTGCCAGTCTTGGAAGCTCTTTATTTCTTCATCCTATTCATCCCATCCATTCTCAATGAGAGCATTATTGGATAAAGTATTCTTGGCTGCATGTTTTTCTCATTTGGTACCCTAAGTATGTCTTGCCAGCATTTTCTGTCTTGCCAGGTCTCTGTGGACATGTCTGATGTTATTCTGATGTTTTGTCCTCTGTACATAAGAAATCCCTTCCCCCTAACTTCCCTTAAGATGGTTTCCTTGGTTTTAGCATTTACAAGTTTAACTATTACCATGTTGGAGTATTGGTTTATTCTCTTTGATCTCAGGAGGGGTTCTCTTTGCCTCCAGGACATGAATGCTTGTTTCAGTTCCTAAATTAGGGAAGTTCTCAGCTAGGATTTGCTTAAATATATCTTCTAGTCTTCTCTCTCTCTTCACCCCCTCAGGAATCCCAACAATTCTGACATTGGAACAATTCATGGTGTCATTTATTTTTCTAATTCTGTTTTCATGGATTCTAAGGAATTTTTTCCAGGCCTCTTCCTGATCCTTCTTTTCTATTAGTTTGTCTTCTAGGTCACTAATTGTTTCTTCTGCCTCATTTACCCTAGCTGTTAGAGAGATCCCAATCTGTTCTCCAGATAGCCCTCCAGGCCACACTGACTCCAGTTTTGCCTGTGCTACTAAAAACTGCAGCTTCCTGGGTTGTGAATCCCAGAACAGCACTCCCAGCCCTTGCTTTGAGGTCCAGGCACGTCTCTGCCATTTGTGTTTCTAAAACTGCCAGCTGTCCCCAGTTCACATGTGTGCTCCTGCTTCTCCAGGTTTCGGTCTGGGGTTCGCCCTAAATTCCTTTCCCCACAGGTACCATTCTGCGAGTCTCTGTCCAGTCCGGAGGGTGGGACGCTTTTGCACTTCTGTATTATTTCACCTTCCCAGCACCAGTGCTTTTGGCAGCTCCCTCCCCCTTCCATTTATCTTCTGACATCTGCCTGCAGAATCTAGACTCCCTGCTTCATACCTCGAAATCAGCTGCTGGAGATATTCTGTTTGTATAGATCTAGATATATCTTCTAACATGTCAGGCTGATTTCATGGGTCTCCAGGGTGGGCTGGTCAGCTCAATTCAGGGGAACAGTTGAATAGGGTCCTTTACTCTTCCAACATCTTGTCCCGATCCCCTCATTATTGTGCTTTCAATCTATGAACAAAATTTGTATTTCCATGTATTTGAATCTTCTTTTGTTTCATTAATGTTTAATAATTTTTATTGTATAGCTCCTCCTCATCTTTTGTTTTCTATACCTATTTTATTTCTTAGTTTTATTGAAAAAATTTTTTCTTTTACAAAAATTTCAATTTCCAATTTTTCATTACTGGAATACAGGAATACTTTTTAAATTTTATTTATTTATTTATTTATTTATTTATTTATTTATAGGAATACTTTTGTTGAGTGACCTTATATTTTGTGACATTTCTACTCATATATTAGTTAGCAACTTTTGGTGGAGTTTTTGGGATTTTTTAACGTGAAAAATTATGTGCCCTATACATAGAAGGCAGTTTTATTTCTTCTGTTCTAGTAAATATATCTTTTAAATTCTTGTCTAATTGTATAAGCTAAGACTTCAAGTAGTATGTGTTGTAGAGTGATGAGAGAGGATATCCTTGTTTTCTTCTTGATGTTAAGAGAAAATATTTAGTCTTTCATGATTAAGATTGATAGTAGCTGAGAGGAGCTAAGATGGCAGCATAGTCAGAGGATGCTTGCTTTATCTCATTCCTACAACACAACTAGATAATTACCAAATCATTTTGAATACCCATAAAATCGACCTGACGACAGACAGTACAAACTACACAGCTAGAAGTAGAAAACAGACCACAATGAGGAAGTTCAGAAATTAGACATGTGCTTTGGGGGAAGAAATGGGTCATGTGCTGCAGAGAGGGGGAAGCCTTTGTCATGGAGAAAGGCAAGAGAGAGGAGCACACATGGGAACGCACAAGAATAACATTTCCCCCAAAGCCATTAATGGGAACATGGGAGGGGCTGATTTTGGTCTTTTTGTACCTGCAGGACCCAAAGATTGGAGTTTTAAAGGTTGGCAGGCTTGGCTGGGAGGGAGCCTTGCAGGGACTGCCCTTTTCCTGGAAAGAAGGCAGTGATGTAACCTAGAGACGGATGGCTTGATCTGAGGAGTGCCTAAGGCTCACAGGGCAGATATTACTCACTCTTCTTGGATCTCATCTATGAGAGGTGGCATTCACAGTGATGCCTCTCTGGGGACAAAAAGCTTGCTGGCACCATTCCTGGTATGTCCAGTGGAAGTTTAGTTGGTCTTCTGGGAGTGCTTCCCTGAGAGCAACAAGCACAGAGAACTCTCTCCAGGAGCAAAGGATTTGGGTGTCGCCAGTTACCTCCCTTGCCCCTTAGCATAAGCACACTTGCATAAACATCATAACACCGACACTGACTGTCTAAACTGCTTAAACCAAGTCCTGCCCACGTACACTCTACTGCTTTTCTTGGGCAGGTATGCCTAAGTCCCAAAGCAGTAGGCCCCTTACTCAGAAGACCAACAGAATCCCTAGCACATACCACATCAACTATTGGAGTGTTTTGCAAGTATTCAGTTCCAGTGGAAGTAGCAATAAGTCTCATTTAATAAGCAGACCAGAGCACACCTAGTTAAAACTCACAACATTCAGGGCAAAGTCCAAACACTGCCCCCCGCAGGCAAGGAGAGCTTCTGCAGACAACTAACCTGGAGAATAGAGCAGCCAAAACAGAGCAACAGAGTGCTTGCAGAACACACCACAGATCTGGATCTGCAGTGCAACAAAGGAAAAGTCAACAAAACTAAAAGACAACCCACAGAATGGGAGAATATATTTGCAAATGTCTTATCAGATAAAGGGCTAGTTTCTAGAATCTATAAAGAACTTAAACTCACCACCCAAAAAACAAAAATCCAGTCAAGAAATAGGCAGAGGACATAAAAAGACATTTCTCCAAAGAAGACATACACATGACCAACAGACATATGAAAAAACACTCCACATCACTCGGCATAAGGGGAATACAAATCAAAATCACAATGAGATATCACCTCACACTGGTCAGAATAGCTAAAATGAATAACTCAGGAAATGACAGATGTTGGCAAGGTTGTACAGAAAAAGAGGAATATTCTTACACTGCTGGTGGGAATGCAAACTGGCGTAGCTACTCTGGAGAACAGAATGGATTTTCCTTAAAAAGTTAAAAACAGTGGTACCCTATGACTCAGCAGTTCAGGTATGAGGTATTTATCCAAAGGATACAAATATAGTGGTTTGATGGGGCAAATGCACCCCAATGTTTATATCAGGAGTATCCACAAGAGCCAACTATTGGAAAAAAGCCCATATGTCCATCAACAGATGAATGGATAAAGAATATGTGGTATATATGTACAATGGAATATTACTCAGCCATCAAGAAGAATGAATCTTGCCATTGCAATGACTTGGATGGAACTAGAGGGTATTATTCTACACAAAATAAGTCAGAGAAAGAAAAATACAATATGATTTCCCTCATATGTGGAATTTAAGAAACAAAGAAATGTACATAAGGGAAGTGAAGGAAAAGTAAAATAAGATGAAAATTGAGAGGGAAGCAAAGCATAAGAATCATTGAACTCTAGGAAACAAATAGAGGGTTGCTGGAGGGGAGGGAGGTAGGGGGGAAGGGATAATTTTCTGGTGAATTTGAAGGAGGGCACTTGGGGTAATGAACAGTGGGTGTTATGTGCAACTGATCAAGTACTAAATTTTACCTCCGAAACTGATAAAAATATATTTAAAAATAAAAAAATGACAAGTGTTGGTGAGGATGTGGATAAAGGGAAAAATCATGCACTCTTGCAGGAATATGAATTGCTGCAACCACCTTGGAAAGTTGTATGGAGTTTCCTCAAAAGATTAAAAACAGAAATACCATATAATATAATCATTCCACTATTGTGCATTTACCCATAGAAAACAAAAACAGTAATTCAAAAAGATGTCTGCACCTCTATGTTTACTGCAGCATTATTTACAATAGTCAAGATAATGGGAGCAATCCACGTGTGGATTGCTAGACCAATAGGTATAGAATATGTAGTATATAAGTTTATACAAGGAATTTATCCAGTTGTAAGGAATGAGTGCTTGCCATTTGCTACAACATAGATGGCTTAGAAGATATACTAAGTGAAATAAGTCAGTAAGAAGAAGACAAATACCATGTAATTTTACTTATACGTGGAGTCTAAAAAACAAACAATGACAAAACAGACTGTTAAATACAGAGAACAAACTGGTAGTTGCCAAAGGGGAGGTGGGTGGGGGGAAAGATAAGATAAATAAAGGAAATTAAGAGGTAAAAACTTCCAGTTATAAAGTAAATAAGGCACAGAGATGAATAGTACAACGTAGGGAATGTAGTCAATAATATTGTAACAGTGTCGTATGGTGACAGATGGTGACTGCACTTACTGTGGAGAGCTAAGGATAACAGGGGGCCCATGAGTGCCATTTCTCCAGGACTCAGGCCTATGTTCTCTGATTCTAGATTCAGATTCTGACTGGCCTGGAGCCTGGGGCCTGGTTAGGGTGTCCTTTGGGGGGTCACTGAGAAGCCTCCTTCCTGGGATCCTGTGTCCTCATTTCACTCATGATGCCAAAAACACATCATCACAATGGCTGTGGTGCCTGTCAATTTCACTTCTTGGCAATGACTGTGTTTCTTGGAAAAGGAGCCCTCAGAACCTTTGATTTCACTTTCTGTTCCTGGAAATGCTGAGTTCTGCAATATGATGACTGCTTTTTTACTCTTGGTCAGGTTCCTGTGAGGGTGGAGCAGAGGCCACAGATGATTTAAGTCCTGCCAACTCCTCACACCCAGTTTAGGCACTAGGTGACAGTCAGCTCTTCATCTCTGCAGTGACTCAACCAGGACACAGGACCTGTTCCAGTGCAAGGCCAGTCTGTGCAGGGGAGTGTTCCTGCTGTGGGCTGCAGGGAGCACTTCATTCAGGCTCAGCATTTCCTGTGCTGCCAGGGGACACATTCAGAGCTCAACTGGGACACCAGAGTCTCTTTTCTTTCAGGAGCTGGTAAGCAAGAAATCATTTTGAATTGAGACCAGGTCAAAACAGAATTACAGATCTGTCGGCCTAAGTTTGGGAGAGACTAGATGCTCGATTTTAGGTGCTGTGGACTTGAAAGGCTGAGGGACAGGATGTCTGGTGGATGGCTGTAAACCATTTAGAGCATTTAACTAATTGGGACATTTTCAGAGGGCAGTTGGAGAACAAACTTTATTCCTGTGAACTACAGAAGGATCATGTGAATGTATGGGGTGTCAGTGCATAGGAGCTTTCCTCAAGAACTTCTGGATCAGATACCACCCCCCCCATCTTATGCCTAAATACCTTTCCCCGGGGAGACAATGCATATAATCTGTTAAAAAAAAAACTCAACTAAAAATTTTAAAGAGTTGGTTGGCTTTATTAGATGACTCATGAGTTAGCATCTTATCTAGCAAATAGAAAGGAGATCCACTGAACTGTAGGAAAGGAAATGTTTTTAAAGGTAGAAAGGAAAGGTAAAGGAAAGAAATTGTTAGCTAAGAATCTATTATTTTTGTCATGATTGCTCTCCTAAGAGGAAGTGAAATGGTCTATCAGCAAATTTCCTAGTGCTGACCAGGAAATACTATGTTCACTGCTTAAAGGGCTCATTCCTTTGGGGTTGAAACTGTAATTAGGCATTAGGTTTTGGTTACTGAGTTGAGGCCTTAATTTGTGTGTCTTTCTATGGCCCTGAGGCCATGTGACACTGCAGCCCTTTTTCACAATTACTTGTTTTTGTTTTTTTTTTTAAAGATTTATTTATTTATTTATACGACAGAGAGAGATTGCAAGAAGGCAGAGAGACAGGCAGAGAGAGAGGCAGAGAGAGAGAGAGGAGGAAGCAGGCTCCCTGCTGAGCAGAGAGCCCAATGCGGGCCTCGATCCCAGGACCCTGAGATCATGACCTGAGCCGAAGGCAGAGGCTTTAACCCACTGAGCTACCTAGGCGCCCCACAATTACTCACTTTTGATCAGACTCAGCTTAAGTTATAGGTGTGATCATAATGTAAGATACTGGTGCCACTTTCAGTTACTGTTCAGTGTTCTTGCTGTTTTCATTGATCCTTTGCATAGTATTCCCTGCCATCATGTTTTTGCTTAATCTCTGTGATATCCCCAGGTTATGACTTCCCATTCATAATTTTTGAATTATCCATCCTCAACATTCTTTTTCTGATGGTCCCATCTCAGGGAGATTGCTTACTTGATGGATAGCATCTGTGAACATGCATTTACAACTTCTGAGAGAATACTATCTACTTGTCAGATTATTTTGATTTTTTTTTCTTTTGCAAAAATATGCTTGTTTGTTTGTTTATTTTTTATTATTTGCCCCAGGGGTACAGGTCTGTGAATCATCAGGCTTACACCTTTCACGGCATTCACCATAGCACAAACCCTCCCCAATGTCCATAACCCATCCACCCTATCCCTACCCTCCCACCCCCCAGTAACCCTCAGTTTGTTTTGTGAGATTAAGAGTCTCTTATGGTTTGTCTCCTTCCTGATCCCATCTTGTTTCATTTTTTCTCTCCTTACCCCGCATGACCCCTGCCCCTCAAGTTCGTCATATCAGAGAGATCATATGATAATTGTCTTTCTCTGATTGACTTATTTTGCTTAGCATAATACCCTCTAGTTCCACCCACATTGTTGCAAATGGCAAGATTTCATTTCTTTTGATGGCTGCATAGTATTCCATATATACCACAACTTCTTTATTCATTCATCTGTTGGTGGACATCTAGGTTCTTTCCATAGTTTGGCTATTGTGGACATTGCTGCTATAAACATTTGGGTGCATGTGCCCCTGAGGATCACTACCTTTGTATCTTTAGGGTAAATACCCAGTAGTGCGATTGCTGGGTCATAGGGTAGCTCTATTTTCAACTTTTTGAGGAACTTCCATACTATTTTCCAGAGTGGCTGCACTAGCTTGCATTCCCACCAACAGTGTAAGGAGTCATCTTTTTAAGCCAAGTGGCTTGCTCAGTGATCTTATGTAGTTGTGTTTCAATTTCCCCAGAAGTGTTAATCTAGGTGGTGTTGGTCTCAGTATAAACAGCTCTTGTTTGGCTAAAAGATAATCAGGGGATATCTTATTGTCAAGAGGATTTTTGGCCAGGAAGTCTAAGCAGCTTTTTGGGCAGCTATTGTGTTAGCCATGGGTTTTGTAATAGCTTTTGGAGTTAGGGAAAGGCTCTGGGTCAAACTGACATGTAAATTTACTCTTACCCAGAGAAGCATGATTTTGCCAAAGGAAGCAAACCCAGAGTCATGAATGCCTCTGGTTGGTCTTTTTTTTTGACTCAGTGATGTAAACCTAAGATAGCCAATCAATGAGATGTCTTATTTTGGTTGTGAAAGGTTAGGGACACAATTAGGTTTTCTCTTAGCTTAAAATAAAAGGTTGTTTTACATTCTGGAGTTTACTCCCCCTGTGAGCAATGAGCTCAGAAATACAGCTGAGGGCATTATTTTTCCAGGATTATGCCAGAGTAAAGGAAAGGAAAAGAAGAAAGGGTTTCTCCTTTAGTTAAAGTACGAAGACTTGATCTGTTGTCTCAATGAAAGCAGTCTACCTAGATGTCAGCTGCTTATCTTCCTCATCAATTTTATTTAGAGGTCTCTAGCATCTGTGCAGGACCAGGTGTCAGGTAAAACCTTCTTTAGCTGTGAAATGTATACCCAAGACTCAACACTTTATAATTTTCTAGCAATGTCAGTAGTTGAGAGTACTTAGTAAGATCCCTTTCAATGGGGTCAAAAGCTGTATTCCTCTAGTGATGTTCCTAGAATACTCAGTCACCAGGTTCTAGACTGTGTCCAACAGGATTCTTTGAATTGGGATGTGGGAAGAGTTCTCTAACCTACTGATGATAAGTTTTACGGGAAAACATTAGAGATTTTGCTGTAGTTGGTCATACCAACATGAAACAACAAGGGATCAGCAGAAGGCTGTATTCCAATAGACACTGGTGTTCCAGTGACTATGTTGTGTGGGGTCTTTAACTTTGTAGCAGGTGAAATTTTCAACCGTACCGGAAAACACATGTACAATAACAGGAACATATCGATAACCCACACTAAGTGGCATTTGAATAAAGTCCAGCTGCAGGTATTCAGAAGTCCAGAGGGAATAGGAGAAAAAATAATTTCTCCAGGATAATGGACCTGAGAAGTCAGACATGGTGGTAGACTGACAATTTTATAGAAATTTCCCCAGTAATGTTTAGTCATAGTTTGAGTCATCTTAAGTGTACCATGATGGGTAAAGGAATGAAAAAAACAAAAACCAACAAACCAGAAAATGATGGAGTTTACCAGGGAAAGAATCAGGCAACTGCCCTGGGTTTCTCAAGCCCTGCCTGTTCAATTTACAGCCATTGGTTACCCATCATGTTTTCTCTGATTCAGAAGCAGAGTGTTGCCATGTTACACTGACATCAGAATGCCAAAAATCTCACAATGAGGGGACATTTTTGCAGCAGCAGAATGGATGTTATCCACATGTGCCACAGTCTTTATAGATTCTTTTGCTGGTTGCCTTTGTATGAGAGTCAGCTGGGCATTTTCCTGATACTCCGGTTCAGTCCTTTTAGTGTGAGCCTCGTTTTTGATGACAGCAGTTTCAGAAGGTAAAAGAATAATTATAAGGGAAAACATTATACCAGGACATATCAAATTTCCAGGAATTTCACATAATTTTTAGAACACTTATATACCTATACAAATAAAACATAAAACACAGGATCTTGTTTTGTAGGAAGATTACTTAAATGTTAAGGGAACTTTCACAATATATTACTAAAGGTAGATCAAATGTTTAAAACCAACAACTCTCTGTCCTTCTAACAGATAGGACACCAAATTCTAAGTCTGCACCAGCTTACTTATGTATGAGAACATATTCATTGCAATATTAGTCAGTCCTGACCTTGAATAAATTCCTTTCCAAAGATTCCTTTATCACAGTCATTCTACAAATTTCTTTTGCATAAAGAAGTCATCTCTTGTCCACATAATTTTTTTAACCAAAAGCACATGCCCTACTTTTCTTTCACTTAGAGGAGTTTCCTTTTTAAAAGTTTTAGTAGCTCTAGCTACTAAATTAGAGTTCTTAAAACTTAGAAACTTTAATTTCTAAGAAAAGTAAAGGGTAAGAACTTGTTAAGTGTATGTTATACCAGTATTATTTAGATTGTAAATTTATAAATACATATCATAATTTCTGGAAACGTGCTTTCTTTCTTTTTTTTAAATTTACTTGACAGAGGGAGAGAGAGATCACAAGTAGGCAGAAAGGCAGGCAGAGAGAGGAAGAAGCAGGCTCCCCACTGAGCAGGGAGCTGGATGCGGGCCTTGATCTCAGGACCCTGGGATCATGACCTGAGCCGAAGGGAGAGGCTTTAACCCCCTGAGCCACCCAGGTGCCCAGGAAATGTGCTTTCTTAAAGTACAGTCTTTCAATAAATCACGCCAAAAAGAGTTTACCAATAGATATACATTTATCTTTATTTTTCCCCTCTAATATAGAACCCGAAATTAGAGAAACAAATGTTTAGTACTTAATATTTCATTACTTTTATTAGAATTGATCTAGATATTTAATGAATTTAACTTTAAATCATTATTTAATATAATTCAGTGAAGCTTAAAGGTTTTAGTTTATCAAAAAGATTTTGACAACTATTTAAAATTTTACCTAGGTTTTTAAAACTTAAATTCAGTTAGCTAATGTATAGTACATTAGTAGTTTTCTGTATGATGTTCAATGATTCAGTAGTTGTGTATAACACCCAGTGCTCATAATATCATGTGCCCTCCTTAATGCCCATCAACCAGTTTCCCCATCCCCCCACCCACCTCCCTTTCCACAACCCTCAGTATGTTTCCCGGAGTCAGGAGTCTCTCATGGTTTGGCTCCCTCTCTGATTTCTTACCATTCAGTTTTTCCTCCCTTCCCCTGTGGTCCTCTGCACTATTCTTTATGTTCCACATATGAGTGAAACCATATGATTATTGCCTTTCTCTGCTTGACTTATTTCACTTAGCATAACACCCTCCATTTCCATCCATGTTGATGCGAATGGTAGGTATTCATCCTTTCTGATGGCTGAATAATTTTCCATTATATATACGAATCACATCCTCTGTATCCATTCATCTGTTGAAGGACATCTCAGCTCCTTCCACAGTCTGGCTATTGTGGACATTGTTGCTATGAACAGTGGATGGAATTGTTGGATTGTAAGCTCTATTTTTAAGTTCTTGAGGAGCCTCCATACTGTTTTCCACTGTGACTGTACTAGCTTGCATTCAAAAGTTTACCTAAAATTTTTAAAAATTTTATTTAAATATCTATTCAATATATTTGTTCTTAAAAATTAACTTTTGATTACTCATAAAATTAATAATCAGACGCCATGAGACATCAAAGTCAATTATTTTGCCAAGCTATTTTTATTTTATTATTTTTATGTGTATTTTTAGTTTAATTCCAGTATACTTAACATACGTTATATTAGTTTCAGGTGTACAATATAGTGATTCAACAATTCTATTTATTATTCAGTGCTAATCATGATATGTGTACTCTTTAATTCCCTTCACCTATTTCCATCCCTTACCCCTCCTCCCCTCTGGTAACCATCAGTTTGTTCTCTATAGGTAAGTGTCTGATTTTTTAGTTTCTCTCTCTCTCCTTTTTTCCCCTCCTTTGTACATTTGTTTTGTTTCTTAAATTCCACATGTGAGTGAAATCATATGGTATTTGTTCTTCTCTGACTGGTCACTGGCTTAGCATTATACTATCTAGTTCCATTCACGACTTTGTGAAAGGCCAGATTTAATTCATTTTATGCTTAAATGATATTCCATTGTATATCCATCTATCTATAGATGGAGACTTGGGCAGCCTCCATAATTTGATTTTCATAAATAATGCTGCAATAATCATCAGGGTGCATGTATCATTTTGAGTTCGTGTTTTGTATTTCTTGGGTAATTATCCAGTAGTCTGATTACTGGATCACAGGGTATTTCTATTTTTAACTTCTTGAGAAACTTCCATACTGTTTTCCACTGTGCCTGCCCCAGTTTGCACTCCCACCAGCAGTGCACCAGAATTCCTTTTTCTACACATCCTCCCTAATACTTTTGTTCCTTGTGTTTTTAATTAGCCTTTCAGATATGTGTGATGTGATATCTTATTGTGGTTTTGGTCTGCATTTCCCTAATTATAAGTGATTTTGAGCATCTTTTTATGTGTTCGTTGGCTATATAGAGGTCTTCTTTGGTGAAACGTCTGTTCATGTCTTCTACCAATTTTTTTCCTTTTTAAAAAAATTTAAATTAAATTAGCCAAAGTATAGTACATCATTAGTTTTTGATAGAGTGTTCACTGATTCATTAATTCAGTATAACACCTAGTGCTCATCATAACATGTGCCCTCTTTAATGCTCATTTTTAAATTGGATTATTTGTTCTTTTGTTTTGACTTATATCAATTCCTTATATATTTTGGATACTAACTCTTTAGATCTCATATATCATTTACAAATATCTGATCCAATTCAGTGGGCTGTCTTTTAGTTTTGTTAATTTTTTTTGATATGCACAAGACTTTTATTTTGATGAAGTCCTAATAGTTTATTTTTGCTTTTATTTCCCTGCTTCAGGAGAATGGTCTAGAAAAATGTTGCTTTAGGCAAGTCAAAGACTTTACTTCCTGGTTCTCTTCTAGGATTTTTATGGTTTTAGGTCTCATATTTAGGTCTTTAATCCATTTTGGATTAATTTTTGTATGGTGTAAGACAGTGGTCCAGTTTCATTCTTTGGCATGTAGCTCTTCAGTTTTCCCAACACCATTTGTTGAAGACTCTTATCTCTTGCCCATTGCATATTCTTTCATGTTTTGTCAAAGATTAATTGACTGTATAATTGTGGGTTTATTTCAGGGTTTTCTATTCTTTTGCATTGATGTGTGTGTCTATTTTTATGCCAGTACCATACTGTTTTTATTATTACAGTTTTGTAATAGATCTTGAAACCCGGAATTGTGATACCTCCAGTTTTGTTTTTCTCTCGCAAGTTTCCTTTGGCTATTTGAGGTCTTTTTTTTCTTCCCCATATAAATTTCTAGGATTATTCATTCCATTCCTGTGAAAACTGCTCTTGGTTTGTCTCTAGAGCTTGCATTGGAGCTGTAGATTTCTTTAGGTAATAGAGATGTTTTAACAATATTTGTTCTTCCCACCCAAACATGGAATATCTTTCAATTTCTTTGCATTGCCTTGATTTCCTTTCATCAATGTTTTATAGTTTCCAGAGAACAGATCCTTCACCTCTTTGGTTAAGTTTATTCCTAGATATTTTAGTGCTTTTTTGGTGGAATTAAAAATGGGGTTGTTTTTCTAGTTTCTCTTTCTGCTGCTTTATTGTTAGTATATAGTAATGCAACAGATTTCTATACATTGATTTCATATCCTGTGACTTTACTGAATTCATTTATTCATTCTAGGAGTTTTTGGTGGAGTCTGTAGTGTTTTCTGTATACCATATCATGTCATCTGCAAATAATTACTTTTACTTCCTGCTTTCCAATTTGAATGCTTTTTATGTCTTCATGTAGTCTAATTACTATGGCTAGGACTTCTAGCATTATGTTGAATACAAGTGGTGAGAGTGGACATCCTTGTCTTGTTCCTGACCTTAGGTGAAATGCTCCCATTTTTTCTCAATGGAGTATGATGTTCACTGAGGTTTTTTCATATATGGCCTTTATTATGTTGAAGTATGTTCCTTCTAGACCTTTGTGTAAAGTTTTTATCATAAATGGATATTATACTTTGTGAAATGTTTTTTCTGCATCTATTTAAATGATCATGTGGTTTTCATTCTTTTCCTTATTGATGTGTCATGTTGGTTGTTTTGCAAACATTGAACCACACTTGTAGCCTGAGAATAAACCCCACTTGATTTTTCTCCCAAGCTATATTTATTTATCAATTTATTTATTTATATTTTATTTATTTATTTGTCAGAGAAAGAGAGAAAGCACAAGCAGGCAGAGTGGCAGGCAGAGGCAGAGAGTGAACCAGGCTCCCTGCCGAGCAAGGAGCCTGATGCAGGACTCAGTCCCAGGAAGCTGGGATCATGACCTGAGCTGAAGGCAGCTGCTTAACCAACTGAGCCACCCAGGCGTCCCTCTCCCAAGCTATATTTAAAATACATTCCCATCCCCAAGTTTTTATTAAAATTCCAGTTAGTTAATATAAAGTGTAATATTAGTTTCAAGTGTAGACTTCAGTGATTCAACACTTACATATGGCACCCAGTGCTCATCACAAGTGCCCTCCATAATACCCATCACTTGTTTAAGCCATCCTCCTGTCTCCCCCCCTCCTGTCTCCCCCTCCTCCTGTATCCCCCTCCTCCTGTCTCCCCCTCCTCCTGTCTCCCCCTCCCCCTCCTCCTGTCTCCCTCCTCCGTCTCCTCCCTTTCCCCCTTCTCCCTCTCCTCTTTCCCCTCCTCCTACTCCTCCTCTTCTTCTTCTTTCTACATCACTTATGTCTGCTCTAATCTTTTATTTCCCTTCTTCTGTTGATGTTATTTTTTGAGATTTTTCTTGCCTTTTTAGGTAGGCCTGTATTGCTATATACTTCCCTATTATGACCACTTCTGCTGCCTCCCAAATTTTTAGAATGTTGTGTTTTTATTTTCATTTGTTTCCATGTAATTTTTATTTCCTCTTTGAATTCTAAAGTGTTAATGCTCCTTAGTAGTATGTTGTTTAACATCCATTTATTTTTGGTCTTTCCAATTTTTTTTCTTGTGGTTGACTTCTAATTTCATAGTGTTATTGTCAGAAAATATACATGGTATGCTCTCTTTCTTTTTGTACTCAATAAGGGTTGATTTGTGATCCAGTTTGTGATCTATTCTGGGGAATATCCAGTGTGCACTTCAAAAGAATGTCTGGTGTGTATTTTGGTGACATAGGGTGCAATGTTATGAATATATCTGTTAAGATCATCTGGTCCAGTGTGTCATTCAAAGTCACTGTTTTTTTTTTTTTTGTTGTTGTTGTTGGTTTTCTGCTTATATGATCTGTCCATTGGTGTAAGTGCAGTGTTAAAGATCCAGGTATTATTGTATTATTATTAATGAGTTCCTTTTTGCTTGTTATTGTTTTATGTATTTGGGTGCTCCCACATTGGGGATATAAATATTGACAATTGTTAGATCTCCTTGTTGAATACATCCCTTGATTATGATATAGTGTCCTTCTTCATTACCTGTCACCTTCTTTGGTTTAAAATCTTGTTTGTCTGGTGTAAGTATTGCTACTACCGGTTTCTTTTGAGGTCCATTTGGATAATTATTTCTCCAACGGTTCACTTGCAATGTGCAGGTGTCTCTAGGTCTGAAACGAATTTCTTTTAGGCAGCATATAGATGTTTTTCTTTTAAAAAATCAATTCTGACACCCCATGTCTTTTTATTGGAGCATTTAGTCCATTTACATTCAGAGTAACTACTGATAGATATGTATTTAATGTCATTTTATTACTTGTTTTATCATTTTTTCTGGAGATTTTCTCTGTTCCTTTCTTGCTTTTGTCACTTTTGCTGTTTCCTCCCTTCCCACTCAANTTTTTTCTGGAGATTTTCTCTGTTCCTTTCTTGCTTTTGTCACTTTTGCTGTTTCCTCCCTTTCCACTCAGAGTCCCCTTTCATATTTCTTGCAGGGCTGGTTTACTGGTCATGAAGTCCTTTAGTTTTGTCTGGGAAATTTTTTTCTCTCTCCTATTTTTTAAAAAATTTACTAATGCCTATTTTCTTTTACTTTTTCTCTCTCCTTCTATTCTGAATGACAGCCTTCCTGGTTAAAGTATTCTTGACTAAAGATTTTTCCCATTCAGGATGTTGAATATATCATGCCATTTTCTTAGAGCCTGCCAGGTTTCTCTTGAAAGTTCAGCAACTAGCCCTGCTGGTTTTCTTTTGTCTAGTTTCTTCTTCTTCTCCCCCTCCTCCTCCTTCCTCCTCCTCCTCCTCCTCCTCCTCCTCTTCTTCTTCTTCTTCTTCTTCTTCTCCTTCTCCTTCTTCTTCTTTTCTTTAAGTATACAATGATTTTGATTTTTAAAATTTTTATTTAAATTCAATTTAGCATATGCTGTATTATTAGTTTCAGAGTTAGCATTTAGTGATTCATCAGTTGCATACAACACCCAGTGTTCATTACTTCAAGTACCCTCCTTAATATCCATCACCCAGTTATACCATACCAATACCCACCTCCCTTCCAGCAACTCTCAGTTTGTCCTTTTCTCGAGTTAAGAGTCTCTTATGGTTTGTTTCCCTGTTTTCATCTTATTTTATTTTTTCTTCCCTACCCCTATGTTCATCTCTTTTGTTTCTTAAATTCCACATATGAGTGAAACCATATGGTATTTGCTTTCTCTGACTGACTTATTTTGCTTAGCATTATACCTTTTAGTTCCATCCAAGTTGTTGCAAATGGCAAGATTTCACTCTTTTTGATGGGTAATATTCCATTGTATATATATACACCCCCCTCTTCTTTATCCATTCATCTGTTGATGGACACCTGGACTCTTTCCATTGTTTGGCTATTGAGGACATTGCTGCTATAAACATTGGGGTGCATGTGTCCCTTTGAATCACTATGTTTGTATCCTTTGGATAAATACCTACTAGTGCAATTGCTGGGTCATAATGCACCTCTATTTTTTAAAAAAATTTTATTTATTTATTTGACAGAGAGAGATTACAAGTAGGCAGAGAGGCAGGCAGAGAAAGAGAGGAGGAAGCAGGCTCCCTGCTGAGCAGAGAGCCTGACGTGGGGCTCGATCCCAGGACCCTGAGATCGTGACCTGAGCTAAAGGCAAAGGCTTTAACCCATTGAGCCACCCAGGTGCCCCACTGCACCTCTATTTTTTAACTTTTTGAGGAAAATCCATACTGTTCTCCAGAATGGCTACAACAGTTTGCATTCCTACCAATAGTGTAAGAGGGTTCCCCTTTCTATGCAATTTTGCCAATACCTGTTGCTTCCTGAGTTGTTCATTTTAGCCATTCTGACCAGTGTGAGGTGGGATCTCATTGTGGTTTTTGATTTGTATTTCCCTGATAATGAGTGATGTTGAGCACCTTCATGTGTTTGTTGGTCATGTGCATGTCTTCTTTGGAGAAGTGTCTCTCCATGTCTTCTGTCCATTTTTTGACTGAAGTTTTGTTTTTTCAATGTTTAGTTTGGTGAGTTCTTTTTTTTTTTTTAAAGATTTTATTTATTTATTTATTTGACAGAGAGAGAGAGATTACAAGTAGACAAAGAGGCAGGCAGAGAGAGGAAGAAGCAGACTCCCTGCTGTGCAGAGAGCTTGATGTGGGGCTTGATCCCAGGACCCTGAGACTATGACCTGAGCGGAAGGCAGAGGCTTTAACCCACTGAGCCACCCAGGCACCCCCGATAAGTTCTTTATAGATCTAGGATACTAGCCCTTTAACTGAAAAGACGTTTGCAAATATCTTCTCCAATTCCATGGGTTGCCTTTAGTTTTATTGACTGCTTCCTTTGCTGTGCAGAAGCTTTTTATCTTGATGAAGTCCCAAAAGATCATTTTTGCTTTTGTTTCCCTTGCCTTTGGAGATGTATCGAACAAGAAGTTGCTGTGGCCTGGGGCAAAGAGATTTTTGCCTGTGTTCTTCTCTAGGATTATGATGGATTCCCATCTCACATTTAGATCTTTCATTTGTTTTGAGTTTATTTTTGTGTATAATGTGAGAGCATGGTCCAGTTTCATTCTTCCTCATGCGGTTGTCTATTTTTCCCAACACCGTTTGTTGAAGAGATTGTCTTTTTTTCCATTGGATATTCTTTCCTGCTTTGTCGAAGATTCTTTGACTATTGAGTTGAGGGTCCATTTCTGGGTTCTCTATTCTGTTCCACTGATATATGTGTCTGTTTTTGTGTCAGTCCCGTATTATCTTGATGATTACAGCTTTGTAATACAGCTTGAAGTCTGGAATTTTGATGCCTCCAGCTTTGGTTTTCTTTTTCAACATTCCTTTGGCTACTTGGGGTCTTCTGTTTCCATACAAATTTTGGATTGTTTGTTTCAGCTCTGTGGAAAATGTTGATGGTATTTAGATAGGGATTACATTGAATGTGTAGGTTGATTGGGTAGCATAGACATTTTAAACAATATTTTTCTTGTTTATTTTAAGATTTTTTCCTTATTGCTATATTTTGCAAGTTTAATTACAATATGTCTTGGTGTTGACTGTTTTTGTTGAATTGGTGGGAGTTCTCTCTGCCTCTTGGATTTGGATGTCTATCCTTTCCCTAGATTTGGGAAGTTTTAAGCTATGATGTTCTCAAATAAATTTTCTGTCTCCTTTTCTTTCTTCATCTTCTGGGACTCTTATAATACAAATGTTAATATGTTTGATGGAGTTACTGACTTCCCTAAGTCTATTCTTGTATTGCATATTTCTTTTTTCTCACTTTTTTCAACTTCATTGTTTTATCCTCTTTATCACTTATTCATTCTTTAGTTTCTTCTATCCTTGTATTCACTTCATCCAGTCTGTTTTGAAAGTCAACTATTGCAGTTTTCTTTCTCCCTTCCTTTCTTCCTTCCTTCCTTCCTTCCTTCCTTTCTTTCTTTAGATTTTATTTATTTATTTGTCAGAGAGAGAGAGAGAGCACAAGCAGGCAGAGTGGCAGGCAGAGGCAGAGGAAGAAGCAGGCTCCCTGCTGAGCAAGGAGCCCAATGTGGGACTCAGCCCCAGAACCCTGGGATCATGACCTGAGCCAAAGGCAGCTGCTTAACCAACTGAGCCACCCAGGTGTCCCTAATTATTGCATTTTTCATTTCTGTTTTTTAATTCTTTTATCTCTTTGGTAAGGGCTTCCCTGCAGTCTTCCATTCTTTTCTCAAGCCCAATATATTTGTGATTGTTGCTTTAAATTATCTGCCAGGCATATTACTAATATCTGTTTCGATTAGATCTCTGGATGTGACCTCCTTTTGTTATTTCAGTTAGGATAAATTCTTCTGTCTTGGTATTTTGTCTAAGTCTCTGTGTTCTTCTCTGTGTTATAAAAGGTTGTTATGTTCCTGCTCCTGAGAGTAGTGGCCTTTTGAATTGGCTGTGGCCTGGTGCTTCTTGATATTCTCTGTTGTGTGCTGTGTATACTCAGCTACTGTGTTTTGGCTACTTTATACTTCAGGCCAGTCATCTGCAGAGGCTGTCCTTTGTGGACAGTGTTTGAACTTTTTCCAGAATGTGGTGCATTTTAACTAGGTGTGCTCTTATCTGTTTGCTAAATGAGACCTGATGCTACTTCAACTAGAACTTGTAGAAGTCTCTGGTCTGGAGATGCAGTATGTGTGGTGGTTTTTGCTTGTCTTCTGGGGAAGTGGTGTGCTGCATTTGGGACCAAGACAAACCTCACCAAGATGGGCAGTTCTGGTAGAACATGAGTTTGTGGGACCTCATGTAAGCAGGTTAGGCAGCCAGTGTTGGTGCTCAGTTGTTTACTGCAAGTGGTTCTGTGTGTATGCTGGGGTCAGGGGTAGGGAAATAGCTCCATCTAGCTCCTTTGTCCCCAGAGAGGATTCTCCATGCTTGCTGTTCTCAGGGAAATACTCTCAGTAGAGTGAATTATCTCCTATTTGTGTGTCCCAGACATTTTTCCAATCACTGTTTTCACTCTGTTTCTGGGACATTTGTCTGACCTCTCTCCAGGAGCAGTGCAGTTTCCTCCCAGCTTTATCCCAACCAAGCCTACCAGTCTTAAGATCCAGTCTTTGATCCCTACTGGTTAAAAAATTTACAAAAATCAGCCAGTGGCTTTGGGGCAGTGTTTTCCTTGTGCATCCTCCTGTACATTCCTCTCTTTGTTGCCTTTCCCTATGACCAGAGAGACCACAATGGTAAATATAATTCTATGTTACAAATCCCCCCGAAGGCTGGCAGCAGTTTGGTAGGTCCCTAACTACAAATGGAGTTTAACACACATTTCTCTCCAGCCATATCTAGTAGAAAATAGGGGACAATTCAAATTTTTGTTTGGACTTATTTTGTGTCTCCCAACCTCATATTAACCAAGCCAAGTTATTCAGGACACACAAAACATCTTGTAGATTTTTATAACTTCCAGAATGATAGTTCTTTTTTTTTTTTAAGATTTATTTATTTAACCTTTTGTTAGGAATCTTTTTTTTCCATTAATTTCAGTTAGCTGACATGTAGTACTTCATTTGCTTTTGATGTAGTGTTAAATGATTCATTACTTATGTATAATACCGAGTGCTTAAATTCCAGTTAGATAATATACAGTATAATATTAGTTTCAGGTGTACAATTTAGTAATTCAATACTTACATACAATACCATGCTCATTACGACAAGTACACTCCATAAACCCCACTGCCTATTTATTCCACCCCCCCTCCCTACTTCCCCTCTGGTAACCATCAGTTTGTTCTCTATAATTAAGAGTTTTTTTCCTGGTTTTCCTCTCTATTTTTCCCCCCATGATCATTTGTTTTGTTTCCTAAATTCTACATATGTTTGAAATAGTATAGTACTTTTCTTTGACTGACTTATTTCACATAGCATAATACTGTCTCTGTCCACTTCCTTGCATATGGCAAGATCTCATTCTTTTTTATGGCTGAATAATATTCCATTATATATATAAACACACACACACAGAGACACACAGACACACACACACATACATAGTGGAGACAGTGGGTTCCATTAATGAACTCTGCAGACAGGAAATGGGGAACAGACCAAGCCAGCAAAGAGCAGTAAATACAGACTGTGGACTGGAACTGGGGAAGGGATTCCAATGTGGACTTCTAGATTGAACTAAGGGCTAAGGACTGGTGCTCTGTCAGAGCCTTCTGTCAGTGATAGAGTGATCCATTAACCCTTAAGCCTATTCAGTTAGGAGCTCTAAATCAAAAAAGATCAGAGCTCAAAGCAAGATGGACTTACCAGTGGTCCTTGGAACTGTTGAGAAAGACAGTGAATGCAGAAGGATTCATGGGACACCACACCTGTGTTTCTTGTAGTCCCCAAATACAGTCAGAAAATTGCTTTCAATCTAGACATTGCCAAAAAAAAAATTGAAACAAGTAAATTCTAAAGACTTCATTGGCTTTATTAAATAATTTTTGAATTGGGTAGTATCCCACCTAGTAAATAGAAACAATCTCCACTGAGCTGCAAAAATGAAAAGGTTTTTAGGTAAAGAGAGAAAGTAGGGAAAAGATTATTAGCAGAGAATCCATTGTTTTAGGCAATGTTGTCCTTCTAAGAGAAGAGGAGGGGGTCTGTCAGTATAGTTTTCAGTGCTGACCATGATGTTGCCATGTTGACTGCTAAAAGGTTACATTCCTGGGGGTTGAAACTGATGTTAGATACTAGGTCTTGTTTTACCAACTTGGGGCTTTAACTTAAGAGGATCCATTATGGCCCTGTGCTTTCTTTTTAACACATCTCTTCTTGGAAAATAAATCCTGTGTGTTTCACATTGACTTCATCTTGAGTCCACTTGCCCACCATAATGTGTGCTTTGCCTTTCCCTCCTGAGACAGAACCCTGCCCTTGGAAGAGGGCCCTCACCTTGAATCCTAGATCTGAGCTTTGCTAATGGTGGGACCCTCATTTTCTGTCTCTCAACCTCATCATTTATTTGATTCTCAATTCATGGGGGAAATGCTTATAATGTCCATGTAGGGTTGTACAGAGAATGACATGAGAAATATATGTACACATGCACATCTAAGGTTTATTGGCAGGGATTTCTCAAATTTCCTTCCATTTCTATCTCAGTTTCAGAGGGCACACTGCCAGAGGATGTAATACAAATTTCCAGGGATTTCATAGACTGCTCTGCCCCTGCAACCCCTGCATGGATTTTGACGCAGAAAATAATAAATAACAGAACTTCACATGCAACATCAGGTGAGGTATGGAACCTTAACAATAGGGCATGGGTTTTTGTGGTTGAAATTTGCCCAGCACAGGGTCACCTGGATGGCTCAGTGGGTTAACCTCTGCCTTCAGCTCAGGTCATGATCCCAGGGTCCTGAGATTGAGCCCTGCATCAGGCTCTCTGCTCAGCAGGGAGCCTGCTCCCCACCCCCCCCCACACTGCCTGCCTCTCTGCCTATTTGTGATTTTTCTCTCTGTTGTCAAATAAATCAATAAAATGTTAAAAAAAGAAATTTGCTCAGCACACAGAATTTTGCTGTCCATATTTGCTTGCTCTCTAATCCTGTCATTTGGTTCCCTTTCTCTTTATTTGTTCCATTCCTTAGGACCTGTCAGATTTCCTCAACCTCCTGTGTATTTTCCTCCCATCCTCTGAGAATGCACAGGCATGAGACTACATCTGATGGGCTTTGAGTCTCATCTTGTTTCCTTCTTGAGGCCCATGTTGTATATGCCACTTGAACATTCAGTCTTGCTCATTCTGCTTTGTGTGTCCCCTGATCTTGAAAAGGGTGGTGGGGTGGTTTGGTCTCCAAACAGTGAGAGGTTGTCCCTGTACATGCCAGATGCTCAGAATTTCCACTCTGCTGTATGTGAAGACTATTCCTGTTGGGTAGTCAGAAGTGCTGGCGCTGTGATTCTTAGTTGCTTAAGAGCTGCCTCTTTCACCCTTGACAAGCTAGACTCTCTTAGTTCTCTCTTCTAAGGAGGATGTTTGTATGCCCATTCATATGTGTGCCAGTCCAGACAATGTACACTTGCCCTGAATAGCTTTTTCCCAAAATATTTTTTTTGCCATCCTCTCCTGGGCTGCAGCCTGTGGCTACCAAGGAGCCCCCAGATGAAGTGCCTGATCCCTCACAAACACACTTCTCCAGGCTGCATGCTGCCTAGACATCAGTGGTGACTTGAAGTGACTTTCTTTCTGGTCTAAAAACTCTGGTCTCAAACTCTTTAGGGGACAGCATACAACTCTTTCACATTACATTTAGTCTTGGGTATATGATTTCTTCTGTTGCACCATCTCAAAGTGTAAGACTCCAGTGATCACATAGATTCAAGATTCCAGATCGTGCTCAGCTTGATTAATATCAGAGAAGATGAGAGAGGGACCTCTTTTTCATGACTGCCTTACATCTTAGCTCCTGCTTCAGTCTTTGCTAACACCATCTTTTGTTCCAATGACACTTTATACATCAGTCAGTCCCCTAGGTGGATTACCTCCCTGCTTGATTTCTGTCCCCTTTTATGAACATGCATGCTGCAGTGATGTGGGGTCTCAGGACAGTCAGGGTGGTTTGTAGCAAGTCCCACGTGGATAGTCCAACATGTTTTTTTAGAACATGGGAATCCATGCCACCTGCTGTTTCTGCTCTAGGAAAAATAAAAAGAATCATTTCAACACCTTGTTTCATGAGCCAACATACTTTCTAGATAAGAGAAAAGACATTTGCAATTATTAAAAGTTTCTATCTCCTAATGAAGATGTACAGTATCTTTTCTGAGAAAGAAAGGAGCCACTCATACTTATTTAGCTGCCCATATGAGAACCAAACTTTATGACATGAGGTTGGAGGTTATCAGAAGTGGATCTTCTAGAGGGCCTCACCACAGGTGGGAAGGGGTGTGGGCATGAATTCTGGTGCTGTCTTCCTATATTTCCAAGAAGAATTATTTTCATAACATTACACATAAAGAAAACTGAAGCAAGATAAGGAAAGAATAATGTGGGCAGGAAAGTTTGGAAAGAAGAATCAGGCTTTGAAATAAGTCTGTAAGAATGAAGAATATCTTAAAGAAGAAAGGCTTTGCAGGGGAAGGGAAGAAACTGAGCAAGGGCAAACTCTATATCTAGGTCAGAAGTTCACACAATGCCTGGACAGAAAGAGAAGGGCACCTGGCCACAATATTATGGCCAGGACTGAGGTTCTTTCTGCCCATAATAGCATATCCCAAGCCACCCCTCTTTGTGGTAACTCTTTTTCCTTCCTTCTTCTCTCCTCCCCATAGTGTCTTCTGTTCCAGCCATGGGTCAGTCCTCCTCTTCCATACCCCCTCATAGAAAGGGTGGTGACTTGGCCTCCAGCTTCGACAAGTTTTTTAAGGAATTCAAGATGGAAAGAAAAATCCTCTCGCAGGAAAACATCACCTTGATTCAATCACACCTGGTGAAGGGGGACCTTCAGAGAGCAGTTTCTGTAATCAGTGATGCATTGAGAGACATGGAGAATGCCCCAGTAAACATTGCTGTGACTGGGGAGTCTGGGGTAGGGAAGTCAAGCTTTGTCAATGCCCTGCGGAGGGTGAATCATGAGGATGATGGGGCTGCCCCCATTGGGGTAGTGGAGACAACCATTGAGAGAACTCCATACAAACACCCAAAGTTTCCCAATGTGACACTATGGGACCTTCCTGGTGTGGGGACCACTACCTTTCAGCCACGGACATATCTAAAGGAAATGAAATTTGGTGAATATGATTTCTTTATTATCATCTCTGCTTCACGCTTTAAGGACAATGATGTGTATCTGGCCACAGAAATTAGAAAAATGAAGAAGAATTTCTATTTTGTGCGAAGTAAAGTGGACAGTGATTTACATAACTCAGAAATAAGTAAAGCCAATACATTTAATAAGCATGAAATTCTGCAATGGATCCGCGATGACTGTGTGACACAACTGCAGAAGGCCAATGTGAGTGATCCTCATATCTTCTTAGTCTCCAGCTTGGAGTTGTATGGCTATGATTTCCAAAGCCTGGAGACCGTCCTTCTGAAGGAGCTCCCAGCCCACAAGCGCCACATCTTCATGCAATATCTGCCGAATGTTACCGAAGCCGACATTGACTGGAAGAGAGATTCTCTGAGACAGAAGGTATGGTTGGAGGCCCTGAAGTCTGGAACATCAACCACAATCCCTATCCTGGTCTTGATCAGTGATACCGACTTGAAGAAGCTGGAGGAGACTTTAACCCTCTACAGGTCTTACTTTGGGCTGGATGATGCATCCCTGGAAACCATGGCCAAGGACTTGCACGTGTCAGTGGAGAAACTCAAGGCAAACCTTAAGTTTCCCCATTTGCTCTCACTTGAGAAGGATGATACATTGCTAGACAAAAAAACATTGAGATATGTGGAGAAATTCTTCTCTGTTAGTAGAGAACCCATTGCCACTGGCATTTACTTTAAAAAGATTTACTATTTACAAAATTATTTCCTTGAGACTGTGGTGAGTGATGCGAAAGTTCTTCTTAAAAAAGAAGAAATTTTTAAGGACTCTGAGGACCCTGGGCAAGCCTGTCTACCTCAGGATGTCAGGAATGATAATGGGAAAAGTGAGACAGACAGCTCCTGAATTATTCTCAGTTCTGGCATGGCACTGATGCCTGGAAAGTTGACTTAGGGTTCCCCTGAAGCAATACTGACCCACTGCTCTCAGGATTGTCACAGATATTTCCATAATTTACTCTTGAACAAATCATGAACTTAGTAACTATTATTTGACAGTGAGACCAATGAGCTCTAAAGAATGCTTCCTTCATATGATCCTTCTTGGGAAAATGAAGGACAGGAATCCAGAATTTTCTGCTTAGTGGGGAGTATAACATTTTGTGTGATGGTTACTTCTTACTCAGCACTGGTCTTTCAATTGACATACTAGGAATAAAATGGCCATGCACACAGTAGTCCCACAAAAATGATTTTTAAAATAAATGTATACATAGTTTGTTTTTTGTGTTCCTGATATTCTGTCATGAATCCATAAATTGTGACCATTAATAGATCAATTAATGTTGACTGGTAACCTCCTTGTCCTTTCTAGAGTTATTATTTCAGTTAAAAACATAAAAGATGGTGAGCTGAACATGAGTCACAGGAAATGAAAGAGAAACATTAGCTAAGGAAAAACTTTATCTGGAGTGCACTGTGAGAAGGACATGTGTATAAGATGGAACACAGTCCAAGGTTTGCATATTGCAGGTCTAGGCAGCCCTTGGTTGCTATCAGTATATTTTCTGTCTGAACTTGAGAGGTTAGGGAATAAGAGAAAAGTGGGTTGTGATGCATCTAGGTGGAAATTAAAAAAAAAATGAAAAAGGTACTTGAACATATCCAACCTCTCATCTAATAAGGGGAGTGCAAATTCATGTCAAGAAATGTCATGTATACTAAGATATCATTTATCTCCTATTAGATTGGGGAAATTGCATAGTTTCATTCTGTGGGTGAAACTGTAGAAAAACAGTTGCTGTCATACAATGTTGGTATTCCCACAAAATGATCTAGCCTAATGTGGCATATTAGGTCATCTCTAGGAACATTACACACACATTTACACTTGCCCCAATGACCTCAATTTGAAGAATCTGGGCCATAAAACTGAGACAGCCAGCTCCTGAATTATTCTCAGTGCTGGCATGGCACTGGTGCCTGGGAAAGTTGACTTAGGTGGCTGGCAAGGGTTGGAAAGTGGGGATAATGTGTAATGCCATTGAAAGAGCACATCTTCCAGTTATAATGTGAATGTATAGTGTGGTGACTATAGTTGATAATACTCTATAATAATACTATACAACAACAATGCTTGAAATTTGCTAGGACAGCAGATACTAAGCCTGTTCAACACACACACAAAAGGTAAATATATGAGGTGATGGATGTATTAATCAACTTGAATGCAGTAATCATTCCACTATATGTAAATATATATCGAATCACCAGATTATATACTTTAAATATATATGATTTTATTTCCAGTTTCACTTAAATAAGGCTGGGGGGGAGGAGAAGAATAAGAAATCTGGGGAGGGCGCCTGGGTGGCTCAGTGGTTTAAACCCTCTGCTTTCGGCTCAGGTCATGATCTCAGGGTCCTGGGATCGAGGCCCGCATCGGGCTCCCTGCTCCGTGGGGAGCCTGCTTCCCCTTCTCTCTCTCTACCTGCCTCTCTGCCTCCTTGTGATATCTCTCCCACTGTGAAATAAATAAATAAAATCTTAAAAAAAAAAGAAATCTGGGGAAAATTCCAATATATATATATGGGTAAAGTTATTAATTGCAGTGCTATTTGAAATGATGAAACTTAAAATTGAAATGTTCTTCAATAAGAAATGTTACAGCCACAAAATAAATGACTTGACAATTATGTGGAGTAATACTCTATATATTGCTATAATCTCATCTCCAGGATATATTGTTCATTGTTTAATGCAAAGAGTGAGGTGAAGAATTATGTGTATAGTATGTTAGTGATAATCTAAGACAGTGTAAAATATGAGAATATATTTGCACATATTCTTCAGTTAAATATGAGATAACTTCAGTAATAAAATTCAATTATATATTGGGGAAGTGATGTACTGTGTGGATAGGCAGTGTAAGGGCTAGATTTTACTTAATGCAGCTTATTTTATTTTATTATTTTTTAAGGATTTTATTTTTTTGATAGAGGGTGAGAGAGAGTGTGCATGTGCACAGGGCAGGGAGGGGCAGAGGGAGAGGGAGAAGCAGACTCTCTGCTGAGCAGGGAGCCAGATAATGGGCTTGATCCTAGGACCCTGAGATTATGACTTGAGCAGAAGGCAGATGCTTAAATGGCTGAGCCACCCAGGCACCCCAATGCAACTTATTTTACATTGGAACATGGAAATATTTTACAAAGATATGTAGCTGTATAATTAAACAAAAAGACCCAACATTTTCACTTATTTCTGGAACATAATGAATAACATGGAGGACATTAGGAGAAGGAAAAGAAAAGTGGAGGGGGGGAAATTGGACAGGGAGATGAACCGTGAGAGACTGTGGACTCCGAGAAACAAACTGAGGATTTTAGAGGGGAGGGGAGTGGGGGGACGGGTGAGCCTGGTGGTGAATATTAAGGAGGGCATGTATTGCATGGAGCACTGGGTATTATACATAAATAATGAATCTTGGAACAGTACATCAAAAACTAATGATGTATTGTATGGTGACTAACCTAACACAATTAAAAAATACAAAGCAAATTGAAACAAATTAATCTAAATTTATTGTTGCTTTGAGAAAACTGAAGTTATTTCAAGATTTTATCTATCACTTTATCTATCATCTATCTATTTTTAATATTTAATTTTTAAAATTCCAGTAGAGTTAACATACAGTGTTACATACATTTCAGGCTTACCTCTAACAATTACTCTGTGTTCTTCATGATAAGCATATTCTTCTTTGGAATTGAAGTATAAGTCTTTTGTCTCCTATTCCTAGTTATTTTATACTGTTGGGTGCACTTGTGAATGGGATTGTTTTAAATTCTCTGCTACTTTATTATTAGCATATAGAAATGGGACAGATTTCTGTATATTAATTTTGTATCCCAAGACTTTAATGAATTCATGATTAGTTTTAGTAGGTTCTTGGTGGATTCTTGGGGGGTTTTATATAGTACCATGTCATCTGCAGATTGTGAAAGTTTTATTTCTTCTTTACCAATTTGGGTACCTTTTATTTATATTTCTGGTGGGATTGCTGTGGCTAGGACTTCCAATACTATGTTGAATAAAAGTGGTGAGAGTGAGCATCCTTGTTTGTTTCTGATTTTAGAGGGAAAGCTCTCCATTTTTTTTTTGCATTGAGTATAATTCCACAGTGATGTGGAATTCTCATAGATGCCCTTTACTATGTTGAGATATATTCCCTCTAAGCCTACTTTGTTGAGAATTTTTTTTTGTCATGAATGGATGTTGTACTTTATCAAATGTTTTTTTCTACACCTATGGAGAGGATCATAGAGTTTTTATCCTTTCTCTTGTACATGTGATGTAACATGTTGATTGATTTGTGAATATTGAACTATCTCTGTATCTCCAGAACAAATTTCACTTTATTGTGGTAATTTATTTACTTTTATTTTTATTCTTTTGATAGAGGGAGTGAGTGCAAGCTGGGGAAAGGGGCAGAGGAAGAGGGAGAGAGAGAATCTTAAGCAGACTGTACACTCACTGCAGAGCCTGATGTGGGGCTTAATCTCATGACCTAAGTTCATGACCCGAGCTGAAATCAAGAGTTGGAGGCTTAACTGACTGAACCAACCAAGTGTCCTGTATTGTGGTGATTTATTTTTCAATGCATTTTTGGATTGTGTTTGTTAATATTTTTGAGGTTTTGAGTCTATATTCATCAGAGATGTTGCCCCGTTTTCTTTTTTAAAAAAATAGTGTCTTTATATGCTTTTGGTCTCAAGGTAATGCTGGTCTCTTAGAATGAATTGAGAAGTTTTCCTTTCTCTTATAATTTTTGAAATTGATTCAGAAGAATAGGTATTAACTCTTCTTTAACTGTTTAGTATAATCCATGCATGAAGTCATCTGGTCCTGGGCTTTGTAGGGAATTTTCTGATTACTGATTCCATTTCATTGCTAGGTGTCAGTCTGTTAACATTTTCTATTTCTTCCTGAATGAGGTTTGGGAGTTTATATGTTTCTAGGAATTTATCCACTTTTTCTAGGTTGTCTAATTTGTTGGTCAATAATTTTTCATAGTATTGTCTTATAATCCTTTGTGTTTATGTGGTGTTGGTTGTTATTTCTCTTCCTTCATTTCTGATTTTGATTATTTGAATCCTCTCTGTATCTCTCTCTTTCTCTGATGAGTCTCACTAAACATTTACCAATTTTGTTGATCTTTAAAAAATTTTTCTCCTGATTTCATTGACCTTTTCTATTGTTTTTTTGTTTCTTTGTTTGTATTTTTATTTCCATTCTAGTCATCTTTATTTCCTTCCTTGTACTAGTGTTGGGTCTTGTTTATTGTTCTTTTTCTAGCTCTTTTATGTGTAAGGTTATGTTGTTTATTTGAGATTTTTTTGGTTCTTGACATAGGCCTGTATTGCTAAATCTTCTGTCTTAGAACAGCTTTGGTTCATCCCAAATAGTCTGGACAGTTGTGTTTTCATTCTCATTTCTCTCCATGTATTTTTTTAATCTTCTTTTTGATTTCTTGGTTGACCCATCCACTGTTTAGTAGCTTGTTATTTAACCTTCATGTATTTGTGTTCTTTCTAGATAGTTGTCTCGTAGTTGGTTTCTAGTTTCATAGTGTTGTGGTCAGAAAAGATGTGTAGCCTGACTTCAATGTTTTTTAATATGTTGGAACTTGTTTGTAGCCTAACATGTTCTATTCGGGGAAATGTTCCATGTATACTTGAAAAGAATGTGTATTTTTCTGTTTTAGGATGCAGTCTTCTGTATATATCGGTTAAGTCCATCTGGTCCAGTGTGTCATCAAAACCACAGTTTCCTTGTTGATTGTCTGGATGATCTATTTATTGATGTCAATAGGGTGTTCAAGTCCCCTATAAATATTGTATTCCTTTTGATTATTTCCTTCATGTGGGTTAACAGACACTTTATATATCTGGGTGTTCCCATTTTGGGTGCATACAAATTGTGTGCAATTGCTATATCTTCTTGTTGGACTATTTTCTCTATGATATGTATGTCCTTCTTTGTCTTTTGGTACAGTCTTAGTTTTAAAGTCTACTTTGTCCAATATAAGTATTGCTACAATCACATTTAGCTCACTTCCATTTGCATGATAAATAGTTCTCCATCCCTTTCATGTTCAATCTGCATGAATCTTTAGGTCTGAACTGAGTAGGCAGCATATCGATAGGTCTTGCTTTTATATCCACCCAGTCACCTGTGTCTTTTGTTTGGAGCATTAGTCATTTTGTATTCGAAGTCGTTTTCGATAGTATGTACTTATTGCTATTTCCTTACTAGCTTTATTTTTGTTTTTGCAGTTCTTCTCTGTTTATGTCTACTCTTACTCTTCCCTTGTAGCTTGATGGCTGTTTTTAGTAATATATTTGGATTCTTTCTCTTTATTTTTTGCATATGTATTACAGGTTTTGATATATGGTTACCATTAGTTTTACATATGCCATCTTCTGCATAGAGCAGTCTATATTAAGTTGATGGTCACTTAAATTTGAACTTATTCTTTACTCCTATTCCCACCGTGTTTTACATATATGGAGTCATACTACAAGTCCTTTTGTTTTGTGGTTCCCTTGACTGGTTTTTATAGATAAAATAGATTTTACTGTTTTTTTACTTTAACCTCCAGATTGGTTTATAAGCAATTAGTTCACTACATTTATTATGTTTGCATTTACCTGTGAAATTTTTTCCATTCCTTATTTTCTTAACCCTGATTATGGCCTTTTCTTTCCACTCAAAGATTTCCCTCTAACATTCCTTGTAAGGCTGGTTTAGAGGTGATGAACTCCTTTAATTTTACTTTGTTAGGAAGCTGTTTATCTCTCCTATTTTGAATGGCACCCTTGCTGGAGAGAGTATTCTTGGCTGCAGACTTTTTTCTTTCAGCACTTTGAATATCTCATACCACTTTTTTTTCTCATACAAAGTTTCTGTTGAAAAATCCACCTATGTCCTTATGGGGATTCCCTTGTATGCAACTGTTTTCTTCTGCTGGTTTTAAAATTCACTCTTTATCACTACATTTTGCCATTTTAATTATTAGGTGTCTTTGTGTGGGCCTCCATGGGTTGATTTTGTTGGTTGCTCTCTGTGCCTTCTGGATCTGGATGCCTGTTTTCTCCCAGGGTTAGGAAATTTTCAGCTATTGTTTCTTAAAATAATTTTTCTGTCCACTTTTGTCTCTCTTCATCCCAAGATGTTACACTTGATGATGTCACCTTAACTAATTCTCATTTATTTATTTATTTATTTGTTTGTTTATTATTTATTTATATTTATTTTTGCTGTTCAGCTTTGTTTTTCATTATTCTGTTTTCTGAATCACTGATCTCTTCTTCCAATCCTTCTAGTCTACAGTTTTCCCTATAGAGAATTTTTAATTTAAATTATTGTGTTCTTCATGTCTGATTGATTCTATTTTTCTATCTTTTAGTTGATGGTGTCACAGATCCTCTACTCTTTTATCAAGTTTGGCAAGTATATTTATGGTCACTATTTTGAATTCTCTATGAAGCATATTGTTTATCTTCATTTCATTAACTCCTTAGTCTGATTATGCCCTGTCTTTCTGTTGGTACATATTTCTCCTTTTCCTTATTTTGTCCACCCTTCTGTGTATGTTTCTATGCATTAGGAAGTTCATCTAGGTCTCCTGACATTGAAAGCAGCTACCTTCTAAAGAAGAGGTCCAGTAGTGTCCTGTAGTGCACTGTCCCCTGCTCACCAGAACTAGTGCATCAGTGGTGTGTCTTCTGTGCCCTACTTGTTGTGATTGAGATGCATTTGCTTTCTTCCCATTGGCTACAATGACCCGTTTGTTTTTTGTATGGTTCTGTGCTATTAAGGGGTCAATCTGGGGGGTGCCTTGGGCTTGTATCTGGGTCAGAGTGGCTGCCTGCTCTCAGGCCATTTGCCAGTCTGGCTGTCCATAAAAATACAGGGTACTCTCCTTATGTTGTCCCTTGAGGCTTTAGTTATTGTGTATGGCCTACAGTAAGGGCAGATATTTACCCCCAGTCTGTCTTAAATTTGCAGTGTCCCCTCCCATACACACAAAACAGGGTTTTCTCTTTGTGCTGTTCCCAGTGAGGTTTTGTTAGAGGACTGGACTGGTGGTCATCTCAGATGTCTGTCCCCAACCCATTACTGAGGCTGTATTTGACTGGTGTGTGTGGTTATTTTCCCTATCCACAGTGTAAATCATTCTGGAGTGGAGTTGGGTACTCTTGGGGCTGCTTGTAGAATGAGATCATCTAGAACTGCTCTGGGTGGTTCTTGTTGGATGGAATGGATATGTCGAGGCAAGTTCCCTAGAGTACATGTGGGTAGGGTGCATGGTGTTAGCAAGTTAAGTGCTGGTTCCTTGTCTCTACTGCGGTTGCATGAAGGATGAGACTTGTCTAGAGATGCTTTGCAGGGACTCCGGCAGGTTTGGGGTGTGTTGGATAGGGCGGATCCACAGGAGAACATGGGGATGGGGCATGCAGCGTTAGCAAGCTCTATGGCAAGTGTTCATGCTGGTTCCCTCAGGTGTCCCAGTCAGTATCTAGCCTAGGTGTAGGGAGAGAAGCGACACCCATCAGCTCTTGTGTTCTTGGAAAGTCTAAAGATGCCTGCCCCTACCAGCACACATTCTGAGATTTGTAGATAAATCTCCTTTTACACCCCAGGCACTTTTGAAAGTGTTGCTTTTATGCTATATCTCAACAGAGTTGTCTGTTATGTTGTCTCAATAAGTTCTGGGATTCAGTTTCCTATTGCTCTCCTGTTCTCCCAGAGCTGAGCCAGTCGATTTCTAAAGTACTTGGTGTTAAGCACCACTGATTGTAAATACTCATGACTTTAATCCCCATTGGTTTTCAATGTGGAATGTTATGGGGACTCATCTTCCTAGTGCAGTTACCCCATGTCTGAGGTGCTTGGTGTGGGGTCTGTTCCTCTTCCTTCTCTGTTTGTGGTGTCCCTCCTGTATGTGATTAGTCTCACTGGGAGTTTTGTTCTTTACTGCCTCTCTGTCTTTCCTGCCATTTTGAGGTGGCCTCCTCTCTACAAGTAACTTTGGAGAGTCTGTTCTGCCTGTCTTTGGGTCATTTTCTGAGTTAATTGCAATGATGTGGCTGGGATCTAGCAACATCCATGGGATGAAATGCACTTAGAATCCTCCCACTATGTCGTGTTCTCAGGTTCCTTAAGATGTTTTAAAATAATAACAACAACAGCAACAAAAAGCAAATAGTATAGAAATATGAAACTATCTAGGGAATGAAAGAAGAAAAATATAGAGGAGAGGAAAGAAATTGATGGATAGTGAAGGAGAAAACAAGACATGGCCAGCTATTCATGTAAGAGTTTGGCCTGTGAAATCCCACTGATCAGGTGAGGCCTGAAGTTCACAGTTTAATAGTCTGGGAACTTTATTAGTTATCTTATCTCAGTTCAGTTTTATCTGTAAGCATGATCATATTAATGAGCATAGACTAGAATTAGAGTATAGGGAAATCTCAGTAAAAGTAAGATATTATTTTGTTTCCTTGTAGAGGTAGATACAATAAGGGGGATGTAGGGAGAAATATGAAAAAATCAGATGGGTTACGTTAGGCCATCCTCACATGTCAGGAACTTGTGAACTCTGATGGCTAGGGTTACCAATAGCTGTGATGAAGATATGAGGAAGGGGGAGGAGAACTAAATATTGGTGAAAGCAGTGGGGAATATGTGGTCATCATCAGGGCTCCCTCCAACGTCCCTTTCATAGGTGCCTTCCTATGTGCTTCTGCAGAGTGAGGGAAAAGAGACCATTGTGGTGTGTAGAACTGCAAGTGTTTATTGTTGTGATGCTGAGATGGTTTCCATAGGACAGAGGAAATAAATGACTGTCCTTGGAAATAATCCCTCAGATTATGCCTTCAATGGGAAGAAGAAAATCCTCTCTGCTCATTATGTGAATTCACCAGGGCATTTGTGTTAAAGTTACATCTCATGAAGTTAAATAAAAAATGTGAGTCTGAGTTGTCCGATTGCAATGTGTGACCTTGACCCCTACTTCTGTTTAACTTTAATCTCTTGACAAATATTTAGTGAGTGCCTATGTGGCAGATGCTAAATGTGTGGGTGACAGTTTAACAAGAGGATGTCTTTGACCTCAGGGGGCTTCCATTCTGGTGAGATAGGGTGACAGTAAATAAATAACAAAAAGTGCAAATGCCCCAAAACAGGACATCTGGGTGGCTCAGTTGGTTAAGCAACTGCTTTCAACTCAGGTCATGATTCTGGAGTCCCAGGATCAAGTCTCATATCGGGCCTCTGACCCTCTCCCCCCATGCTCTCTCTCTCTCTCATTCTCTCTCTCAAATGAATAAATAAAATCTTTTTTAAAAAGTGCGTACTACAGACAGTGATGATGTTTTAATGCTATCAGCAGATTTGTCAGTAAAAACCTTGTGGACCAGAAGTAACAGGAGAGGTACTGGAACACTGCCAAACAAAAATGTTTTACATGGTACAGCTCCTTTTCAGAAATGAAGGCAAAATAAAGACTTTCTTAGTCCAACTAAATCTGAGGGAATCCATGACCAATAGACCTACCTTACAGAAAATACTAAATATTCTCAAGATGTAATGAAAAGATGCTAAGAAACATGAAAACATATATTAAAGTATAAATGTTACTGGCAAAGGTAATATATAATAAAATTCAGACTACTCTAATACTTTAATGGTGGTGTGTAATCACTTCCACGACAAAATTTAGCAGGCAAAAATATTAAAATAATGAGCTGAAACAATTTCTTAATGTAGAAACAATATAAAAAGACATAAATTGTGACATAGGAACATAAAATGGGGGGAAGCAAAGGGTTATTTATCTTTGAGACTGAAGTTAGTTCTTTCAGGCTTAAAATAGATTGTTATAACTATAACATGTTTTATATAAGCCTCCTTATAACACAAAGAGCTCTAGTAGAGGAGTGTGGGAAGATGGCAGGAAAAGAGGACACTAAGCTCATCCTGTTCCACATTTTTAAGTAGATATCACTCACATCCGAGTAAGTAAAATAAAGAGTAATCCAAATAGTGGTAGAATGAACAGTACAACTAAATGGTGGAAGCTGCAAAGGAGAGTGTTAGAAGGGCAGAAATGGCAGTCAGCCAATGTCTGCAGGAGATAGGGAGCTTGGGGTATGGAAAGGCAAAAACACCAGTGAGTCCACATAGAGAAAAAAAATCTCCAAAACATTTGGTCTTGAAAATAGAGGGGCTGAAACCCATGAGTTTGTATAACCAGGAGGTCTTGGAACTTAGAGTTTTAAAAACCAGTTGACTAGGGCGCCTGGGTGGCTCAGTGGGTTAAAGCCTCTGCTTTCGGCTCAGGTCATGATCTCAGGGTCCTGGGATCGAGGCCCGCATTGGGCTCCCTGCTCAGCGGGGAGCCTGATTCCTCCTCTCTCTCTCTCTGCTTGCCTCTCTGCCTCCTTGTGATCTCTCTCCCTCTGTGAAATAAATAAATAAAATCTTAAAAAAAAAAAAAACAGTTGACTCAACACTAGTTGAGCCTGAAGGGCAAGTGATAGCTGGGTCCCTGCCCTTAAAGAGTCAGCAGTGCCAGAGGCACACAGAATGAAGAGAAACGTGTTCCAAATGAAGAACAGGACCAAAACCACAACAGGAGACCTAAGTGAAACTGAAGTAAGTACTATGACAGAGAACTGAAAGTAATGATCATAAAGATACTCACTGGACTTCAGGAAAGGGTGGAGGGCATGAGCAAGACCCTTGACAAAGGGATAAAAAAATCACATCAGAGATAAATAACTCAATAAATTAAATTAAAAATACAATAGATGGTGGGTGCCTGGGTAGCTCAGTTGCTTAAGTGTCTGACTCTTGATTTCAGCTGAGTTATGATACAGGGTCGTGGGATTGAGCCCTGCATTGGGCTATGCACTCAGCATGGCATCTGTTTATCCCTCCCACTCTACTCCTCCCCCTGTTTGTGCTCTCTCTCTCTCTGCCTCAAGAAAATACATAAAACCTTAATAATATACAATAGATGGAATAAATAATAGGCTACAGGAAGTAGAGGAACATATTAGTGACCTGGAGGATAGAGTTGTGGAAAGCATCAAGCTGAACAGACAAGACACAAATAAATACCGCATAATGAGAATAGACTTAGAGAACCCAGTGACTCCACCAAGCATAATAACATTTGCATTGTAGGGATCTCAGACGAAGAGAGAAGAAAATGTGGCAGAAAATGTGTTTGGAGAAATAATGGCTGAAAACTTCCCAAATTCAAGGAGGGAAACAGAAGCAGATTCAGGGAGCACAAAATTCCCCCAACAAAATCAACCCAAGGTGGCCCACCCCAAGACACATAGTAATTAAAATGGCAAGAAATAGTGATAAAAAATAATTTTAATGGATGCAAAAAAAAAGAAGAGAATTACATACAAGTACAGATATTTTTAGATCATATCATGCATAATTTCTGACCACAATGCTACGAAACTTGAAGTCAATCTCAAGAAAAGTTTGGAAAGACCATGAACACATGGAGATTAAACATTATTCTACTAAAATATGAATGGTAAACCAGGATATCAAAGAAGAAATAAAAATTACATGGAAACAAATGAAAATAAAAACACAATGGTTCAAAACCTTTGAGATGAAGAAAAAGTTGTCCTAAGAGGGAGCTATATAGCAATACAGGTGTACCTTAAGAAGCAAGAAAAACCTCAAATAACAACCTAAACTTACACAGAAATGAGCTAGAAATGGAACAACAAATGAAGCCTAAATTCAGCAGAAGAAAGGAAATAATAAAAATAGAGCAGAAATGAATGATAATAGAAACTAAAACAAAACAAAACAAAACAGCCCATAATAGAACAGATCAATGAAACCTGGAGCTAGGTCTTTGAAAAGCTTAATAAAATTTATAAAACTCTAGCCAGAGGTATCAAAAAGAAAAGAGTAAGGACACAAATAAATAAAATCACAAATGAGAGAGGAGAAATAACAACCCAAACCACAGAAACACAATTATAAAATAATGTTATGAAAAACTATATGTCAAAAAAGTAGACTACCTGAAAGAAGTGGATAAATTCCTAGAAACACATAAATTACCAAAACTGAAACAGGAAGAAACAGAAAACTTGAACAGACCAATAACTAGCAAATAAATTGAATCTCTAGTAAAAAATTTCCCAAGAAAAAGAAATACAGGGCCAGTGGGCCTCCTATCCTTCTCAAACCATTTAAAAAAATATAAATGGAAGGGAGAACTTCCAAACTGATTCTATGAGGCCAACATTATCCTGATACCAAAACTAGATAAGGACTTCACTAACAAAAGAGAAGTAGAGGCCAGTATGCCTGAAAAACGTGTATTCAAAACTTCTCAGTAAAATACTAGCAAATCAAATTCAACAGTACATTAAAAGAATCATTCACTACAATCAAGTGAAATTTATTCCTGGGCTTCAGGGGAGGCTTAACGTTCTCAAATTAATCAATGTGATACACCACATTAACAAAAGGAAAGACAAGAACCACAAAATTCTTTCAATAGATGTAAAAAAAAAATTGACAAAGTACAACATACATTCATGATAAAAAACCCTCAGCAAAGTAGGGTTAGACAGAAAATACCTCAATATAATAAANTGTGGTCATCATCAGGGCTCCCTCCAACGTCCCTTTCATAGGTGCCTTCCTATGTGCTTCTGCAGAGTGAGGGAAAAGAGACCATTGTGGTGTGTAGAACTGCAAGTGTTTATTGTTGTGATGCTGAGATGGTTTCCATAGGACAGAGGAAATAAATGACTGTCCTTGGAAATAATCCCTCAGATTATGCCTTCAATGGGAAGAAGAAAATCCTCTCTGCTCATTATGTGAATTCACCAGGGCATTTGTGTTAAAGTTACATCTCATGAAGTTAAATAAAAAATGTGAGTCTGAGTTGTCCGATTGCATGTGTGACCTTGACCCCTACTTCTGTTTAACTTTAATCTCTTGACAAATATTTAGTGAGTGCCTATGTGGCAGATGCTAAATGTGTGGGTGACAGTTTAACAAGAGGATGTCTTTGACCTCAGGGGGCTTCCATTCTGGTGAGATAGGGTGACAGTAAATAAATAACAAAAAGTGCAAATGCCCCAAAACAGGACATCTGGGTGGCTCAGTTGGTTAAGCAACTGCTTTCAACTCAGGTCATGATTCTGGAGTCCCAGGATCAAGTCTCATATCGGGCCTCTGACCCTCTCCCCCCATGCTCTCTCTCTCTCTCATTCTCTCTCTCAAATGAATAAATAAAATCTTTTTTAAAAAGTGCGTACTACAGACAGTGATGATGTTTTAATGCTATCAGCAGATTTGTCAGTAAAAACCTTGTGGACCAGAAGTAACAGGAGAGGTACTGGAACACTGCCAAACAAAAATGTTTTACATGGTACGGCTCCTTTTCAGAAATGAAGGCAAAATAAAGACTTTCTTAGTCCAACTAAATCTGAGGGAATCCATGACCAATAGACCTACCTTACAGAAAATACTAAATATTCTCAAGATGTAATGAAAAGATGCTAAGAAACATGAAAACATATATTAAAGTATAAATGTTACTGGCAAAGGTAATATATAATAAAATTCAGACTACTCTAATACTTTAATGGTGGTGTGTAATCACTTCCACGACAAAATTTAGCAAGCAAAAATATTAAAATAATGAGCTGAAACAATTTCTTAATGTAGAAACAATATAAAAAGACATAAATTGTGACATAGGAACATAAAATGGGGGGAAGCAAAGGGTTATTTATCTTTGAGACTGAAGTTAGTTCTTTCAGGCTTAAAATAGATTGTTATAACTATAACATGTTTTATATAAGCCTCCTTATAACACAAAGAGCTCTAGTAGAGGAGTGTGGGAAGATGGCAGGAAAAGAGGACACTAAGCTCATCCTGTTCCACATTTTTAAGTAGATATCACTCACATCCGAGTAAGTAAAATAAAGAGTAATCCAAATAGTGGTAGAATGAACAGTACAACTAAATGGTGGAAGCTGCAAAGGAGAGTGTTAGAAGGGCAGAAATGGCAGTCAGCCAATGTCTGCAGGAGATAGGGAGCTTGGGGTATGGAAAGGCAAAAACACCAGTGAGTCCACATAGAGAAAACAAATCTCCAAAACATTTGGTCTTGAAAATAGAGGGGCTGAAACCCATGAGTTTGTATAACCAGGAGGTCTTGGAACTTAGAGTTTTAAAAACCAGTTGACTAGGGCGCCTGGGTGGCTCAGTGGGTTAAAGCCTCTGCTTTCGGCTCAGGTCATGATCTCAGGGTCCTGGGATCGAGGCCCGCATTGGGCTCCCTGCTCAGCGGGGAGCCTGATTCCTCCTCTCTCTCTCTCTGCCTGCCTCTCTGCCTCCTTGTGATCTCTCTCCCTCTGTGAAATAAATAAATAAAATCTTAAAAAAAAAAACAGTTGACTCAACACTAGTTGAGCCTGAAGGGCAAGTGATAGCTGGGTCCCTGCCCTTAAAGAGTCAACAGTGCCAGAGGCACACAGAATGAAGAGAAACGTGTTCCAAATGAAGAACAGGACCAAAACCACAACAGGAGACCTAAGTGAAACTGAAGTAAGTACTATGACAGAGAACTGAAAGTAATGATCATAAAGATACTCACTGGACTTCAGGAAAGGGTGGAGGGCATGAGCAAGACCCTTGACAAAGGGATAAAAAAATCACATCAGAGATAAATAACTCAATAAATTAAATTAAAAATACAATAGATGGTGGGTGCCTGGGTAGCTCAGTTGCTTAAGTGTCTGACTCTTGATTTCAGCTGAGTTATGATACAGGGTCGTGGGATTGAGCCCTGCATTGGGCTATGCACTCAGCATGGCATCTGTTGATCCCTCCCACTCTACTCCTCCCCCTGTTTGTGCTCTCTCTCTCTGCCTCAAGAAAATACATAAAACCTTAATAATATACAATAGATGGAATAAATAATAGGCTACAGGAAGTAGAGGAACATATTAGTGACCTGGAGGATAGAGTTGTGGAAAGCATCAAGCTGAACAGACAAGACACAAATAAATACCGCATAATGAGAATAGACTTAGAGAACCCAGTGACTCCACCAAGCATAATAACATTTGCATTGTAGGGATCTCAGACGAAGAGAGAAGAAAATGTGGCAGAAAATGTGTTTGGAGAAATAATGGCTGAAAACTTCCCAAATTCAAGGAGGGAAACAGAAGCAGATTCAGGGAGCACAAAATTCCCCCAACAAAATCAACCCAAGGTGGCCCACCCCAAGACACATAGTAATTAAAATGGCAAGAAATAGTGATAAAAAATAATTTTAATGGATGCAAAAAAAAAGAAGAGAATTACATACAAGTACAGATATTTTTAGATCATATCATGCATAATTTCTGACCACAATGCTACGAAACTTGAAGTCAATCTCAAGAAAAGTTTGGAGAGACCATGAACACATGGAGATTAAACATTATTCTACTAAAATATGAATGGTAAACCAGGATATCAAAGAAGAAATAAAAATTACATGGAAACAAATGAAAATAAAAACACAATGGTTCAAAACCTTTGAGATGAAGAAAAAGTTGTCCTAAGAGGGAGCTATATAGCAATACAGGTGTACCTTAAGAAGCAAGAAAAACCTCAAATAACAACCTAAACTTACACAGAAATGAGCTAGAAATGGAACAACAAATGAAGCCTAAATTCAGCAGAAGAAAGGAAATAATAAAAATAGAGCAGAAATGAATGATAATAGAAACTAAAACAAAACAAAACAAAACAGCCCATAATAGAACAGATCAATGAAACCTGGAGCTAGGTCTTTGAAAAGCTTAATAAAATTTATAAAACTCTAGCCAGAGGTATCAAAAAGAAAAGAGTAAGGACACAAATAAATAAAATCACAAATGAGAGAGGAGAAATAACAACCCAAACCACAGAAACACAATTATAAAATAATGTTATGAAAAACTATATGTCAAAAAAGTAGACTACCTGAAAGAAGTGGATAAATTCCTAGAAACACATAAATTACCAAAACTGAAACAGGAAGAAACAGAAAACTTGAACAGACCAATAACTAGCAAATAAATTGAATCTCTAGTAAAAAATTTCCCAAGAAAAAGAAATACAGGGCCAGTGGGCCTCCTATCCTTCTCAAACCATTTNGAACAGACCAATAACTAGCAAATAAATTGAATCTCTAGTAAAAAATTTCCCAAGAAAAAGAAGTACAGGGCCAGTGGGCCTCCTATCCTTCTCAAACCATTTAAAAAAATATAAATGGAAGGGAGAACTTCCAAACTGATTCTATGAGGCCAACATTATCCTGATACCAAAACTAGATAAGGACTTCACTAACAAAAGAGAAGTAGAGGCCAGTATGCCTGAAAAACGTGTATTCAAAACTTCTCAGTAAAATACTAGCAAATCAAATTCAACAGTACATTAAAAGAATCATTCACTACAATCAAGTGAAATTTATTCCTGGGCTTCAGGGGAGGCTTAACGTTCTCAAATTAATCAATGTGATACACCACATTAACAAAAGGAAAGACAAGAACCACAAAATTCTTTCAATAGATGTAAAAAAAAATTGACAAAGTACAACATACATTCATGATAAAAAACCCTCAGCAAAGTAGGGTTAGACAGAAAATACCTCAATATAATAAAAGCCATATGCAAAAAACCCACAGGTAATGTCATTCTCAGTGGGGAAAACCTGAGAGTTTTTCCTCTATGGTCAAGAAAATAAGACAGAGATGTTCATTCCCACCACTTATTTAACATAGTACTGGAAATCCTAGCCACAGCAATCAGATAACACAAAGAAATAAAAGGCATCTAAATGGGTGAGGAAGAAGTCAAACTTTCATTATTTGCATAAGGTATTGTACTTTATGTAAAAAACCCTAAAGACTCCACCAAAAACTTGCTAGAACTCATACACAATACAGTAAAGACCAACATACAGAAATCTGTTGCATTTCTCTGCATCAATAATGAAGCAGGCGAAAGGGAAGTCAGGGAATCAGTCCCATTTACAATTACACCAGAACACATAATATGCCTACAAACAAACCTGACCAAAGAGGTAAATGATATGTACTCTGAAAAGTACGAAACACTGAGGAAAGAAATTGAAGATGTCATGAAGGAATGGAAAGACATTCCATGCTCATGAATTAAAAGAACAAATATTAAAATGTCTATACCACTGGAAGCAATCTAAACATTTAATGGAATCCTTATCAAAATACCACTAGCATTTTTTACAGAGTCAGAACAAGCAATCCTAAAATTTCAACGGAACCAGAGAAGATACTGAATAGTCAAAGGAAGCTTGGAAAAACAAAACAAAACAAAAAAAAACCAAAACAAAACACCAAAAAAGCAAAGCTGGAGGCATCAGAATTCCGGACTTCCAAATTATATTAAAAAGCTCTACTGATCAAGGCAGTATGGTACTGTCATGGAAACAGACATGATAGATGGCACAGAATAAAAAACCCAGAAATGATCTCACAATAAAATGGTCAATAAATCTTTGACAAAGCAGGGAAGAATATCCGATAGATATTGGATTGAAGACAGTCTTGTCAACAAATGGTGTTGGGAGAACAGGACAGCAACATGCAAAAGAATGGAACTGGACCACTATCTTACACCATACACAAAATTAAAAATGAATGAAATATCTAAATGTGACACCTCAAACTATTAAACTATTAAAAACCTAGGAGGGAACACAAGCAGTAACCTCTTTATTTTTTTTAATTTAATTTTATTATTATTTGCCCCAGGGCTACAGTTCTGTGAATCATCAAACTTACACCTTTCACAGCACTCACCATAGCACAAACCCTCCCCAATGTCCATAACCCAGCCACCTTATCCCTACCCTCCCACCCCGCAGTAACCCTCAGTTTGTTTCGTGAGATTAAGAGTCTCTTATGGTTTGTCTCCTTCCTGATCCCATCTTCTTTCATTTTTTCTCTCCCTACCCCCCAAACCCCCACCCAC
>LNAC01001183.1:1396-18456 GCA_002007465.1 Ailurus styani | reverse complement strand
CCCCCAGTAACCCTCAGTTTGTTTTGTGAGATTAGGAGTCTCTTATGGTTTGTCTCCTTCCCCATCCCATCTTGTTTCATTATTTTTCCCTCCCTACCCCCCACGACCCCCCACCCTGCCCCTCAAGTTCCTCATATCAGAGAGATCATATGATAATTGTCTTTCTCTGATTGACTTATTTCGCTCAGCATAATACCCTCCAGTTCCATCCATGTCGTTGCAAATGGCAAGATTTCATTTCTTTTGATGGCTGCATAGTATTCCATTGTATATATATAACACCTCTTCATTATCCATTCATCTGTTGATAGACATCTAGGTTCTTTCCATAGTTTGGCTCTAATGGACATTGCTGCTATAAACATTCGGGTGTACGTGTTCCTGAGGATCATTACCTTTGTATATTTAAGGTAAATACCCAGTAGTATAATTTCTGGGTCGTAGGGTACCTTTATTTTCAACTTTTTGAGGAACCTCCATACTGTTTTCCAGAGTGGCTGCACCAGCTTGCATTCCCACCAACAGTGTAGGAGGGTTCCCCTTTCTCCGCAACCTCGCCAACATCTGTCATTTCCTGACTTGTTGATTTTAGCCATTCTGACTGGTGTGAGGTGGTATCTCACTGTGGTTTTGATTTGTATTTCCCTGATTCCGAGTGATGTTGAACACTTTCTCATGTGTCTGTTGGCCATTTGAATATCTTCTTTAGAGAAACNGTCTGTTGGCCATTTGGATGTCTTCTTTGGAGAAATGTCTGTTCATGTCTTCTGCCCATTTCTTGACTGGGTTATTTGTTTTATGGGTGTTGAGTTTGAGAAGCTCTTTATAGATTTTGGATACTAGCCCTTTATCTGATATGTTATTTGCAAATATATTCTCCCATTCTGTCAGTTGTCTTTTGGTTTTGGTTTTGTTGACTTTTTCCTTTGCAGTGCAAAAGCTTTTAATCTTGATGAAGTCCCAGTAGTTCATTTTTGCCCTTGCTTCCCTTGTTTTAGTGATATTCCTAGGAAGAAGTTGCTGCTGCTGAGGTCAAAGAGGTTGCTGCCTGTGTTCTCCTCAAGGATTTTGATGGATTCCTGTCTCACACTAAGGTCTTTCATCCTCATGAAAAAAATCCTATTTTTGTGTGTGGTGTAAGGAAGTGATCCAGTTCCATTTTTCTGCATGTGACTGTCCAATTTTCCCAGCACCGTTTGTTGAAGAAACTGTCTTTTTTCCACTGGACATTCTTTCCTGCTTTGTCGAAGATTAGTTGACCATAGAGTTGAGGGTCCATTTTTGGGTTCTCTATTCTGTTCCACTGATCTATGTGTCTGTTTTTGTGCCAGTACCATACTGTCTTGATGATGACAGCTTTGTAATAGAGCTTGAAATCTGGAATTGTGATGCTGCCAACTTTGCTTTTTTTTTTTCAACATTCCTTTGACTATTTGGGGTCTTTTCTGGTTCCATATAAATTTTAAGATTATTTGTTCCATTTCTTTGAAATAAATTGCTGGTATTTTGATGCGGATTGCATTAAGTGGGTATATTGCTCTAGGTAGCATAGACATTTTCACAATATTTGTTCTTCCAATCCATGAGCATAGTAACCTCTTTGACATTGACTGTAGCAATGTCTTACTTAGGTCTCCTGAGGCAAGGCAAACAAAAGCAAAAATAAACTACTGGATGGGCGCCTGGGTGGCTCAGTGGGTTAAAGCCTCTGCTTTCAGCTCAGGTCATGATCTCAGGGTCCTGGGATCGAGGCCCACATCGGGCTCCCTGCTCAGCGGGGAGCCTGCTTCCCCCTCTCTCTCTCTGCCTGCCTCTCTGCCTCCTTGTGATCTCTCTCCCTCTGTGAAAGAAATAAATAAAATCTTAAAAAAAAATAAACTACCGGGATTTCATAAAAATAAGAAGCTTTTGCACAGTGAAGGAAACAATCAACAAAACTACAAGGCAACCTTCAGAACGGGAGAAGATATCTGCAAATGGCATAACTGATAACAGATAGTATCCAAAAGGTATAAAAAATTTATAACTCAACACTGAAAAAACAAATAATTCAGTCGATAGATGGACAGAGGACCTGAAGAGACATTTTTTCAAAAGAAAACATATGGATGGCCAACAGATACATGAAAAGGTGCTCAACATCACTCATCATTGGGGAAATACAAGTCAAAGCTACAATGAGCTATTACCTCACACCAGTTAGAATGGCTCAAATTAACAACACAAGAAACCAAATGCATTGGTGAGGATTTGGAGAAAGGGGAACACTCTTACTTTTTTGGTGGGAATGCAAACTTGTGCAGCCATTCTCGAAAACAGTATGGAGGGTGCTCAAAAACTTAAAAATAGAATTACACTACTAAAGTTTGTGTGTATCCAAAGTATACAGAAATGTTAATTTGAAGGGTCATATGTACCCAGATGTTTATAGCAGTATTATCAACCATAGCAAAATTATGGAAGAAGCAGCTACCTTATGACCCTGCAATTTCATTATTGGGTATTTACCCCAAAGATACAGATGTAGTGAAAAGAAGGGCCATATGTACCGCCAAAGTTCATAGTAGCAATGTCCACAATCACCAAGCTGTGGAAAGAGCTGCGATGCCCTTCAACAGATGAGTGGATAAAGAAGATGTGGTCCATGTATACAATGGAGTATTTTGCAGCCATCAGAAAGGATGAATACCCAACTTTTGTATCAACATGGATGGGACTGGAGGAGATTATGCTGAGTGAAATAAGTCAAACAGAGAAAGTCAATTATCATATGGGTTCACTTACTTGTGGAACATAAGGAATAACATGGAAGACGCTAGGAAAAGGAAAGGAAAAGTGAATTGGGGTAAATCAGAGGGGGAGATGAAAGATGAGAGACTCTGGATTCTGAGAAACAAACTGAGGGTTATGGAGGGGAGGCAGGTGAGGGGGTGGGTGATCCTGGTGGGTATTAAGGAGGGCACGTATTGCAAGGGGCACTGGGGGTGGTGCATAAACAATGAATCTTGGGACACTGAAAAGAATAAAATTAAATTAAGATGTTAAAAAAATTATGGAAGAAGCACAAATGTCCATCAACGGATGAATGGACAAAAAAATTTATGTGTGTGTATACATATATATGCATATACACACATAAAATATTCATATCATTTATATAATAATATATTAAAATATTATGTAATGTATTACTAATGTAATTAATATATAATAAAAATGAACAATAAATAACATAAATATATTATATAATGTTAATATAATTATATATTATAAAATAAAAATATATCATAATATAAAATATTTTTTAAAATATATTAAAATATAATAAAATGTAAAATAATAATTCACATATATTAGTCCAATTATATATTATATTATTGAGCCATAATAAAGTATGGTATCTTCTCATTTGTAATGTCATGGAAGAAGCTAAAAATTATTTTGCTAAATGAAGTAAGTCACTTAAGTAAGTAATACAAGAATAGCCATATGCTTAACTCATTGAAACTATAATGTATATAAATGGTCTTTAAATAATATCTTCTTTCATTAAAAAAAGTGTCTGGAGTCTAATCCCACTTTCCTCATTACCCAGCTCTGTGACTTTAGGAAAAAGATTCAACAATCGCGGCTGCATTTGAAAGAAGTGGGTGATAAAATTGCCACACCTCAACTTGTGATTAATGTCAAATATGATAGCAGTAACATGACCACAATTAGTTTTCAATAAGAGTTCACTGTCATTACAATTATGCAGGAAAAAAGGTATCCCAACAAAGATCACTAAAGTTTACCTCTTGCTTTCTTGATGCTGACTTCCAGGAATTGATTTCATTTGTCCCTTGCTATGTTGACTTAGGGCTGCTACAATAGGAGAGAGAGGCTCAGCTGACCTGGGAGCTGGACTTTTCACATCACCTGTTCCAACAATGTCCGACTTCAGAGAACCAATATGTCATCTCACAGCCCCTGAGCTGGACAGAAGTTAGGAGAGGGGCTGTTTTACCACAGACCCAGCTGGTAAGAAGATTGAAAGATGCCTTCAGACAGGAGCACCAAGGATCAGGCTTGGGAGGTTTCCCTCTCACCAACACCAACCCCAACCCTCTGGTAGTCCAAGTCACTATACCCAAAGTCAGGCCATGAGAGGACTTTTGTGTTCAAGGGGAGTCCTCATAGCGAACACAAAGATTAAGGCACAGTGAGATGGTGGGACTGCTGAATGACAGGGCTCACCCCAGATGCCCATAGTGATGGCCAATCATTGTGGCACCTCCTGGAGGAATTTAAGCCCCCTCAGACAGACTCTAGCTGAGTCTTCAATGCTGAGCCAATAAAGACCCCAAATCTCTCACAATTGTTGACTGACTGAGCCCACAGGTTTACAGACACCTCACAGCTCTATCTCCTTCTCCCAGACACCTCTCTATCCTCTTAACTGCTACCTTCTTTCACACTTTTCACTGCCAGGGAAATCATGAATGCCAGCCACGTACATGAACACTCTTGTTCACTCTGGAAGAAGGTGGATAAACCAAAGCACTAAATCTTATTCCCTTATTTCACCTACTTCTGAATTCTTTCTTCCCACAGTAAAAGAATGACACACATAGGTACGATAGTTGCAATTTTGCTGATGGCTTGGGGTGGTGAATGTTCTTCAGGTAGGAGGGGCCATCTGAGGCTTACTCACACTGACTTCCCCCTTGGAATCATGGGGACAGGCACAGTCTGGACCTGTTGGCCACCTGTCTTCTCAGTGTCAGACAAAGAATGGCAGTCCAGCCTCTTTCCCTGGAGATCATCTGAGGTAGGAAGACCATCCCCAGCCCTTATTTTTGTCTTAGAAGGAAAACACATCCCTTAAACAGGCTTGCCTTCTCTTCTCTTCAAGTTATTATCTGTGCTTTCCTTTTTTTTTTTAAGATTTTATCTATTTATTTGAGGGAGAGAGAGAATAGTGGGAGAAAGGGAGAAGCAGACTCCCTGCTGAGCAGAGAGCCTGATGTGGTGTTTGATCCCAGGACCCTGACATCATGAACTGAGCTGAAGGCAGACACTTAACTGACTGATCCACCCAGGCATCCCTAGCTGTGCTTCTCTGACACAGGAGAGGGATCAAGGGCTGTGATGCCATGTTCAGAGTCTCTTGGCTGCATAAGAATTGTATACCTTGTTATGGACATTTGCAATCTTGGCAGACACTTTGCAAAGCAAACCTTTTCTATCACCCTGTTACAGTCATAAGACACCTCTCTGGGGCCTCTTTCCTGTTTGCAAACACCTTAGGGAGTTTTCCTTTCTGCTTCCATTGAGAATGAGGATGTGACAATCACTGAGAGGTTGAACAGCTGCCCAGAGTTACCAAGTCAGTAGTGAGAAGTGCTGGGACTCAGACCCAAAACTGGCTGGGGTTGGTGAATTGACATCAGGTGAGGTCCCAGCTGGAGTCAGAAAGGAAACTCGATGGTGGATGTAGTATCTGCACTCTGCTCTCAACAGGTGGAAGCAAGGGAGCTCCTGCAGTGGGCACATTGGGAAATCACAGGGAACAACTTTATGGGCAGTGTATGCACCCATCTGAGGAGTTACCCACACAGAGGCTAAATGTGGACTTCTTAGTGGTCTGGGCCCAGTGTAGAGTTCACGCAGACCCTGCATTGTCCCTGCCCTCTGGAATAGAAGTGGACTTGGGGCATTCCTATTTTTGGGAACTGGAGTCATTTCTAGGAATAGAAACTGAAACTGGCCTTTCCTGACTTCCTTCTTGCTGGACCTGGGCCCTTGCCAACTGCTTTATCCAGAAATGATAGAGCTCTGAGCATGAGAGGTGCTGGAGGAGAGAAACCTACAAAATTGCACTGTCTTTCCCAGCTCCTCTTCCCTCCTTCTTTCTAGGCTCTTCCTAGGAAAATCTGAAACCAACATAACTCTCTTCTTTCCTTCTGGAGCAAATGGGGCCTGGAATAAGTTTGGATAGTCCCAGAGGGGACTGTCTCTGCTGGAGGGCTGGACCTTTCCCCAAGGAGGGGTAACTTTATAGGAGGACCACTGACATCTTTCTGATCACGGTCACCCCCTGCTTCCTGGAGTAACTGAAAGAGCTCCTAGAACCCAACTTGGCTACTAAGCCTGCTAGTATGAAGACATGGAAGTTGGAGCCTGACACCAGGGCAGGAGATCTTGGGGACTGGCTTATCCATTTCAGTGAGTATTCACAACAGGTCCCCTCTATGACATTCTTCAGGGACAAAGCTCAGTACCCAAACTCTGGATCCCCCCAATCCACCCAGCCCTCCAGTATGGAGGCAACGTACTTCTCATCATCCTTCCAAGTTATTTCTGGTCTGTTCAGGAGCATTCCCATCGGGCATGTGGAGTTGTTCCACTTTCCTGGAATAAATTGAGATATTGGTTTCCCCTTAGACTTTCCCTGTGATGATCAGATAAAGAACACATCTGGGGCTTGACCACATTGCGTTTTGAGCTGAGGAAAACCCTTGATGTTTCAGGCTCTCCATCTGGTATAAAGTGGGTTCCACTTCTCTGTGAGTCTCCCTGGTTGTGCTCAGGATAAACAGGCATGGTGCAACATGTATGGGAAATCCCCTAACAAGTGTCCTCATTGTATGTCTTAGGTGTTGGATGAGTATGACTTAGCTGTTTTATGAGTATGACTAGCATTTTATTTTAGTTTATTTTTTCACTTTTATGTATTCATTTACTAAAACTTGCATAAATCTGACCTTACTCACCAACACAAAGCATACAAGCAGGACAATGCACATGCACTAGGCCTTGGAGGAGGCTGAGTATGACAAGCATTTTTAAAAAAGTTAACTGATTAGAATAGATGTGAGTAGAACATACATCAGCTGTGTGGTGAAACACAGTTTTGGATGAGTGAGTGTGTGTGTGCACAAGTGTTGAATGTGTACTTTGCTCCTATGTGACATGCATCTCTTACTGCTGATCTCATTCAGAAGACTTTGGAAGACCTGCTCACAGGTCTGGTTCTCCTTCTAAGCACCACTGCCCTCTCCTGTTGAACTTGCCTCATGGGCTCCCACCATAAAGGCCTATGTCCCTTTTTAAAGGGGAGATTCAGTTCCTCTTCAGAGAGAGAGAGAGAGAGAGAGAGAGAGAGAGAGAGAGAGAGAGAGAGACCAGAGGTACAACATGAATAGGGTCTGCAAAGAAGGGAGAATGGAGGGCCACTTGCAGTCCAGGCTGATTTTTGATGAGCTCTTCTCAACTCTGGGTCAGTGCTCTGGGCCTCAATGTCATGGCGGCTCAAACACACCAACACTGAACACTCTTGGAGGACCTTGTAACTTCTCATAAAGTTACCTGCTCTGACCCTGGCCTGGTGGGGGCACATGGGTACAGTACTTCACTGGAAGGGCAATTGGTCTAGGGCTTGGGCAGACTCTGTATATAGTCTTGATCAGCACCAGGCTGCAGGGTATGGACCAGATGAGCAGGCAATGGGGGCAGGGAGCTGGACTTTGAGGTCTCAGCACCCTCTCCAAAAGGACCCATGGAGGTGCTCAGGTGAGCAGACAGGTGCAAAGTCCATGGATAGGTCAGATGTGGTCACAGAAATGGTCTATCCTAGCTCCTACTCACTTTCCTCAGGGGTGTGAATGAGCTGGCTTCAGCACTTCCGGTCACAGATTAAGGAAGAAAAGTCAATTTATTTGTCATCAATAAGTTAAGGATATGAGAAAAAAAGTATATTGTGTTTCTTTCATCTACTAGAAGTGTGCCAAGTAGCAGCTGGGAGTTAGGATCACAGGAAAAAGATTCTATTGAATTTATTTGATTAAAAGTGTCAAGACCTGAATGTGTATTTTCATACCAAGCATTTCACATGAGATGAGACAATACTTTCTGGGACTTTAGTCCATTCTTTTATGTCAGTCTTAGTCTATTGAGAGTGGCTATAGTGTCTGGAAGAGACTGGGGCATTCACCTAGGTCCCTAATACTTGCAGCTAGCTGGCATAGATATTGCCATGGCCAGAGCCAATGCTGTGGCTGGACTGGCCCTTGTACTTCTTATTATGATAAGAAGACACACCTCAGCAAAAATCATCAGGGAACTTTGAAAAACAAGATGTATTACTCACAGGTGCTGAAGGGTGCATGGTATGCAAGGGGCCACACGGTGAAGTTAAGGGGAGAGAGAGAAAAAGAGAGATGGACTTGAGGTTCTGTCTTTGTTGGGGCTAAATGTGGGATGCCCAGGGTTTGGGGGTTCAGTCTTCATTGATGAATTTGAAACATGAGAATGGAAATTAAAACATGGGAAGGGAAAAGCAGAGTGACATGTGTGGTCAGTTATCAAGGACATCCAGGGATTTCTAAAGAGAACTTCATGGGGGGAATGACCAGGCTCTTTATCCCGTTGTGTAGTTGGTAACATGTTTATCTGAATGGGTATCTTGGAAGGGATGCCTTGGCATCGATGTAGTTTATGCACATTACAAACAAATAAGCTAATTGCCAAGTACTTATACTATACTTATTGAGAACACAGGCTATTTTCAGTGATCTAATAGAGAAGTCAGGGTGATATGCGTTCATGTGGAGGTAATGATGGGATTGAGACAAACCAGGGCAAGGATTCAAGGACTCCTGCCCAGGTCTTATCCTTTATGGTTGGCCTGGCCCAGGGCACTGCTGATAAGAGCACTAAGACTTTCCCAGTCCATACTAGGGATAAGCTTAGATGCCAGCAGAATCCATAGCATGCTCAGGGGCAGAAGAAAGCTGTTCGCACAACCATATCAGTGAGCCTGAAACTCACCCAAGGGATTGTCTCCCTGGGGCCAGGATGACAGTTGAGACCTCCTGGAACCTCCATGTCCCCCATAAACAAGAACAGGTTTTAATTGGGAAGGGACAAGAGACACCTTAAGGAAGGTTTTGGTGCAAGGGCAGGGAAGGGGTACTTTTTGGAAATTGAGATAAAAGAGACTTTATATCCATCACCACTGCTGACCACTCTTTCCTCATCCTCCCCTACTGCCCTTGTGAGCAAAGCATACTGTGTCCACTTATGTGGAAAACACATATTTTAAACTTGGTGGATAGAGGGGAAGAGAATTGGAATAGGGCCTGAGAAGAAGATGGCTAACTTGACACCACAGAATTCTCTTCCACTGGTCACTTCTCCCATTCTAGGAGGTCCCCTCTCCCCCTAACCCATGCAGAGCTCCATCTTTCTGGCTTCTAGCTAGATTTGTCCATGTTTTCTCTGCCTGACTATATGTTGTTCATCTTTCATCAAACTCAGGGCACCTCCACTCCCTGTGGAAGGAGAAACCATCCTTGCTGACCTATTGCACTTCAAGTTTGTCACAGGTGGAGAACCCTGAAGACTTTGTGGGCACCAGAAGCAGGGAATTCTGGTCCCCAAGAAGATGGGATGGTGATCACATCATCTTATTTCTTTGTGAACTCCCATCAATTTCCAATTACTTTTTAAAGAATTTCTATCTCTCCTTGGGTGTGTAGCTCCCAAGAAGAGTTTCTGAGAAGTGAGGACAATTTTTGGGATTTTCTCTCACACTTGCAAAAGTGGGGAGTGCCAAATTTCAGTGAGTTTTCTTTAATGTGGAGTGAGGATGGGAACTTAAAGAGAACTGTGATTTCCATTCTCTTCCCACATTAGAAAGGGTACATCCAGGAAGGGGGGTAAATGGCAGTTGATAGCAATAAGTGGACCCACATCCCCAAAGGAAGCATCTCAACATCCAGCCATCCTTCTGTTCATAGGGCTGCAGATTCAGCATTAACTAGGATCATCCTCCCCTCCTGTCTAGACAGAAACAGAGAATGCAACTATGGGTTCAAATCTCGGATTTGAGGCTTGTTTCTTATCTGTAAGATACCATTTCTTCATCTGTAACCAGGAATAATAATATCACTTATCTAATAGAACTTATGAAAGAATAACTAAGAAAAGGCTTTCAAAAGACCCAGCCTCAACAGACTTACAGAGATAGTACCATCATACACTGAGTAAGAGTTGGAGTGTGTAAGAGCTAGAGAAAATCTTCCTCAGAGATCCTAATAATATGAGAGAGAATTTACTGAGAGGTGCTGGGAGCCCTGCTGGAAGAGCTTTGCTTGGCTCCTACCATGTAACCCTCACTGGAGTCCTGAGAGGTAGGTAACATGGCTTCCCTGCTGCACAGGAAAGAATATTGGGCAGTTTTCAATGTGCAAATGCTCACATTGTCTTGGGGAGAGCTTGTCTCTTGGCCCATTCCTTCAATGGGCAGGGTGAGTCCATGTTTTGGACCTGGTTGCTGCCAGAGAAGTCTGGGGAGTAATGAAGCAAACAGGACCCACCCCAGGAGAAGTGAGCTTGGGTGCCAGAGAACAAAAGCAAGAAGCTGTACCATGAGGCCTGCAAATGGCTGTGGAACTTATACCACAGTGGGAACAGTGGACCCTCTAAGACAGAAACATTACAGGTGGGTGTGAGCATGGATCTCTAGCAGCTTCACAGGACTCCATAGGTTGGTCTGGTAGGCAGCACTTCATGGAATTGAAGGACCTTAGGGGGTTTTCAGGGCTTCTCCTCAGCCAAAAAGGCAGGCTTAAAATTCAATTTAAATTCAATTTAAATTCAATTTAAAAAAATTTGTGCTCATGCCTATAGAAGTAGTAGATTAAAAAAAATTTTTTTATTGTGTTATGTTAGTCGCCATATAATACATCATTAGTTTTTGGTGTAGTGTTCCAAGATTCATTGTTTATGTATAACACCTAGTGCTCCATGCAATACGTGCCCTCCTTAATACCACCCAGCAATTGCAGTACTGGGCATTTACCCCAAAGATATAGATGTAGTGAAAATAAGGGCCATATGCACCCCAATGTTCATAGCAGCAACGTCTACAATCACCAAACTGTAGAAAGAGCTGAGATGCCCTTCAACAGATGAATGGATAAAGAAGATGTGGCTCATATATACAATGGAATATTAGTCATCAGAAAGGATGAATATCCAACTTTTGCATCAACATGGATGGGTCTGGAGGAGATTATGCTGAGAAGTAGTATATTTTTAAGAGTAACAGCAAGTAGGCACTCATTACTTGTGGGATTATAAAAGCACACCAGCCAAAAACACTGTGTGTGTAGCATGTAGGAGGGGAGTCTACTAGGTAACTCCCAGTCAATTCCTTTTCCTAATCCTGTTTTACAAAATGCTTGTAATCTCACTGTAGGGTTCAGCCTACAAGAGAAATCTACATTCATGGAAGAGCTTAAATACTTATGACAATAACCAGACAATGATAAACAATCATGTGCAAACATAAGTGCTAACTTAAAATCGGTAGGAAATTATTTGGAAGGTTTGTGATGAATCAGATGTTCAAGTTGCAAATACACAAGCATTCCTTAGGTATGTACTTGGTGTTGAAAGATAACAATTTTTTTCATTTATTTTTTTAATTTAAATTCAATTAGCCAAGGTATCATACATCATTAGTTTTTTACACAGTGCTCAGTGATTCACTAGTTGAATATAACAGAAATGTCTTGAGAGGAAAGAAAATGCACTTTTCAGTATTAATCAAAATAGTTTATGCTTGATCCTAAACACAAATGCAGTGAGGACATGTAGGTCCAAAGCACTGAAGGATGTGGACAGAGCTGGCACCAAATTACACTGTCTTGCAAGCAACCTCCATGAGTTGTCCTGCTCACCCACTCAGTTGGAGGAGAGACCCGAATTTCCTTGAATCTTGACTGAGTGAAACACATGGTGCTCTGTTGCTCTAGGTCCCTTATGTCCATTACCTGCTTTGGCACTGACCACTGGTACCACTGCTATAGAGCATTCATCAATCATCTCTTCTGACTCTCCTAGGTGGGCATATTCCTGAATTGGGTTTTGCTCACTCTGCTATCAGAACATCTTTGTTAGCAGAGTGTGGATCTAATAGCCTGGGATTGATGCTACACTGTTGCTCTGTGCCCCCAGACCTCTTAACTCCTCCTTTTTCTCAAGTCATTACACTAGTCAGCAGTGTGTGGTAACCACCTGTTCCCCTTCACACCTCATTACCTATAAGGGTTATCTCTGCTATGCAATACCATATGGACCAGAGGACTTTCTACAAAGCAAGGTGCCATGAACACTGAAAAGTCCTTGGGAGAAGGGAAGATGCTAGAGGTGGTATCTACGGTCAGGAGGACCCTGATGAAAGCATCCAAAGCTCTAGTAAACCTTGCATTCCTTGAGGACTCTGGCAACAATATGCCTTCCTTCATCTAGACACTGGGGGAACTGGACATGAGGAGTAAGCCTCAGCTCCTCTTGAGGTGGTGAGGACCACCCAAATTCTCACTTGCCACTCTTCTTCTCACTTTACCAATGAGGTATTGGTGGACATGCCTAGCATAGGGGCAGCCACCCAAAACCAGGAGATCTGTCTGGAGGAGATGCAGTTTAGGCAATATGACCTCATCATCATCATTGTGTGCAAACAGTTCAGAGTGAATCTCATAGAGCTTGCCAAAACCATATAGGGCCTGGGAAAGAGGTTCTACTTCACCTGAACCATGCTCTCTGGGAAGAATGACTCCTACAGAATATCTGGGAGACTATTCAGGAAACTCCTCAGAAGAAGGGGTGTGTGACCCTATCATATTCCATGTCTCTAGGTTGACCCCTTTATTACAAGACCTCTAAGAACTTAGGGACACCTTGTACAGGGACCTCTCTGACATCAGAAGTCTCCTGGGAAACCTGTCTACATTGGTGAGAAGATCATTAATGACAAGGTAAACTCTCTACAGAAGAGAATAACCAGACAGTGTTTTCAGGACACCTTTGGCATCCAGGATGAAGGTCATTTGGAGTACTGTCTGAACATCTGCCACTGGCTCTTTGGAATGGATGATGGATCATTCTAGCAGGTGGCCCAGGGCATGAGGATGCCCATGGAGGAGTGCAGGATCACCATGAAGTCCTTAGATCTATAGCCTCTCCATAAAGTGAACTGGAGACTAACTTTCATGACTTGTTTTGTCAGCCTTCCTAGCTACATCCAATTTTTGGGTGACCATGTCATTCTCTGCTTCAGGTGACTGACGTGATGACTCACCCTTGAATTAGATGCCAAGAAAATGAAGACCATCCTGAAGAATACTTTCCTCCAGTGAAAACTGACTTAAGATTAGTCAGTAGGCTTGTTCTTAAATGGAAGTCAGCCTGCCTTGGGGTCCTTTTCTAGTAGGATACTTTTTTCTCCACTAGAAATGGAGATTATACTTAACACTTTATTCTATTTCTAGGACTGTTACTTAGTCCCTTGAAAGCAATTTAAAAAATTGCCTATCTTTTCAGCCCCAATCTGAACTGACTGTTCCTTTGATGAATAAATATTTGTTAAAATCCTTAAACAAGTTTTCTGGGTTCAGAACATAGAATTTTATTTTCAGTTGCAAATTGTCATGTATGTTTGGATCAGTCTCTTTCCCACTAATGCATTAAATTTGATTCCTCTTCACTAAAGTACTTACCTCTGGACCCACTGAGATATATCTGGTGCAAAGGGGCATTATACAATTTTGGGGTAGATAGAAAGTGTGTCTGTAAGTGTTTTGTGAACCCTATTGGATATTGGGCCAGGACTCCCAGGCAGAATTCCCTGCCTTATAGATGCTCCCTGACAGCAGTCTTCACCTGGTGCAGAGAGAAATCTTTATTTTAAAAAGGTCATCTAGGTTTGTATTAGAAGAATCCTGGAAAGAAAGAGATGGTGTGCTGGAACATCAATCTGGGTTAATGAGGAGAATGTAATAAGGAAATAATTTTCAAATATATGGATAAGGTACAGGAAGGCCACCAGGAGAAAGTGTTGACCTCAGAGCAAGCAACAGTAGGGGTGAGACTCCTAAGACAGTATCCTAAGAAAGCAGGGAAAGGGGAAGGTTTTTGACTCCTGGGGATGACAGCTGTACATAGTGGGCTTCCTGACAGCTATGGCCATGATAGAGGGAGGTCACCTAGCAGACTGCAGAAGATCAAACCTTTCCCTTACCCTTCACCCTTCCAATCTTCTGTCCATCCTGTCCATTGGCCAAATCCCAATAGCATCCTGAGGAGTAGAGTTTCTGCAGATATGGTCCATGCAGAACAGGCAGTTAGGATGCTTAACAGGGTGGAGAAGGGCAGAGAATGGATCTGGAGAGGAAATAGTCAGCACTGGAGTATATTGAAAATGTCTGCAATGCCATTAGTATAGGAACTGGCAAAGGACTAATCCAAATGACAATTCTGGACAGTTTTTACACAAGCACGAAGCAATGCTTATCATCTAGGTTGTTCATTTCATACACTTTTACAGACGTATACTTGAATTAGGTGTGGGCATCCCATCGCTTAAAGCTAAACTACTCATCTCTGTCCACATACTGACAGCTCCCAAACCCGTTTCTTCTCCACCAGCCCTATTGAAGACAATTCATTGATTAAGGGGCCAAGACAAAGACCTAGATTTCTCCCCCTCTTTCATTCCTACACACCCAAAAGGTGACATAGAATCAGGTGGTGCTGGTGCTATGAAGAAGAATAAAGAAGTGTAAAGGTAAGGGGAGGATATTTCAAATTAGTGGTCAGGGAAGTCTTCTCTGAAGACCTGATGGTTGAGCAGAGACACAAAATGTACCTATGAAGGAAGAGTGTCCCAGGTGGAGAGAACAGCAAATGCTAAGGCTGTGAAAGTGCAAGAGTTTGCCATGTCCATTGACTAGTTGTGGGGGCTCCTTGGTGCAGTGTACAGTAGTGCACACGATGGAAGAGTGGTAGGAAAGGAAGGCTTAGAAGTAATCAGAGACCAAGTAGTGATGTAGGACACTGGAAGGCATGGCATTTGTTTCAGAATTTATTCTGACTATGATGGAAAGGAAAGAGGAAGGAAGGAAAAATTCCTGCACCATATTTTTTCAATAATGAATTCTACCAAACATTTAAGGAAGAAATAACAGTAATTGTACACAAGCTTTTCCAGAAGAGGAAGGCGCTCCTTCCCACTAATTTAATGAGGCCAGTGCACCCCAATACCAAACCAAAGAAATAAAACACCATTATAGCAGAAGACTAAAGAAGCAACCCCATGGATATAAGCATAAGAATACTTAACAAACTGTTAACAGTGCAATTACAGGAATATATGAAAAGGATGATACATCACAACCAACCAAAATTCTCTCCAGGAATGCAAAGCCCTTTGAACATTGGAAAAAATAAAATTTTTCGGGATTAGCAGATGCAGTATGAAAAGCCTTGTGACGATCTCAATAGATGCAGGAAAACATTTTGATAATACCCTCCATCCATTTACTATTAAAAAAAAAACATTCATTGGGAACAACTGGGTGGCTCAGTCAGTTAAACATCTGACTTTGGTTCAGGTCAGGATCTCAGAGTCCTGGGATGGAGTCCCTGTGGAGCTCTGTGCTCAGCAAGGAGTCTGCTTGCACTTCTCCCTCTCCCTCTGCCCCTCCCCCCACTCACGCTCTCTTTCTCTCTCAAAAAACTAAATAAAATCTTTAAAAAATGTTCATCAAACTAGAATATAACTTCCTTAACCTAAACAACATTCATATTATCAAACAAACACACACATGCAGGAGCCTACAGCTAATATCATTCTTAATCATGAAAGATTAAATGCTTTTCCCTAACATCAAGAGCAAGACAAAGATGTAAACTCTCTCACCACTCCATAATACATGCTACTTGATGACCTAGCCTGTGCAACTGGAGAATAGTGTAAAAGATATATTTACTAGAACAGAAGAAATAGAACTGCCTCTGTTTATAGGAGACATGATTTTTGCATTAAAAAAATCCCAACAAATTCACAAAAATGTCCTAAACAAACAAGTGAGTGGAAATGTCACAAAATATAAGGCCACATTATAAAAGTATTCCTGAATTCCAATAATGTAAAACAGGAATTTGAAATTTGTAAAAAAAATAATAATTGCACTAAATAAAATATGTATAAACAAATAAGAGCAGGAAACTACAAAACTCCAATGAAAGAAATAAAAGATGATTCAAATACAAGGAAATACCAATTGTGTTCATAGATGAAGTATCAATAATGTGCTGAGATCAATTTTTTCCAATTAGATCTATAGTTTCTAAATAATCCCAATCAAAATCCCAGCAAGTTTTGTTCCTAGATATATAGACAGGCTAATTCTACAATTATACAGGAAAAGCAAGAAAAGAGAATAGATAAAATAAGATTTTTTTTAATTTTATTTTTATTCTTTGCCCAAGGGGTAAAGGTCTGTGAATCATCAGGCTTACATCTTTCACAGCATTCACCAAAGCACAAACGCTCCCCAATGTCCATAACCCATCCATCCTATCCCTACCCACCCCCCCCCAGTAACCCTCAGGTTGTTTTGTGAGATTAGGAGTCTCTTATGGTTTGTCTCCTTCCCCATCCCATCTTCTTTCCTTATTTTTCCCTCCCTATCCCCCACGACCCCCCACTCTGCCCCTCAAGTTCCTCATATCAGAGAGATCATATGATAATTGTCTTTCTCTGATTGACTTATTTCACTCAGCATAATACCCTCCAGTTCCATCCATGTCATTGCAAACGGCAAGATTTCGTTTCTTTTGATAGCTGCATAGTATCCCATTGTGTGTGTGTGTGTATATATATATATATATACATATATACACCACATCTTCTTTATCCATTCATCTGTTGATGGACATCTAGGTTCTTTCCATTGTTTGGCTGTTGTGGACATTGCTGCTATAAACATTCAGGTGCACGTGCCCCTGAGGATCACTACCTTTGTGTCTTTAGAGTAAATACCCAGTAGTGCGATTGCTAGGTCGTATGGTAGCTCCATTTTCAACTTTTTGAGGAATCTCCATACTGTTTTCCAGAGTGGCTGCACCAGCTTGCATTCCCACCAACAGTGTAGGAGGGTTCCCCTTTCTCTGCAACCTCGACTACATCTGTCCTTTCCTGACTTGTTGATTTTAGCCATTCTGAC
>LNAC01001182.1:231190-307786 GCA_002007465.1 Ailurus styani | reverse complement strand
TACTCTGTCATATCAGACTCCAGAAGCATTAAGAGAAGGAAATATTGGAATCCTTAATTAGGCTATAAAAATGAACCCAGCATTCGGGAAAAATCCGTACACAAATAAAAATGAACCCAGCATTCGGGAAAAATCCGTACACAAATACTGAGGAAGAAACAGAGTCTATCCCTTGCCCTCACTTCAGGGCTTAGGGAGAATCACTGCCACATAGAAGGAGCCAACGCACCAAGCTCCTAAACCGTAACCCTAACCCTAGGTGGATCCGGACCCTTTGACAACCGATTGCACATCGGGGACCCAGTTTACAGGGATTAGTAGGATGAAACTCACGCAGACCTTCTCCCTCCACTCAGGGCTTCGGGGAGTGAGCCATCGCCCAGGAACGGCCGGCCTGCCCTACTCCAGTGGAAAAACGCTAACTCTAGGGGTGTGATACGTTGAGCCCATCACTACAGCCTTGGCTTCAAAGAGTCATTGAGTGTTAAACTCTCAGGCGTACTGGAGTCTTCAGCTTTCAGAACAGTTAGAAACACTGTCCCTTTGGAGTACAGAAAGGCTCAGAGCAGGAAATCCCTGAATCCCTATTGAAGACTATACCACTGAACTCAACATGTGGGTATCGTCTGGACACAAACACTCAGTAGGAAACAAACCCTCTGCCATGCGCTCAATTCAGGGATCAGGGAGAATCGCCGAGACACAGAAAGAGTCTATGCGCCATGCTCCTACGGTGTAACCCTAACCCTAGGTAGATTCTGATCCGATTCCACCCCACCCCACGTATGCGAACCCAAACTGCAGGCCATCTTTTGATGAATGTCACGTTAAACTATGACGTCAGCTCGGGGTAGTTAGCCACCTGCCAGGAACAGCCTATCTGTGGTACTCCTGAGCCCTATCCCTTACCCTAGGGGTGTGGTTGGATGGGTCCATCTCCAGAGGTTCGGCTCCAAAGCCTCAGTGACTCTAGACATCTCAGGCATACCTGAGGCCTCAGCCTGCAGCACAGACGGAAACTCTGTCATATTATACTCCAGAAGCATTAAGAGAAGGAAATGTTTGAATCCTTATTTTAGACTGTAACAATGAAACTAGCATTCGGGAAAAATCCGGACACAAATACTGAGGAAGAAACAGAGCCTATCCCTTGCCCTCACTTCAGGGCTTAGGGAGAATCACTGCCACATAGAAGTAGCCAACACACCATGCTCCTAAATCATAACCCTAACCCAAGGTGTATCTGTAACCTTTCCTATCCGATAACACTTCTGGGATCCAGTTTACAGGAAATAGTAGGATGAAACTCACACTTACCCTCGCTCTCCACTCAGGGCTTCGGGAAGTTAGGCACCCCACAGGTACGGCCTTCCTGCCCTAATCCAAAGGTCTAATCCTAACCCTAGGGGTGTGATTGTTGGGTCCATCTTTAGAGGCTTGGCTCCAAAGACTCAGAGACTGTAGAATTCTCAGGCATACAGGAGTCTTCATCCTGCCGCACAGATTGAAACTCTGTCCGTTTGGACTACAGAGGTCAGAGCAGGAAATATCTGAATCCCTATTGAAGACTATACAAAAGAATTCAACAGTCAGGAATTGTCTGAACACAGTCGCTGAGCAGGAAACACACTCTAACTCTAACCATCACTTCAATGATCTGGGAGAATCTCCATGACCCAGAAGGAACCAATGCACCTTGCTCCTAAGAAGGAGCTAACACGCCATGCTCCTATGACATAACCCTATCCCTAGGTATTTTCTGAACCCATCCGAACCCACCACACACCTGCGATCTCACTCTAAAGGAAATGTTAGGATGAAATCCTCGCAATCCTATGCTTTCAACTCAGTTCCCCGTGAAAAGCATCATCTCACAGAATTAGCAGAACTGCGGTGCCCCTAAGCCCTAACCCTTACCCTAGGTTGGTTTCTGAGTCTACCACCTACCAGGCGTGGTTCCATTCCCGAGGCCATGGATGACACCGCAGTAATCCTACGAACTCTGGGTGCAAGTCAGAAGCAACTGTACCATTAGCGTCTCCAGAATGAATACAGAATGGGAGAAATCATTGCACCCCCAGAGGTATTCCCCAGGACAGCCATATAATGTAAAGTTCCTTCGATTCAATCTTGAGTCTGACAATGACTCTAACCTACTCCCTCAACTATGCCCCTGACATCGTCACCGCACAGCCGCCTCATGAGACCTACCATGATCCTTGATGCAAACCCTACCCCTAGGGCTCTGTTCTGGTGGGTCCATCTCCCCAGGCTTGACTCCAAAGACTCAGATATTGGAGACTTCTCAGGAACACCGGAGGCCTTGGCCTGCAGCACAGATGGAAACTCTGATATGTCAGAATCCAGAAAACTGAGAGCAAGAAATATCTGAATCCCTATTTCCATCTGTGAAAAGGAAGCCAACATTCAGGAAAACTCTGGACACAAACACTTCAGAAGAAAGACTCTAACCACTGCCCTCACTCCAGGGCTCAGGGAGAATAGCCGAGACACAGAAGAGGCTAACGCACCATGCTCTTATGATGTAACCCTAATCCTAGGTAGATTCTGAGCCGATTACAACCCTGCTAGGTTTCGAGGGCCATGTATGGCCCTTTCCTTCGTTTGGTACTCACAAATTTGACAAGCTTCTCTCCTTGGGAGAGGGGATGTTAATGGAATGAGGATATCATTCCTGTTTTGGTTCTCTGTGTTAAGGTGATGGCCCTTTCCTAATGCATTTACTTGCAGGCCAGAGGCAGTGGTAGGTTGTGTCGGAGAAACATGGAACGATCAGTCCTTTTTCCCTTGCCGATGTGGAAATGTGTCCTGTATGGTGACTGCAGGGGTTTCTAGCAGGGAGCCAAGTGCCTGACAATTGATGGGGCCCTGGGAGAGACTCTTGTTATGAAATGTTAGGTGCCCCAGTGAGGTTCCTGCTTCGGTTTGGGCCTCATGGTGTAATCTCTGAAGGGGGCTTTCTTCAGGCTGACGTCAAGTGTCCTGTTATCCAGAAATCCCAAGGGGTTCCATGGAGCCTGGTTTTCTTCCTGCAGTTCCATCAACTGGGTCGTCTGGCGCCACTCAGGCGAGTGCCACTCAGCGTGCAGGCAGAACATAGGGTTGGGCCCAGTCAGACCCTTTCACCCCAGGGCCTAGCTTTTCGGTGGTGACCGGGGAGCAGGCTACAGTCAAACCCAGGGCAGCGCCTAGTCCTCAATCTGAGGCCCAAATGAAAGCTAAGCTTCCTCAACATTTCTCAGAACTAAGAAGATGGTGCCTTCCCTGTCGTTCTCCCCTACCGAAATGCCACAAACATTAGGAGGACTCTGTCTTGCTTAGGAAAGAAGAGGATAGTGAAGGACCATTTATCGTTTGTCTTCTTTCTTGGAGTGGCCTTTCCAGCCCTGTCCTAATGCTTCATCCCCCCCTTCCTTGGACATGCATCTTCATTCCTGCAACAATTTGGTAGCCAAGACTCGCACTGTCCAGAGTATGACTTCTCACAGAGAACTGAGTGGATGGCATTTTCTTATGCTTTCATTCTTACTTGTAAGAAAGTCCTCATCTTCCTGTAACAAGATGAGAGCAGGTTTCAGACAGCAAAGAGAAACAGCACTTTCTTGCCTCATGGGACCCAGTGCTGCCTTCTACCCAAAACCCCTTCTTGGGCTCGAGGGGCATGAATGCCCCTTTCCTTTGGCTTGTACTCACAAACTGGGAAAAGCTTCTCTACTCGGGAGAGAGGTTGTCAGTGGAAGGAGGATTTCTTTCCTGTTTTGTTTCTCTGCCTTAAGGGGATAGCACTTTCCTCATGCGTTCAACTGCACCGCTAGAGGAAGTGCTAGGCTCTGGCCTAGAAACACGGAGTGATTAGCTGCTTTCCCATAACGAAGTGGTAAGTCTCTTGTGGGTTGTTTGGAGGCCTGGCTAGCAGGGAGCTGATCACCTGGCATTCAATGGGGACCCTGCGAGAGGCTCCTGGTATTGAATATTTGCTGGCCCCATGAGGCTCTGCTTCAATTTGGGCCTCAGGGTGTAACATCTGAAGAGGGCTTTCTTCAGGCCGAAGGCAAGGGTCCTGTTATTCAGAAATAGCGGTTGCTTGGATCCCGGTTTTCCTCCTGCAGTTCCCTGAACAGGTTGGTCTGGCGCCACTCAGGAGAGTGCAAATGAGCTTGCAGGCAGAATGCAGGCTTGGGGCCCAGTCAGACCATTCACCCAGCAGGCCTAGCGTTTTGCTTGTTACTGGGGAGGCGGATGAAGTCGACCCCAGGGCACAGCCAGGGCCTCGCTCTATGACCCAACAGCAGGCTGAGTTTTCTCAGTGTTTCTCAGAACTAAGAGGAGGGCGCCTTCCCTGTCCTTATCCCCCCACAGAAACCCCTCAGACTTTTGGTGGACTCTGTCTCGCTTTAGGAATGATGAGGATCATGGAGGACGGTTTCTCACAGGTCTTCTTTCTTGGAGTGGAGTTTCCAGCCAGGTCCTAATGCTTCCTTGCTTACCTTGCAGACGCATCTTCCTTCCTGCAACAATTTGGTAGACAAGAGTCGCACTCTCCTCAGTCTGACTTCTTACAGAGAAGGGAGTGGATTGCATTTTCTTAGGCTTTCATTTGTACTCATGAAAATGCCCCCATCTTCCTGAAAGGAGATGACAGCTGCGAGTAACTTTCCGCACAAACCTTGTACCTCAATCTGTAAATATGTAAGGCCAGTTCTTTTCTTTCCCATTCCAGCCTTTGCACTGAAATGACTTTCATCTCCATGGGGGAAGAGTTGACCTGAGCGGCCCTTCCTCAAGAGTTGTTTCTTTGAATTCCTTATATGGAGCCTTCCTCCCCGTCTTCCTCATGTATAGGTGAAAACGCTGCAGTTGTCATCCAGAAACAATATTCAAGTGCAGGCCTACCTTCTATACACACTTCTCTCTCTGGGTGCAGTACACTAGGACTCCCCTGAATACTCTCTCACATACAGGTAGAAGACTCGGTTTCTATCCTCAGGGAAAGCACATGCTGAAGAGTGTTCTTTTAAAAATGTTGCTGTTTCTTAGAGTTGAGTGGCTTGCTCCTCCTGTCCGCTTCCAGGAAGTAAAGAGAAACAGCACTTTCTTGCCTCATGGGACCCCATGCTTCCTTCTACCCAGACTAGCTTCTAGGGTGCCAGGGACATGAATGGCCCTTTTCTTAGTCTTGTACTCACTAGTGGGACATGATTCTGTACTAGGGAGAGAGGAGGTCAGTGGAAGGAGAATTTCGTTCCTGTTTTGTTTCTCCATGGTAAGGGTATAACGCTTTCCTCCTGTGTTCACACGCAGGGCCAGAAAGAGTGCTGGGTTCTGGCTGAGCAACAGGGAGCAGTTAGTCCCTTTTCCCATGACGAAGCAAGGAAGTGTCCTGTGGTGTGACTAGAGGGCTGGATAGCAGGGAGCTAAGCACTTGGCATTCAATTGCCCCCCTGCGAGGGCTCCTGGTATCGAATGCTAGCTGGCCCGGTGAGGCTTCTGCTTCGATTTTGACTTCAGGGGTCACCTCTGAACAGGGCTTCCTTCAGGCCGATGGCCAGATTCGTGTTTTCCAGAAAACGCCAGGGGTTGCATGGAGCCTGGTTTTCTGCCTGCTGTTCTCTCACATGGTTCATCTCGCACCCGTCAGGCTTTTGTAAGTCAGCGTGCAGGCAGAACGCAGGCTTGGGGCACAGTCACACCCTTCTGCCCGTGGCCTCGGGTTTTGGTGCGCCCATGGAGCAGGCTGGAGTTGACCCCAGGGAAGCGCTGCACCTCGATCTGAGGTCCGACTGAAGGTTGAGCTTTCTCAGGGTTTCTCAGAGCTAAGTGGATGCTGCCTTCCCTATCCTCCCACCAGCGCCCCTCACCCCCGTACCTTAGGAGGACTCTGTCTCGCTTTAGGAAAGAACAAGTTCTTGAAGGATGGTATGTCGTCTGTCTTGTTTCTCTTCCTGGTGGATCCTGCCCTTTCATGCCTCCTAGAGTACCTTGGAGACCCATCTTCCTTCCTGCAACAACATGGTAGCCGAGACCTACTCTCCACAGTCTGACTTCTCACAGAAAACTGTGTGGATGGCATTTTCTTACGCTTTCACTCGTACTCCTGCTAATGACCCCATCTTGCTGAAAGGAGGTGACTGCCAAAGGAAACTTTCCACACAGACCTTGTGCCTTGAATGGTAAACATGTAGGGCCGGTTCTTCCCTTTCCCATTCCAGACCTAGCATTGAAATGACTTCCATCTGCATGGAGGAAGAGTTGCGCTGAGGGACGCTTTCTCCAGGCGTTGTTTCTTCGAGTTCCTTGTCAGTCACCTTCCTTGTCGTCTTCCACACAAACATGTGAAAACGCTGCTGTCATCTTCCTGCAAAAGATACGAGTGCATACTTACCTACTATACACACTTCTTTCTCCAGGTGGAGTATACACGGCCCTCCTCTGATCATACTCATGCATACACATAGGGGACTCGGCTTCCATCTTTATGCAAAGAGCATGTTGAATAGTGTTCTTTCAAAAGGCTGATTCTTAGAGATGAGTGGCTTGCTTATCCCATCAGCTTCCAGATCGTAACGAGAAACAGCACTTTCATGCCTCATGGGACCCCGTGCTGCCTTCTACCCAAACTGCATTCTAGGGCATGAGTGGCATGGATGGCCCTTTCCTTTAGCTTGTACTCACAAGTTGGGACAGGCTTCTCTAGTAGGGATAGAAGATGTCAGTGGAAGGAGGTTTTCCTTCCCTTTTTGTTTCTCTGTGTTAAGGGGATAACACTCTCCTCATGCGTTCACACGCAGGGCCTGAGGGTGTTTTAGGCTCCGGCTGAGAAACAGGTAGTCCTTAGGCCCTGTTTGCATGAGGAATGGGAGAAGTTCCCTGGGGTGCTGAGTGGAGGGCTGGCTTGCATGGGACCAAGCACCTGGCATTTGGTGGGGCCCCCGGGAGTGGCTCCTGGTACTGAATGTTAGCTGCCCTGGTGAGGCTCCTGCTTCGGTTTTGGCCTAGGGGGTAACCTATGAACATGGCTTCCTTAAATCCGATGGCCACTGTCCTGTTTTCCAGAAATCACCAGGGGTTGCATGGAGCCCCATTTTCCTCCTGTAGTTCCCTCTACGGGTTCGTCTCACACCAGTCATGCGAGTGCAAGTCAACGTGCAGCCAGAACGCAGGCTTGGGTCCCAGTCAGACCCTTCAGGTGCCCCATCTAATGCCATGTGCTTGGCCCCGTGCTAGCTGGCCCTCCATTCAGTCCCCCGGGACACTTCTCCGCTCTTGCATGTTTTTGCAACTATGGGGGTTGCTGCTATAAGCTTTGTGGTTTAGGTTCACAGTCAAATAATTAGATTTGTATGCTTTGGTTACATGTCCAGTTGTGCATCTGCTAGATTGTATGGTAGTTCTCTGTTTCACTTTGACGAACCTATATACTTTATGCCAGAAAGGCTGCAGCAATATGTTTTCTGACCAATAGGATAAGAGTGCTGCACTTTGTCTGCACTGACACCGATACCCATTTTTTCCTGACTTGTTAATTTATACCACTCTGAGGAGTTTGATGTGGTATCTTACCATGATTTTGAGTTGGACTTCCCTCATAATTGATGTGGAACATTGTTTATCCTTTTGTATCCTTTCCCTGGAAAATCTCAGTTCATGCCTTCTTCCCATGTCTTGACTGGATTATTAATTTTTCTCTGTAGTTTTGAGTTTGATAAGTTCTTAGTAATTTGGGATTGTAGCCCTTTATCTGATAAGTCATCTGATAACATCATCTCCTATTCTGAGGTTTGACTTTTAGTTATTTGAGTCGTTCCCAGGATGTGCCAAAGCTCTTTATCCTGATGAAGTCCCAATAGTTTGTTTTTGCTTTTCCTTCCCTTGCCTTTGGAGACACGTCTAGCAAGAAGTTGTTGTGGGTGAGCCCAAAGTGATTGTTGCCTGTGTTCTCTAGGATTTTGATGGATTTCTGACTCACATTGTGGTCTTTCATCCATCTTGAGTTGATCTTTGTGTTTGGTGTATGAGAACAGTCTGGTTGTAATCTATACGTGTCGTCCACCTGTTCCAATACTATTTACTGAAAAGACTGTCTTTCCTCCATTCGATATTCTTTCGAGTTTTGCTGAACATTATTTGACCATAGAGATGAGGGTCCATTGCTGGGTTCTCTATTCTGTTCCATGGATGTTTGTGTCTGTTTTTGTGTGAATACCGTACTGTCTTGTTAATGACAGCTTTGTAATACACCTTGAAGTCTGGAATTGCAATAGCTGCAGTTCGTTCTTTTTGTTTTTTTCTCCAATATTCCCTTGGGTACTTGCAGTCTTTCGGTTCTATCCAAATGTTACTCTTGTTTCTTGCAGCTCTGTAAAACTGATGATGGACTTTTGTTAGGGATTCAATTGAATGCCTAGAATGCTTTGGGTCATATAGACCTTTTACTAATATTTGTTCTTCTACTCCATGAGCATGATATGGTTTTTCATCTCTTTGTGTCTTCCCTAACACATTTCATGAATGTTCTATGGTTTTCAAAGTACATCACTTGAGTGCCCTGGGTAGTTTCACTCCTCAGTATCTTGTGCTTTTCAGGATAATTGTAAATGGGATCGATTCCTTGATATCTCCTTTTGCCACTTCATTGTTAGAGTATAGAAATGCAACTGACTTGTGTTCATTGATTTGATATACTGTGATGTTGTTGGATTCTGAATCTGGTCTAACAAGTGTCTGGTGGAGTCTTTTAGATTTTCTACACACTGTATCATGTCATCTCTGAAGAGTGAATGTTTAATTTCTTTTTTGCCATTTTGGATGCCTTTTATTTCATTTTGCTTTCTGCTGAGGCTAGGACTTCCAGTACAATGTCAAACAACAGTGGTGAGAGAAGACATGCCTGACATATTCCTGACCTTACAGGAAAAGATTTAATTTTTCCTCTTGAGGATATATTCACTCTTGGTTTTTTATATGTATCTTTTAGGATATTGAAGTATGTTCCTTCTATCCTTAGAGGGTGGAGGGATCTATTCAAGAAAAAGATAGTGTATTTTATCATATTTATTTTATGCATCTATTGAGAGGACCATATGCTTGTTGTCCTTTCTTATATTAATGTGGTGTATCACCTTGACATAATTGCAGATGTTGAAACCATTCCTGTAGCCCAGGAATTAATCCCACATGGTCGTGGTGAGTAATTNTAAGTAATCCTCTTAATGTACCAATGGATCCCACTGACCTGCATGTTGGTGAAATTTTTGAAAATCTCTTCATCAGGATACTGGCCTATAACACTCCTTTTTCCTTGGGTTTGTCTGTGGTTATATGGTCAAGTTAATGCTGACCTCATAGAATGAGTACAGAAGTTTTCCATTTATTTTTATTTTTTGGAATCCTTTCAGAAGAATATTCTTCTATAACTGCTCAGTAGAACTCCCCTGGGAAGTCATCTGTACCTAGGATTTTATTTGTTGAGACTTTTCGATGACTGCTTCAATTTCCTTTTTGGTTATGGGTCTGTTCCATTTTCTATTTTTTCCTGATTCAGTGTTGATAGTGTCCATGGTTCTAGGAATTTGTCCATTTCTTCCAGATTGCCCAGTTTGTTGGCATAGTTTTGCATATAAAATTCTCCTATAATTGTATTTCTGTAGTGTGGGTTGTGATGTTTCCTCTTTCATTCTTGATTTTGAGTTCATTCTTTTTTCTTCTTGCTAAATCTGATTTAGCTAAATAAGATTTCTTAATCTTATTGATTCTGTCAAAGTACCAGCTCTTGGATTCATTGGTCTGCCTTACTGGTTTTCTTTTTCTTTTTAATTTCTCTATCATTGATTCAGTACTCACCTTTGTTATTTCTCTTCCCCGGCCAGATATGAGCTTTCTTTTTTGTTCTTTTTCCAGCTCCTCTAGGTTATGTTGTGTATTTCAGGCTTTTCTTGCTTTTTGAGGAAGACCTGTACTACATGATACTTGCTTCCTAGGACCGCTTTTGCTGCAGCCCAAAGTTTTGGACTGTTAAATCTTCCTTTTCTGTGNTCCACTACCAAGTATTTTTAATATTCTTCTTTATTTTTCTCCTTGATCCTTTTATTTGTTAGTAGGATGTTTATTAACCGCCATGCATTTGTTTCATTGTGGTTTCATGTGGTTTCTAAATGTTTCATTGTGGTTTCCTTCAAGTTTTTTTTAAAGACTTTATTTATTCATTTGACACACAGAGAGAGAGATCACAAGTAGGCAGAGAGGCAAGCAGAGAGAGAGGAGAGAGGAGGAAGTAGGCACCCTGCCGAGCAGAGAGCCTGATGCGGGCCTCGATCCCAGGACCCTGGGATCAAGACCTGAGCCGAAGGCAGCGGCTTCAACCACTTAGCCACCCAGGCACCCTTCCTTCAAGTTTTTAAGAATTCTGTTCTGAAAATATGCATGGTGTTATCTCAATCTTGTTGTACTAGTTGAGAAATGATTTGTGACACAGAATGTGATCTCAGGATGTTCATTGTGCACTCGAGAAGAAAGTGTAGCCTTTTGCTTTAGGATGAAATGCTCTGAACATATCTGTTAAGCTCATCTGGTCCAGTGTGTCATTCAAAGTCCTTATTTCCTTGGTGATCTCCTTAGATGGTCTGTCCCTTGCTGTGAATGGGGAGTAAATGTTCCCTACTATTACTGTGCTATTATCAAAGTGTTTCTTTTATGTAGTTTTACATTTGTTTCTGTTTGGCAGGTCCCAAATTATGGGAATCCATATTTACAATGGTTAGATCTTCTTATTGCAGGAAACCCTTTATTATGATACAGTGTCCCTCTGTATCTATTATGACAGTTTTTGGTTTACAATCTAGAATGTATCATAAAAGGATGGCTACTCCAGCTTTCTTTTGATGTCCACTACCCTGAATGGTTCTCCACCCATCCTGTTCAATGTGGAGGTGTCTTTGGGTCTAAAATGAGTCTCTTCCAGGCAGCATGTTTAGGGTTTAGGGTCATACTTTCATTAGTTCTCCTGCCTTCAGTCTTTTGATTGGAACATTTCATCCATTTACATTCAGAATAATTACAGGAAGATATGAAGTTAGTAAAATCACTGATTCTACAGGTTGTTTCTGGTCCTTTTTGTTTGTGACTTTTGGCATCTCTCTCCACTCAAAGGATCCCCTTTCATATTTCTTGGAAAGGGCTTGTGTTCACAAATTCTTTCTGTTTTGATTGTCCTGGAAACTCTTGATTTCACCTTCTGTTCTTAATGACAACCTGGCTGGACACATTAATCTTGGCTCTATCTTTTTCCCAGTTAGGACATTGAATGTATCATACCAGCCCTTTCTGGTCTGCTGGGTCTCTGCAGACAGGTCTGTGGCCAGCCTCATGTGTCTCCCCTTGGATGTGAAGGACCTGTTTCCCCAAGCTCCTTTCAGGATTTTCACTTTATCTTTGAAATTTTCAAGCTTCAGTATTATATGTTGAGGTTTTGACCTATTTTTATTGATTTTGAGGGGAGGTCTCTGTGCTTCCTGGAAGTGAATGCCCATCTCCATTCCCAGATTAGAGACATCTCAGGTATAATTTGTTCACATAAACCTTCTGCTCCTTTCTCCTGGTCCTCATCTCCTGAAACCTCTCATTTCATTATATGGAATTGCAGGGTTGTTGCCAAATTCGCAGGGTCTAATAGTTTTTTTCTTCTTTTCAGCTTTCTTCTTTTCCATCATTTTATCCTCGATATCACTGGGGTTTTTTGCCCCATTCATTCACATTGTATAGCCTCCACGTGGCCTGCATCTCAGCAAAACTGCTTCTAATGTTGGCCTGGGTAGATTTTTGGTTTTTTAATGTTGATTCTCTAGGGTCTTCTATGCCTGTTTCAAGCCCAGCTAGTATCTTTAGAATCATTGTTTTTAATTCTAGTTCAGACATCACACTTATTATATTCATATGGCCTAAATCCCTAGTAGTATTACCTCCTGTCCTTTCTTTTCAGGTGTATTTCTCATTCTCATTTTGAGACAAGAAAGACAACATGTTAGTTCTAACTGACGTACAGATCTACAGGCGTCAGTGGGCTCACGTGACTCCTCACTACCTCCTTCAGGGGAGTCTTCACATCAGCCTCCAAGCTTTACCTGGAGAAATATGGCTGGAAAATGGAAATGTACAAGGCCACCTGTAGGTCAGTGGGAGAGGTTGGTGTGAGTGGGCCGTACTCCCTGCTGTGGCCAACTCACCCACAGGGTGGGTGACAAAATTTCCCAGCCCCGGGGGTCCATCAGATATATTTGCAAGTCCTTCCTCAACCTCCAGAGTGTATCATTCCCTGTAACTGGATGGAGAATGGGAATCTGTCTTTCCATCCTTCTGTTTGCCTGGGCCTCTATTCTGATCCATGGCCAATCAATCCTCCATAAAGGTCATGATCTCACTCACCTTCAGCCCCTATGTTTCAACTTCACTCTGTCATCACACCAGAAATTTAAGGGAAAATTTCACTTTCCCCAACTCTTCCTTTCAGGCAAGTTAGAGGATGAATACAATTAAATACACTGCATATCTAGATGATAAACAAAGAAGATAAAATAAATTAATGAACACAGTTTCCCCTCCTTTTGGCTTCCTCATTACAAAGGAAACCAAGAGGAATTTAGGTCTTCGAGTGAATTTGTTTTGTGTTTTGTTAAAAGATTATACTTTGAAGATGTACATATTTCTGGGAAGTATGAAATGCACTCACAAATTTGCTGCTCTAAGGAGTGCTGCGATCGCACACATTTCACAGCATCTTACTACATATTTTTGGCTAGAAGTTAAGGATAGAGAATTCTTGTTTTGGAAGGGCAAGATGGCAGAGAAGTAGGAGACCTTCTTTCAACCAGTTCCCTGACGTGAGCTACATATCTACCAGAACACTGTGAACAACCAGCCTGACATCTAGNGTGAACAACCAGCCTGATATCTAAGATTTTAAACTTCTGGATCTCTACAGGAGTGGGAGATCATCGGTGGAGAAATAAGGCAGATTGGGAGTGCTAGGACTGATATTGCCGGATAAACAGAAGGGGGAGGGAGCAACCATAAGCGACTCACTGGAAATGAATACCCAAATATGAAAGTGCCCTGTGTTTGGGGACCAGCATTGACTTGAAGTCTGGTTAAAAGCACTCAAAAAAAGCAAATAGTCTTAAAGGGCAGCTGGTGGAATTGGGTGGCCACAGGCACAGTGCTAAGACCATGGTCCCAAGATGGTCACATTTGCTGACCACGTGTGCCTGAGAGAAGCCAGTGAGGGCTCCAGTCCTTGGTCCCTGGGCCTGCACCTTTCTGCTGCTTGCAATTCTGCTTAGGCTAGGTGCACCCCCACCTGTGCCTGAGAGAGCCTAGTGCGAGCACTGGCCTTTGGTGTCTGGACCCACAGCGTTCCTCGACCTGCAATGCTGCCAGGTTGTGAGTGCGGACCCCAGACAGCAGTCCCGACAACTGGCAGGATCAGGCACCCCTGGACAAATATCCCTTGCACTTTTAGTAGCATGGGGGTGCAGAGACAAGTGGGGGCCTTGGGAAACCACTGAGACTGTGGCTGGGAATGCGCACCACCTGCGGGAAGTTAGGGTGTTCAGAGGACTTTGCAGAGGGGGAATCTGTGTTTTCTGGACCATCCAGGGGAGAGCAGTCTGAGGTCTAGGACTGGGTGTGGACATTTTACTTTTTGTACTAGCCCTCTGAGAAGCTCCAAAAACCACCAAAGAACAAAAACCTCCAGAGGAAAAATCCTGAAAAACCAGTTTCCACAGAGCCCAGCCTCTTGACAGAGGGCAGTGCAACTCAGCCCAAAAGACTGAAAAACAATGCCACAGTCCCCTCCCACAGGAGACAAAACAAAAGAACAAGAGAGCAATAACCACTGGGTCCCCATAAAACTGTAAATCTCCAACATCAGGGGAAAACAACATATTAAGCCCCCGGTATTGCCCCCAAACCTGTATATTTCACAGAGGCAGCTTTTTTTTAAAAATTCAGTCTCAAGATTTTTCTTTTACCTTTTTCACCTACTTACCATTGTAAATAGATGTTTAATACAACCTATTACATGATAACTTTTTAACTTGAGCATTTTTCATACATATACCTGGATTTTTTTCTTTTTCTTTTTCTTTTTATTCTCATATATACAGATAATCTTCAAGTTAATGCTTTTTCCATATTCAATACTACCGCTATATATAAGCCAGTTTTAATTTCCCTGTATCTCTGGAAAGTTGAGTCCTTTAACAAAATAACAAGATACACCCAGGAAGTACTGAAATAACTTTCCTTCCCCACATCAAGTGTTTATAACCATCTTCCCAATTTATTCTCTCAGTGTTTCTTTTTTTTTTTTTTTTTTTGGTATTTGTGCTATAGAATTCTTATTCTTAGGGGTCATAGTAGCAGGGTTTTTCTTTTTTTTTTCTTTTCTCGTATTTAACTTTTGTCAGTCTTTTTGTTCATTTTTGGTTTATGTACCTTATAAATCTTACTTTGGGGACTCATTTTGGCTGGGTTTTTTTCTTTTTTCCCTCCCTTTTTCCTTTTTTCCTTCTTTCTTTTTTTTTTACTTCTAACATCACTTTTTTTCCCTTTTTTAAAATTATTTTTTGCCCCAAGGGTACAAGTCTGTGAATCATCAGGCTTACACCTTTCACAGCATTCACCAATGCACAAACCCTCCCCAATGTCCATAACCCATCCACCCCATCCCTACCCTCCCATCCCCCAGTAACCGTCAGTTTGTTTTTTGAGATTAAGAGTCTCTTACGGTTTGTCTCTTTCCTGATCCCATTTTGTTTCATTATTTTTTTCCCTCCCTACTCCCCACGACCCCCAGCCCTGCCCCTCAAGTTCCTGATATCAGAGAGATCATATGATAATTGTTCTTCTCTGATTGTCTTATTTTGCTTAGCAGAATACCCTCTAGTTCCATCCATGTCATTGCAAATGGTAAGATTTCATTTCTTTTGATGGCTACAGAGTAATCCATTGTGTGTGTGTGTGTATATATATACCCCACATCTTTTTTTTCCATTCATCTGTTGATGGACATCTAGGTTCTTTCCATAGTTTGGCTATTATGGACATTGCTGCTATACATTCGGGTGCATGTGTCCCTGAGGATCACTACCGTTTTATCCTTAGAGTAAATACCGAGTAGTGTGATTACTGGGTTGTAGGGTAGCTCTATTTTCAACTTTTTGAGGAACCGCCATACTGTTTTCCAGAGTGGCTGCACCACCTTGCATTCCCACCAACAGTGTAGGAGGGTTTCCCTTTCTCCACATCCTTGCCAACATCTGTCATTTCCTGACTTGTTGATTTTAGCCATTCTGACTGGTGTGAGGTAGGATCTCACCTATCTGCTTTTGATTGGTATTTCCCTGATGCCAAGTGATGTTGAGCACTTTCTCATGTGTCTGTTGGCCATTTGGATGTCTTCTTTGGAGAAATATCTGTTCGTGTCTTCTGCCCATTTCTTGACTGGGCTACTTGTTTTATGGGTGTTGAGTTTGAGAAGCTCTTTATAAATTTTGGATACAAGCCCTTTATCTGATATGTCATTTACAAACATCTTCTCCCATTCTGTCAGTTGTCTTGTGGTTTTGTTGACTGTTTCCATTCCTGTGCAAAAGTTTTTAATCTTGATGAAGTCCCAATAGTTCATTTTCCCCTTGTTTCCCTTGCCTTTTGTGAAGTTTCACTGAAGAAGTTGCTGTGGTTGAGGATGAAGAGATTGCTGCCTGTGTTCTCCTCAAGGATTTTGATGGAGTCCTTTAACACACTGAGGTCTTTCATCCATCTGGAGTGTATTTTTGTGTGTGGTGTAAGGAAATGATCCAGTTTCATTTTTCTGCATGTGGCTGTCCTGTTTTCCCAACACCATTTGTTGAAGAGACTGTCTTTCTCTCATCGGACATTCTTTCCTGCTTTGTTGAAGATTCGTTGACCATAGAGTTGAGGGTCCATTTCTGGGCTCTTTATTCTCTTCCACTGATCTATGTGTCCGTCTTTGTGCCAGTACCATACTGTATTGATGATGACAGCTTTGTAATAGGCTTGAAGTCTGGAATTGTGATGCCACCAACTTTGGTTTTCTTTGTCAACATTCCTTTGGCTATTCGGGGTCTTTTCTGGTTCCATATAAATTTTAGGATTATTTGTTCCATTTCTTTGAAATAAATGGCTGGTATTTTGATGGGGATTGCACTAAAATTGTAGAATGCTCTAGGTAGCATAGACATGTTCACAATATTTCTTCTTCAGATCCAGGAACATGGAATGTTTTTCCACTCTTTTGTGTCTTCCTCAATTTCTTTCATGAGTACTTTATAGATTTCTGAATACAGATTATTTGCCTCTTTGGGTAGGTTTATTCCTAGGTATCTTATGGTTTTGGATGCAATTTTAAATGGGATTGACTCCTTAATTTCTGTTTCTTTTGTTTTGTTGTTGGTATATAGAAACGCAACTGCTTTCTGTGCATTGATTTTAAATCCTGACACTTGACTGAATTCCTGTATGAGTTCTAGCAGTTTTGGAGTTTAGTCCTTTGGGTTTTCCACATAAAGTATCATATCATCTGCAAAGAGTGAGAGTTTGACTTCTTCCTTGCCAATTTGGATGCCTTTTTTTTCTTTTTCTTTTCTGATTGCTGAGGCTAGGACTTCTAGTACTATGTTGAATAGCAGTGGTGATAGTGGACAGCCCTGCCATGTTCCTGACTTTAGGGGAAAAGCTCTCAGTTTTTCTCCATTGAGGAAGATACTCACTGTGGGTTTTTCTTAGATGGCTTTGGTGATGTTGAGGTATGTACCCTCTATGCCTATACTGTGATGTGTTTTTATCAAGAAAGGGTGTTGTACTTTGTCGAATGCTTTTTCAGCATCTATTGAGAGGATCCTATGGTTCTTGTTCTTTCTTTTATTAATATCTTGTATCACACTGATTGATTTACTAATGTTAAACCAACCTTTTAGCCCAGGAATAAATCCCACTTCATCAAGATGGATAATCCTTTTAATGTGCTGCTGGATCCTATTGTCTAGTATTTTGTTGAGAATTTTTGCATCAAAGATATTGGTCTGTAATTCTCCTTTTTGATGGGGTCTTTGCCTGGTTTTGGGATCAAGCTAATGCTGGCCTCATAAAATGAGTTTGGATGTTTTCCTTCCATTTCTATTTTTTGAAACAGTTTCAGGAGAATAGGTATTACTCTTCTTCAAATGTTTGGTAGACTTCCCCTGGGAAGCCATCTGGCCCTAGGCTCTTGTTTGTTGGGAGATTTTTGATGACTGTTTCAACCTCCTTACTGTTTATGGGTCTCTTCAGGTTTTCAATTTCTGACTGGTTCAGCTTTGTTAGTTTATATTTCTCTAGGAATGCATCCATTTCTTCCAGATTGTCAAATTTGCTGGTGTAGAGTTGAAGAGCCTCCATTTTTTATTGCACCTCATTAATAGGTTTTCTTATTTCAACTTGGTTAGATGTTATTTCTTTTATTTCTCCAGAAAGGGTTTTTATTTCTCTTGAAAGTGTTTCTCTATTATATTCTATGCTTTTTTTATATCCAGCTAGCACCTTGATAATCGTCATTCTGGACTCTAGTTCTGTCATATTACTAATGTCCTCATTGATTAAGTTACCATTGTTACTGCCTCTTTTTCTTTTTTTTGTGGTGATTTTTCCTCCTTGTCATTTTTTCCAGATAAAAAGAGATGGATGAAAGAACAAAATACTTTTCTGACCCCAGAAAAATATACACTAACCTAATCAGAAGACACCCAAAACTGTGAGGAGAAGAAAGAGGGAAACAAACAAAAGCAAGAAACAGTACCAAACAAAACAAAAACACAAACCAAAAAAAACCCCCAAAATAAAACAAAACCCTATATATATACCTTTATCATCTATTTCTGTTTCTATATCTATCTCTGTCTCTGACTCCATCTCTATCTCTATATCTAAGTCTATCTATATCTATTAGACTGGTGAATTCAACAGACACTTTGTGTATACAAAAAATAAGGTTAAATACAATGAAAGAATAAAATATTAGTATAATAATGAAAATTAAAAAAGATTAAAAAGGTATTGAGAAGATATAATAGTTAAAATATTAAAATAAGAAAGAGGAAAAATTTAAAAGAAAAGAGTAAGGAAAAAATAAATTCAAAGAATTTAACTTTGAACGACTAATGGATCATGGGGAAAAAGCCATGAATTCTGTGTGTTGCTTTCCCCTAGCTCTGGAGGTCCACAATTCTCAGCAATCTGTGAACTTTGTCTTGGCTGGATGTTCTTGCTCATCTTCTGGGGGGAGGGGCCTGTTGCTGTGATTCTCAAGTGTCTTTCCCAAGGCTGCATTGCACCATCCTTGCCAAGGGCCTGGCTAAGTCGTCATCTCGGGTTCACTCTTGGGAGGTTTTGCTTCCTGAATGCTTTCTGTACAGCTTTGGAGGGCAGGAATGAAAGTAGTCCCCTCCCAATCTCTGACCCAGAGGAACTGAGAGCTCGGGACCTCACTCCTCAGTGCATCCTCAGAGAAAAGCTGTCAGTCCCTCCTGTCTCCCTGGTCTCCAGCGGCACTCTGAGCTCACCCAGTCTGTGATGGAGCATTTCTATATCTGGCGGGCAGAACATTTAGAATATCCAAACCCAGCAGATTCCTGCAGCATGCTCCCATGCCACTCCTCCTGGAGGAGGAAGGAGGGGGTCTTTCCGGATCTGCCACTCAGGGTTCCCTGCTCAAAGAGCAGTGGCCCGACTGTCCTTTGGGTCATGGTCCAAGGTAATACCGAGGTGAGAGACACCTCCTCAGCTTGGCTCCGTCTCTCCAGTCGGCTTCTCTCTGATACCTGGGAGCTCTGTCGCTCTCAGACACCCCTAGTCCTTTTGTGACCCTGTGTGTCCTGAGACCACACTGTCCCCTCAAGGGCTTCACCCCCTACTTAGCTCTGGGACGATGTCGCTAAGTGGAGCAGACTTCTAAAAGTTCCGATTTTGTGCTCTGTTGCTCTCTCACTTGCTGGGAGCCGGCCCTTCCCACCAGCATCTATCTTCCCGTCACTTCAGATTCACTTCTCTGCACGTCCTACCTACTGGAAAGTGATCGGTTTCCTGTCCCTAGAATTGCTGCTCTTCTTCTCTTCGACCTCCGGTTGAATTTGTAGGTATTCAGAATGGTTTGATAACTATCTGGGTGAATTTCTGGGAACGGATGATAAATGATCTCCTACTCTTCCCCCATCTTCGACTCACTCATTCTTAAGTAGGAAAGTAAGATGGTCTTTAGCCTCCATGCATTTGAGTTCTTTCCTGCTTTCATTTTGTGGTTGAGTTGGAGTTTCAAAGCATTGTGACCTGAAAATATGCAGGAAAAGATCCCAAACTTTTGGTATGGGTTGAGACCTGACTTGTTTCCCAGGATGTAATCTATTCTGGAGAATGTGTATTCTGTTGCTTTGGGATGGAATGTTCTGAATATATCTGTGATGTCCATTTTCTCCAGTGTGTCATTGAAAACTTTTATTTCCTTGTTGACCTTTCGCTTAGATGATCTGTCCATTTCAGTGAGGTTGGTGTTTAAGTCTGGTACTATTATTGTATTATTGTGGATGTGTTCCTTTTATTTTGTTTTTATTTGGTTTATATAATTGGCTTCTCCTATGTTAGGGGTATTGATATTTAAAATTGTTAGATCTTTTTGTTGCACAGACCCTTTAAGTATGACATAGTATCCTCCTTATCTCTTATTATAGTCTTTAGCTTATTATCTAAGTTGTCTGATATCGGTATTACCACTCCACCTTTTCTTTTTTCATGTCCATCAGCATGGAAAATTGTTTTCCACCCCCTCCCCACTTTAAGGTGTCTTTGGTTCTAAAATGAGGGTCTTGCAGACAGCATATGGATGCATCTTTTTTTTTTCTTAATCCATTCTGATACTCTGTATATCTGAATGAGACATTTAGCTCATTTACCTTCAGGGTAACTATTGTGAAATATGAATTTTGTGCCATTGTATTGTCTATAAGGTGGCTGTTACTGTGTATTATCTCTGTTCTATTCTGGCCTGTTCTTTTAGGCTCTCTCTATGCTTAGATGAACCCTTGAACCCTTTCAATATTTACCGTAGGGCTGGTTTGGTGTTTGCAAATTCTTTCAGTTTTTGTTTGTCATGGAAGCATTCTATTTTCCTTCTATTTTTAATTTTATATATATATATATATGTGTGTGTGTGTGTGTGTGTGTGTGTGTGTGCGTGTGTGTGTGTGTGTGTGTGTGTATACACAGAGAGAAAGAGAGAGAGAAGTATGGGTACATTTGATGAAGGGATGGAATATTAAGGTAAAGATGAAAATTGGAAAAAAATTTTTAAAAAGAATCGATAAGAAGTTGGTTAAAAAAAGTTAAAAAAGAAAACAGGATAGAGTGAATTAGGTAGGAGACTATGACAAATGCGTGCACTAGGTATAGGATATATTTTCGACTGATAGAAGAAAATGTATCCCAAAATTTTAATGAATGAAAAACTTTTATGTATATAAAAAATAAGGTTAAATACAATGCAGGGATAGAGTATGAGTATAGAAAATAAAAATTAAAATAGTTTTTAAAAAGTATTGTTGAGGAGGAGCAAGATGATAGAGGAATAGGAGACCTATTATCATCAGGTCCCAGGAATTCACCCAGAAAGTTATCAAACCATTCTGAACATCTACAAATTCAACAGGAAATCGAGGTGAAGAAGAGCAGCAATTCTCAGAACAGAAAATCGATCACTTTCTGGTAGGTAGGATGTGCAGAAAAGTGAATATGAAGTGACGGGAAGATAGATGCTGGTGGGAGGGGCTGGCTCCCAGCAAGTGAAAGAGCAACAGAGCACAAAATCGGAATTTTAGAAGTCTGCTCCACTTAGGGACGTCATCCCAGAGGCTAAGTGGGGGGTGAAGCCCTCAAGGGGACAGTGTAGTCTCAGGACACACAGGCACAAAAAGACTAGGGGTGTCTGAGAGCGACAGAGCTCCCAGGTATCAGAGAGAAGCCAACTGGAGAGACGGAGCCAAGCTGAGGAGGTGTCTTTCAGCTCGGTATTACCTTGGACCATGATCCAAAGGACAGTCGGGCCACTGCTCTTTGAGCGGGGACCTCATGGGTGGCAGATCCAGAGAGACCCCCTCCTTCCTCCTCTGGGAGAAGCGGCATGGAAGCATGGTGCAGGAACCTGCTGGGTTTGGGAATTCTAAACAGGGTCATGTGCCAGAGATAGAAACGCTTGTGCACAGGCTGGTTGAGCTCTGAGCGCGGCTGGAGTCAAGTAACGCAGGAGGGACTGAATGCCGTTCTCTGAGGAAGCACTACGAATGAGGTCTTGAGCTTTTGGCTCCTCCAGGTCGGAGATTAGCAAGCTGCCACCTCCACTCCCGCCCTCCAAAGCTGTATGGAAAGCATTCAGGGAACAAAAGCTCCCGAGAACAAACCTGAACTGATTACTTAGCCTGGCCCCTGGCGAGGGTGGTGCAATTCCACCTCCGGCAAAGACACTTGAGAATCACAGCAACAGGCCCCTCCCCCCAGAAGATGAGCAAGAACATCCAGCCAAGACGAAGTTCACAGATGGCTGAGAATTGTGGACCTCCAGAGCTAGGGGAAAGCAAGACAGAGAATTCATGGCTTTTCCCCCATGATTCTTTAGTTGTTCAAAGTTAAATTCTTTGTATTTTTTTCTCACTCTTTTCTTTTAAATGCTTTCCTCTTTCTTATTTTAACGTTTTTAACTATTATATCTTTTCAACACTTTTTAATCTTTTAAATTTTCATTGTTATAGTCATATTTTATCCCTTTATTGTATTTAACCTTATTTTTTATACATATATGGTCTGTTCAATTCACCAGTCTAATAGATATAGAGATAGAGATAGATATAGATAGTGATAGAGACAGAGATAGATATAGATGTAGAAATGATATAGATAGATATAGATATAGGTATAGATATTTTTTCTTCTTTATTTTTTCCCTCTTTCTTCTCACCCCAGTTTAGGATCTCTTCTAATTTTTTTAGTGTATATTTTTCTTGGGTCGTTGCTACTTTTTAGATTTTTTTTCCCTCCCATCCATCTATTCTTTTTTTTTTTAAGATTTTATTTATTTTTTTTTGACACAGAGAGATTACAAGTAGGCAGAGAGGCAGGCAGGGAGACAGGGAGAGGAGGAAGCAGGCTCCCTGCCAAGCAGAAAGCCCGATGCGGGCCTCGATCCCAGGATGCTGAGATCATGACCTGAGCTGAAAACAGAGGCTTTAACCCACTGAGCCACCCAGGCGCCCTCCCATCCATCTATTCTTATCTGGGTAAAATGACAAGGCGGAAATAATCACCACCAAAAAAAGAACAAGAGGTGATAATGATGGCTAGGGACCTAATCAGTGCGGGCATTAGTAATATGACAGAACTAGAGTTCAGAATGACGATTATCAAGGTCCTAGCTGTGCTCGAAGAAAGCATGGAAGATAATAGAGAATCCCTTTTGAGAGAAATAAAAACCCTTACTGGAGAAATAAAACAACTAAAATCTAACCAAGCTGAAATCAAAAAATCTATTAATGAGGTTCAATAAAAAATGGAGGTTCTTACTGCTAGGATAAATGAGGCAGGAGAGAGAATTAGTGATATAGAAGAACAAATGAGAGAGAATAAAGAAGCTGAGGAAAAGAGAGACAAACAACTACTGGACTATGAGAGAGAAATCGAGATATGTGATGCCATAAGATGAAACAATATTAGAATAATTGGGATCCCAGAAGAAGAAGGAGGAGAGAGAGGGGCAGAAGGTATATTGCAGCAAATTATAGTACAGAATTTCCCTAATTTGACAAAGGGAACAAGCATGAATATCCAGGAGGCACAGAAAATGCCCCGCAAAATCAATAAAAATAGGTCCACACCCCATCATCTAATAGTAAAACTTACAAGTCATAGTGACAAAGGGAAAATCCTGAAAGCAGCTCAGGACAAGAGGTTTATAACGTACAATGGTAGAAATATTAGACTGACAGCACACCTATCCACATAGACCTGGCAGGCCGGAAAGAACTGGCATGATATATTCAAAACACTAAAGGAGAAAAAATATGCAGCCAAGAATACTATATCCAGCTAGGCTGTCATTGAAAATAGAAGGAGAGATAAAAAGCTTCCAGGACAAACAAAAACTAAAGGAATTTGCGAACACCAAGCCAGGCCTACAGGAAATATTGAAAGGGGTCCTCTAAGCAAAGTGAGAACCTAAAAGAAACAGCGAACAGTAAGGAAGAGACACAATAGACAGTAAGGGCACCTTACAGGCAATACAAGAGTACTAAATTCATATCTCTCAAGTGTCACCCTGAATGTAAGTGGTCTAAATGCCCGAATTAAAAGACACATGGTATCAGAATGGATTTAAAAAATACAAGACCCATCAATATGCTGTCTATGAGAAATTCATTTTAGACCCAAAGACACCTCCAGATTTAAAGTGAGGGGTGGAAAACAATTTACCATGCTAATGGACATCAAAAGAAAGCTGGAGTGGCATTTCTTATATCAGATTAATTAGATTTTAAGCAAAAGACTATAATAAGAGATGAGGAAGGACACTATATCATACTGAAAAGATCTGTCCAACAAGAAGATCTAACAATCAGGGCGTCTGGGTGGCTCAATGGGTTAAAGCCTCTCAGGGTCCTGGGATCGAGGCCCGCATCGAGCTCCCTGCTCAGTGGGGAGCCTGCTTCACCCCCCCTCTGCTTGCCTCTCTGCCTCCTTGTGATCTCTCTCTCTGTGAAATAAAAAAATAAAATCTTAAAAAAGAAGATCTAACAATCATAAATATCTATGCCTCTAACATGGGAGCAGCCAACTATACAAACCAATTAATAACAAAATCAAAGAAACACATTGACAATAATTTAATAATAGTAGGAGACTTTAACACCCCCCTCACTGAAATGGACAGATCATCGAAGCAAAAGATCAACAAGGACATAAAGGCTTTAAATGACACCCTGGACCAGTTGGACATCACAGTTATATTCAGAACATTCCATCTCAAAACAACAGAATACCCGTTCTTCTCTAGTACACATGGAACATTCTTCAGAAGAGACCATATTCTGGGTCACAAATCAGGTCTCAACAGGTACCAAAAGACTGGGATCATTCCCTGCATATTTTCAGACCATAATGCTCTGAAACTAGAACTCAACCACAAGAGGAAAGTTGGAAAGAACTCAAATACATGGAGGCTAAAGAACATCCTACTCAAAATGAATGGGCCAACCAGCAAATTAAAGAAGAATTTTAAAAATTCATGGAAACAAATGAAAATGAAAACACAACTGTTCAAAATCTTTGGGACACATCAAAAGCAGTCCTGAGAGGAAATCATATAGCAATACAAGCCTTTCTCAAGAAACAAGAAAGGTCTCAAGTACACAACCTAACCCTATACCAACAGTAGCTCGAGAAAGAATCACAAAGAAAGCCTAAAACTGGCAGAAGAGAAAGAATAAAAATCAGAGCAGAAAGCAATGAAATAAAAACCAAAAAACAGTAGTACAAATCAACAAAACTAGGAACTGGTTCTTTGAAAGATTTAACAAGATTGATAAACCCCTGGTCAGACTTATCCAAAAGAAAAGAGAAAGGATCCAAATTAATAAAATCATGAATGAAAGAGGAGAGATCATAACCAACACCAAAGAAATAAAAGCAATTATAAGAACATATTATGAGCAATTCTACACCAGCAAATTTGACAATCTGGAAGAAATGGATGCATTCCTAGAGAAATATAAACAACAAAACTAAACCAGGAAGAAGCTGAAGATCTGAATAGACCTGTAACCAGTAAGGAGATTAAACAGTCATCAAAATCTCCCAACAAACAAGAGCCCAGGGCCAGACGGTTTCCCAGGGGAAGTCTACAAAACATTTAAAGAAGAATTAATACCTATTCTCCTGAAACTGTTCCAAAAAATAGAAATAGAAGGAAAACTTCCAAACTCATTTTATGAAGCCACCATTGGCTTGATCCCCAAGCCAGGCAAAGACCCCATCAAAAAGAAGAGTTACAGACCAATATCTTTGGTGAACATGGACCCAAATATCCTCAACAATATACTAGCCAATAGGATCCAACAGCACATTAAAAGGATTATTCACCACCACCAATTGGGATTTATTCCCAAGCTGCAAGGTTGGTTTAACATTCGCAAATCAATCAATGTGATACAAGATATTAATAAAAGAAAGAACAAGAACCATATGATATTCTCAATAGATGCTGAAAAAGCATTTGACAAAGTATAGCATCCTTCCTTGATCAAAATCCTCCACAGTGCAGGCACAGAGGGTACATACCTCAATATCATCAAAGCCAGCAAAAGAAAAAAAAAAGCCACCTATGAAAACCCCACAGAGAATATCATTGTTAATGGGACAAACTCAGAGGTTTTCCACTAAGTTCAGGAACACGGAAGGGATGTCCAGTAGCACCACTGCTATTCAACATAGTAGTAGAAGTCCTAGGTTCAGCAATCAGACAACAAAAAGAAATAAAAGGCATCCAAATTGGCAAGGAAGAAGTCAAACTCTCACTCTTTGTAGATGATATGATACTTTTTGTGGAAAACCCAAAGGACTCCACTCCAAAACTGCTAGAACTCATACAGGAATTCGGTCAAGTGTCAGGATATAAAATCTATGCACAAAAATCAGTTGCATTTTTATGTACCAACAACAAAACAGAAGAAAGAGAAATTAAGGGGTTAATCCCATTTAAAATTGCACCCAAAACTGTAAGATACCTAGGAATAAACCTCACCAGCGAGGCAAAGAATGTGTACTCAGAAAACTATAAAGTACTCATGAAAGAAATTGAGGAAGACACAAAGAAGTGGAAAAACATTTCATGTTCACGGATTGAAAGAACAAATATTGTGAAAATGTCTATGTTACCTAGAGCAATCTACACATTTAATGCAATCCCCATCAAAATACCAGCCATTTATTTCAGAGAAATAGAATAAATAATCCTAAAATTTATATGGAACCAGAAAAGACCCCGAATAGCCAAAGGAATGTTGACAAAGAAAACCAAAGTTGGTGGCATCACAATTCCAGACTTCAAGCTCTATTACAAAGCTCTCGTCAACAAGACAGTATGGTACTGGCACAAAAGCGGACACATCAATCAATGGAACAGAATAGATAGCCCAGAAATGGACCCTCAACTCTATGGTCAACTAATCTTCAACAAAGCAGGAAAAAATGTCCAAATGAAAAAAGACTGTCTCTTCAACAAATGGTGTGGGAAAATTGGACAGCCATATGCAAAGAAATGAAACTGGATCATTTCCTCACACCACACACATAAAATAGACTCAAAATGGATAAAAGACCTCAATGTGAGAAAGGAATCTATCAAAATCCTTGAGGAGAACACAGGCAGCAACCTCTTCGACCTCAGCCGCAGTAACTTCTTCATAGGAACATCACCAAAGGCAAGGGAAGCAAGGGCAAAAATGAACTTTTGGGACTTCATCAAGATCTAAATCTTTTGCACAGCAACAGAAACAGTCAACAGAACCAAGAGACAATCGACAGAATTGGATTAGATATTTGCAAATGACATATCAGATAAAGGGCTTGTATCCAAAATCTATAAAGAGCTTCTCAAACTCCACACCCATAAAACAAATAACCCAGTCAAGAAATGTGCAGAAGACATGAAAAGACATTTCTTCAAAGATATCCAAATGGCCAACAGACACATGAGAAAGTGCTCAACATCACTCAGCATCAGGGAAATACAAATCAAAACCACAGTTAGATACTACCTTACACCAGTCAGAATGGGTAAAATCAACAAGTCAGGAAATGACAGATGTTGGCGAGGGTGCAGAGAACGGGGAAACCTCCTACACTGTTGGTCGGAATGCAAGCTGGTGCAGCCACTCTGGAAAACAGTATGGAGTTTCCTCAAAAAGTTGGAAATAGACCTTTGCTATGACCCAACAATCGTACTAATGGGTATTTACCCTAAAGATACAAAGGTAATGATCCTCAGGGGCACATGCAGTATGGAAAGAACCTATATGTCCATCAACAGATGAATGGATAAAGAAGATGTACATGGAATACTATGCAACCATCAAAGGAAACGAAATTTTGCCATTTGCAACGATGTGGATGGAACTAGGGGTACTAAGTGAAATTAGTCAATCAGAGAAAGACTGTTATCATATGATCTCTCTGATATGAGGAACTTGAGGGTCAGGGTGGAGGATCATTGCGGGTAGGGATGGAAAAAATGAAACAAGCACACCCCTTGAAAGCTGACTCAGTACTGCCCTTGCACCTGGAGACCGAAATTGCAGTCAGTGTTAGGCCAAGCAGACATCAGGGCAGCAGGCCACCATGTGCCCGTGGATCTAGAGACCATCAAGAGGGATCTGCACTAGTCCAAGCAGGCACATGGACAGCGGGCTCACCATCTTCCCTTGGTCCTTTGGGACCCAAAACTCAGCCTTTTACTAGACCAGCAAGGCACCTGGACAGAGGGCTTACCGTGCGCCCTTCAACATGTAGACCAAGAACACAGCTCTGTGCTTGTCCAAGGAAGCAGCTCTAGAGTGGGCTCACAAAATAGCATTTGATGTGGATCCTTTCTTTCCCTCAAGCACAGAACACTCACAAACTGTGGCTTCCCATGGACTCAGACTATGAGTCCTCAAACCAACTTAGCACTACACCCACATTTCCACTGGTCCCATGGTCACCTGGGAATCTTCAAACCATTAGTCCTTTGAGGCATCTCATAATACTTGGCAGAACACTAATGAGAGACCATCCTGACTAAAACCTTTAGACTGGGCATTCTCCAAACCTGCAGAGAAGTGAGCATTCCAGTCCCTTGTCATTGTTATTGACATCAGTCTGATGTCCTTGTGGCCTGCAGATAGCATTACTTATCTTTGGGGAGTTCTCCTCAGAAGAAAATGACACCATGTCCTGACGATGAAATGGACCAGTGGTTTGAAAATTTTGTATTAAAATTCATGGCAGGAAATGAGGAAGTGGAATAGGATGAAATTTTAGAGGGAACCCAGGCCCTGAGCATTATGGAGTCATTGTCTGAGATCCTCCACATAAGGTGAGGTGCTCCAGCCTGCAGGAGATGGTGGAGATCTTAAAAGAAGAGGTCAAGCAGTGTAGTGAGAGACAGGCTCAGCTCCATATGGTGGAGATGTTCTTTATTCAAATAAATGTCTTCCTGGAAGTTTCTGCCATCCTCACAGTGGCAGCAACCACCTCACCAAGAGGTGATGTCTGTGCACCCACCCATAATGGCATACAAGGGGAGATGGGAAAATGGTGGTCAACTCCAGAAGTGGGGGTGTGGTATGAATTTGAACATTAGGTTAAATAGACAATTTAGAATGTTCATTTCTGAATGAGTAATTTATAGTAAACAACCCCTGGGTAATTGTAATGTGCAACCCGGATTGTAGACACTACTAACCCTGGTGAGTCATACCAATCTCCTGATGCTGGGGAAGGGTCTCCATACCTCTGAGAAAGTGTCAGTGAAACATGCAAAGCAGACACTGAGCACAACCCTCCTGATACCATTAACACTTTCAGGCATACTGACTTTTAACACCCAAGGAAAGCAGTTGAGATCAGCGCCATTCTTATTGAGGGAAAAGAGGAGCAGTACGCCAATACACAGGTTTTTCTGGTATCTTAAGTTTTTATTTCCTGGGATAAAAGTCCAGGACACTGCTTGTGAGGTTTTAGGGTTTATGTTTTGCTTTGTAGAACCTAACAAACTATATTACCAAAGTGGCTGTTCCCTTTACATTCCCACCAGCAATGTAGAAGACCTGCCTCTTCCCAACATTTTATGTTTTTACTGTGTTTTGCATTAACTAGCTTTCTTAACAGGTGGGGAATAATGATAACTCTCAAGTTTTTATTAGGATTTCCCTCATGGCTAGTGATGCTAAACATTTTTCTGTTGTACATATTTGCCATCTATGTATTCTCTTTCATGTATTGTCTGTTCATGTTTTTTTATCCATATTCCTTTTGGAGAGTTTGTTTTTTCTCTGTTGCGTATTGAGAGTTCTTTCCTTCTTCTAGGTAGAAATTCTTTGTTGCATATGTGGTTGGCAAATAGGTTCTTCCAGTCTATACCTTGTCTTTCCATCTTCCTAAACAGAGCAAAAGTTCTTAGTAGAGTAAAATCTTACATTTCAGTAAAGTCTTTTTTTATTGAGTGTTTTCTTTTAAGCAGTGTGCTTTTGGTTTTATGGTTAAGAACCCACCAATCCCTATGTCCTTTAGGTCTTCTGTGCTTCCTTTGTAAAAGTTTTAGACTTTTATGTTTTACTTATTTTATTTTATTTTTTCAGTGATCCCAGATTCATTGTTTATGCACCACACCCAGTGCTCCATGCAATACATGCCCTCCTTATTCCCCCCCACCAGGCTCACCCATCCCCCTCCTCCCTCCTCCCTCCTCTCCATATGTTTTCTTTGAATCAAAGCTGTCATAAATTGTCTTCATATTTGTATAAGGGGGGAAGTTGAGGTGTAGGTATTTTTGTTGGGTTTTGCTTGGTTTCTATGCCAACAGATGTCCAATGGCTCTGACAGATTCTGTTGAAAAGACTGTTCTCCTCGCTAAGTATATTACTCACCTCTGTCAAAAAGCAGTGAGTCATAGTGGCATAGGTCTACTTTGGAATCCTTTCTTCTCTTCTATTGACCATTTCATCCACCAACATGACAACTTCATATGAAATATCCTGATTCCTCCTTTTTCATTTCATTTCTTTTACTTTTTTTAAAATCTAAATTCAAGTTAGTTAACACATAATGTATTATTATTTTCAGGGGTAGCATTTAGTGATCCATCAGTTTCCCATCACACGGATCATATACACCAACTTTTCTTTTTTTTTTAAAGATTTTATTTATTCATTTGACACAGAGAGAGAGATTACAAGTAGGCAGAGAGGCAGGCAGAGAGAGAGGAGGAAGCAGGCTCCCTGCTGAGCAGAGAGCCTGATGCGGGCCTCGATCCCAGGACCCTGGGATCATGACCTGAGCCAAAGGCAGGGGCTTTAACCCACTGAGCCACCCAGGCGCCCTACACCAACTTTTCTTTATTCATTATCTCTTGATCAACACTTGGGCTCTTTGCATATTTTGCAAACCATGAACATTGCTGCTATAAACATTGAGGAGCAAGTGCCCAGTCAAATTTAGATTTGTATACTTTGGATATATATCTACTAGTACAATTACTGAGTTATAGTATAGTTCTCTCTTTCAATTTTTCAGGATCCTCTCTACTGTATTCCAGGGAGACTGCAAGAGTTTGCATTCCCACGGATAGAATAAGAGGGCTCCCCTTTTTCTGCATCAACACTAACATCTGTTGTTTAATGATTTGTTAATTTTAGCCATTCTGATGGGTTTGAAGTTGTATCTCACATTTTTGTGATTTGGATTTCCCTCTTGATAATTGACATGGAATACTGTTTCATGCATCCATTTTCCATTTGTGTCATTTCCTTGGTAAAAGATCTGTTAAGGTCTTCTGCCAATTTCTTGACTGTATTATTTAATTTTTTGTGGTCTTGAGTTTGATAGATTTTGGATAGTTGCCCTTTACATGATAAGTCATTTGCACATATCTTCTCCCATCCTGCACATTGCCTTTTAGTTATGCTGAATGTTTCCTTTGCTGTGCCAAAGCTTTTTATCCTGACGTAGTCCCAATAGTTCATTTTTGCTTTTGTTTCCCATGCTTTGGAGGTATATCTAGCAAGAAGATGTGGGTGACCTCAAAATGGTGGTTGTCTGTGTTCTTCAGGATTTTGATAAATTCCTCTCTCACATGGAGATCTGTCATCCATTTTGAGTTTAACTTTGTGTATGGTATATGAAACCGTCCAGTTTCATTCTTCTGCATGTGGCTGTCCAATTTTCCCATCAATTTTTGAAAAGACTCTCTTTTTTCCATTGGATATTCCTTCATGCTTTATTGAACATTAGTGGACCACAGAGGTGAGGGTCAATTGCTGGGTTCTCTATTCTGTTCCATGGATCTATGTGTCTTTTTTTGTGTGAGTACTGTACTGTCTTGATGATTAGAGCTTTCTAATACACCATAAAGTTTGGAATTGTGATGGCTTCATGTTGGTTTTATTTTCCAACATTCCCTGGGTATTTAGGATCTTTGTGTTCCATACAAAGTGAAGGATTGTTTTTTTTTCCAGCTCTGTGAAACCTGCTGATGGTATTTTGTTAGGGATTGCATTGAATGCCTAGAATGCTATTGGTCATATAGATCTTTTAATAATATATGTTCATCGAATCCATGAGCATGGCATGGTATTCCATCTCTTTGTGTTTTCCTCAATATCTTTCATTAGTGTTCTATAGTTTTCAGAGTACATTATTTGAATACATTGGGTATGTTTATGCCTCAGTATCCTTTACTTTGGGCGATAATTGTAAATGGGATTTATTCCTTGATATCTCCTTTGGCTGCTTTGTTGTTAGTGTATAGAAATGCAACTGACTTCTGTACATTGATTTTACATGCTGTGACTTTGTTGGATTCTTGTATCAGGTCTAAAACTTTTTGGTGGAGTCTTTTGGGTTTTCTACACACAGTATCATGTCATCTAGGAAGAGAGAACTTTTAATTTCTCCTATGCTGTTTTGCATGCCTTTTATTTATTTTTGTTGTCTGCTGAGGCTAGGACTTCCAGTAAAATGTCGACCAAGAGTGGTGAGAGTGGACATGCCTCTCATGTTCCTGACCTGATGGGAAAAGCTTTAATTTTTTTCTTCTTGATATTCACACTTGGCTTTTCATATGTGCCTTTTAAGATATCGAACTATGTTCCTTCTATCCATACCTGGTGGAGGGATCTATTCAAGGAAAAAGAAGTTGTATTTTGTCATATGTTTTTTCTGCATCTATTGAGAGGACTATATGTTTCTTGTCCTTTCTTTTATTAATATGGTTTATCACTTTGACAGATGTGCAGATGTTGAACCATTCCCGCACCCCAGGAATTAATCCCATTTGTTCAAGGCGAGTAATCTTCCTAATGTATTTTTGGATCCTATTGGTTAGAAACCTGATGAAAATTTTTGCAACCATATTAATCAGTATAGTGGCCTATATTTCTCCTTTTTGGTAGGGTCTCTGTCTGGTTTAATGATCAAGGTTATGCTGACCTCATAAAATAATTTCAGAGGTTTTCCATTGTTTCTATTTTTAGAACACTTTCAGAAGAACAAGGATTCATTCTTATTTAAATGTTGGGTAGAATTCCCCTGGGAAGCCATCTGGCCCTGGGATCTTGTTTGTTGAGAGATTTTTGATGAGTGTTTCAATTTCCTTGCTGGTTTTGGGTCTGTTCCACTTTTCTATTTCTTTCTGATTCAGTTTTGGTAGTCTCCATGGTTCTAGGAATTTGTCCATTTCTGCCAGACTGCCCAGTTTGTTGTCATAGGATTGCATAAAATATTATCTTATAATTGTATTTGTATGGTGTGCATTGCGTTCTTTCCTCTTTCATTCATGAGTTTGAGTTAATTCTTTTTTTCTCCTTGCTATGTCTGACTATGATTTTCTCAATCTTCTTAATTCTGTCAAAGTACCAGCTCTTGGTTTCATTGGTCTGTCCTACTGTTTTGTTTTGTTTTGTTTTTTTAGTTTCTCTATCATTGATTTCTGCATTAATCTTTATTATTTCTCTTGCCCTGCTTGATTTTGGCTTTCTTTGTTGTTTCTTTTTCAGCTCCTTTAAGTTATGCTGTGTATTTCAGACTTTTCTTGTTGTTGGTTTATTTATTTATTTATTTATTTATTTATTTATTTATTTATTTATTTATTTATTGAGGAACACTTGTACTGCTTTATACTTTCCACCTAGAACCACTTTTGTTGTAGCCCAAAGCTTTGTACTCTTGTGTTTTCCTTTTTAATTGCTACCAAGTATTTTTAATATTCTTCTTTATTTTCCTCCGTGACCCTTTTATTCATTGGTAGGATGTTTATTAACCTCCATGTATTTGTGGTCTTTCTAAATGTTTCATTGTGGTTTCCTCCAAGTTTTTAAGTGCTATGATCTGAAAATATGCAATGAATGATCTCAGTCTTTTGGTTCTGGTTGAGACCTGATTTGTGATCCACTGTGTGATCTATTCTGAGAATGTTTGATGCGTACTCGAGAAGGATGCATACCCTGTTGCTTTAGGATGAAATGCTTTGAACATATCTGTTAAGTCCATCTGGTCCAGCGTGTCATTCAAAGTCCTTATTTCCTTGGTGATCTGCTTTGATGATCTGTCCCTTGTTGGTAATGGAGTGTTAAAGTCCTCTCCTATTACTGTATCATTACCAAAGTGCTTCTTTAATGTTGTTATTAATTAGGTAATATATTTGGCTGTTCCCAAGTTAGGGGCATCAATATTTACAATGGTTTGGTCTTCCTGTTGCAGGAAAACCTTTCTTATGAAAGAGTGTCCTGATGTATCTCTTATTACAGTCTTTGGTTTACAATCTAGCATATGTCATAGATGGGTGGCTACTCCAGCTTTCTTTTGATTTCCACTACCATAATAAATGGTTCTCCACTCCTACTGTTCAATGTGGAAGTGTATTTGGGTCTAAAATGAGTCTCTTCTAGATAGCGTATTGAGGGCCTTTCTTTTATTCAGTCTACTACCCAATGTCTTTTGATTGGAGCCTTTCATCCATTTTCATTCAAAATAATTAGGGAAAGATATGAAGTTAGTGCCATTGTATTACCTGTAATGTCACTTTTCCTATAGATTGTCTCTGGTACTTTTTGGTTTGTGACTTTTGGCATCTCTGTACTCTCAAATGATCCCCTTTCATATTTCTTGGATATGTGGTTTAGTTTTCACAAATTCTTGTTTTGTTTGTTTTTCCTAGTAGCTTTTGACTTCCCCTTCCATTCAGAATGACAGCCTGGCAGGATACACTTTCTTGGCTCTTTTTCCCCCCCATTTAGGATATTGAGTCTATTATAACAGTACTTTGTGGTCTGCTGGGTCTCTGAGGACAGGTTTGCTGCCAGCCTCATGTGTCTCTCCTTGGAGGTGAAGAACCTGTTTTCCCGAGCTGCTTTCAGGATTTTCACTTTACTTTTTAATATTGATTTTGAGAGGAGATCTCTGTTTCTCCTGGATGTAAATGCCCATCTCCTTCCCCAGATTAGGGGTGTTCTCAGCTATAATTTGTCACATAAACCTTCTGCCCCTTTTTCCTGGTCCTCATCTCCCAGGACCCCTCTAATACAGATATCATTTCACTTTATGTAATTGCAGAGATGTTGAAGTCTCCCTTTATCATCTAATAGTTCTCATTCTTCTCTTCAGATTTTTTATTTTCCATCATTTTATCTTCAATATAGCTGATGTTTCTGCTTCATTCATCCAATTTGTGTAGCCGTGACTTGGAGTGCATCTCAGTAAAAGTGTTTGAAGGATGGCCTGAGTAGATTGTGGTTCTTTTTTGTCTACAGGAAGGGATTCTCTAGTGCCTTCTGGGCTTGTTTCAAGCCCAGCTAGTATCTTTAGAATCATCATTTTCCATTCTAGTTCAGACATCTTACTTATCTGCATATTGACAAATCCCTAGTAGTATTACCTCCTGTTCTTTCTTTTGGGTTGATTTTCTCCATCTCCTTTAAGACAAGAAAGATAACATTTTATTTCCAGGTGATGTACATGTCTGCAGGTGTCTGGAAGTTCACATAACACCTCACTTCCTTCTGCATGGGAGTCTCCACATCAGTCTCCAGCCTGCACCTGCAGGCATATGGGCAAGTGATGGAAGTTCACAAAACCACCTGCAGGTGAGTGGTGGAATCTGGTGTTAGCAGGCCACACTTCCTCTGTGGTCAGCACACCCACAAGGTGAGTGAGAGCATTCTCAGCCCTGGGCTTATATTGGCAATGCGTGCAATCCCTTCCTCAGACTACAGAGTGTATCATTCCCTTTGACTGGATGGAGCATGGGAATCTGCATTTTCATCCAGCTGTTTCCCCAGACCTTCACTCTAATGTGGGTCCAACACAGCCCAAAGCAGGGGTCATGACCTCACTCACCTCTAACCCCCGTGTTTCCACTTCAGCCTGCCATCACCTCAGAAATTTTAGGGAAACTTTCAGTTGCCCAAATCTTCATTTCTTGTGAAGTTAAAGGATGAGTTCAGTTAAATTCACTGCATATCTTGGTGGTCTCCAAATTAGATAAAATTAATTACTGAACACAGCTTTCCCTACTTTTGGCTTCCTCATTACAAAGAAACTCAAGAGAAATTTGAGTCTCTGAGTGAACATGTTTTGTGTTTTATTGAAAGATTATAGTATGAGGAAGTACATGTTTCTGGGAATTATGAAATATATTCATATATTTGGAGAACTAAAGAGTTCCGCAATAGCATACAGTTTACATATGCTTACTACTTAGTTTTGGCTAGAAGTTAAGGATTGAGAATTCTTTTTGTTTTTTGTTTTTGTTTTTGTTTTTCAGAATTCAGAAATGTAGTGAGCATTCCTGGTTTTGTGGTAACATTTGTTTTCCTGGGCCCCTGAAGAACATGTACTCCTTGTGACAGAACACAAGTTAAAACAGTTGTGATGTTACCATGGTTTTGTCTAGAAAAGATTATTAAAGAGAGTTGTACATAGACTCATATAGGACCAGACAGTTTGAAATAATGAGGTTGACTTTATGGATCTACTCCAGCCCCATGAAAATAGCAGTCTGACCCCTTGTTTGCAAGATTCCCAGCAGCTTTATCAGGTGAGGGAAGAAACTCATTTCTAGAATGACAAGTGTGAAACTCAGGATACTGTGATGACCTTCTGAAGAAAAAGACTTAATCCAGCTCTATGGAGCTTGCAAGGAAATCTGATGGGAAGTATTAGGCTGGGCTTCTGACCTTGAGAAGCTGTTCAAATTTCATATGTGAAGGGAGGAGGGAAGATGATGGTAGAGTAAGGGACCTAATTTTATCAGGTCCCTTGAGTTTAGCTGGATTTTATGAATCTATTCTGAACACACCCAAATTCAGCCTGAGATGTAAGGAAATATATTTGGAACTCAGAGTGCAAGACAAACCATATGAGGCTCTAGACTCTGAAAAACAAACTGAGGACTATGGAAAGGGAGGTGAGTGGGGAGAATGGGGTAATTTTGTGTGGGTATTAAGAAGGGCACATGATATTATGAGCACTAGGTGTTATACTGAATTGATGTATCACTGAACATTATATCAAAAACCATTGATGGACTATACCTTGGCAAATTTAATTTAAATTATATACAATTTATATAGATAGATAGATAGATAGATAGATAGATAGATAGATAGATAGATAGATATAGATATATCTATGAACTGTAGAAGCTAAAACAACTGCTTTTTGCAAGGTAGTAAGTGGGGAATCATGAATTTTTGGGATAATATCAGAAGATAAGCAGAGGAGGGAACCTCCATAAGCTAGCAAACAGAAAGTGACATAATACCAGTCCAAAAAGTCAGAACCTTTCAAATCTGCTGCAGTGAGAGACATCCCTTTCTGAACAGGGCACAAGGGATACATAGGGCAGATTTCTAGGTGGGTTATTGTCTTCTCTGGATCCCAAGAGCACAGAAAGTTCGGGGTGCCTAATCCAATAGAATGTCCAAGCAAAGGAGCCTATTAACTGGTTAAGAGCCCAGAAGGACTCTCAGATATGGTCAACATATATGGTGAGCCAGGCTGGTAGGGAGACTGCTCTGTGCCTGAGAACCCTGAAAAAGACTGGAACGTGCAGGCTCCTTATCATCCCCTGGGAGGGTTGAAAGAGTTGTGCCCACAATCAGGCATGGGGGTGAAAGGCACAGCAGAGGGAATATGGGCAATGCTATTGTATTAGTATCCATGGTGACAGATGGTAGCTACACTTGTAGTTAGCATAGAATAAGGTAAAAATTTGTCGAATTATTATAATGTCCACTTGAAGCTAACATGATATTGTCTGACACCTACACTTCAATTTTTTAAAAAAGTAGATTCAGAAAGAATATATAGAAAACAGAATTGGTTTTCTCTGAGAGACAGAAACCCAAAGGCAATCCATGTGGATTTAGCCTCACTCAGCCTGTGTAGGGCCAGCAGGGTCCTGTGGTCTCTAAGGACACCCCGCTCTTAGCTTCGGTGATAATTTGACTTCAGTTGCCTTCTGTGCCGATTTCTGTTTCAGCTTCCTTTTCCAGGTTTTTTTCTTCCAGATTTTTTCCTTTGGTTGGTGTTCAATCTTAGGCCACATACTCTTCTTCTCTTCACTGTCCTCATGGGGAAGCTCATCTATCCCTTGGTTTCTGAGAGCACCTCTCTGCTCTTACTCGTAGCTCCTGTGAGCTCCAGACCCTGTATATCTGCTCCGTGCAGAGACAACTCCATCTGGGAGCTCACTTCTTCAACAAGTAATTAGTGGCAGCTTCCTGAACACGTTCCCCCTTTTTTTTATTGTAGTATCAAGGATATTATGTAGTACTGCATCAGTATGATCCCTAACCATAAAACCTAACATCTCATTCTCTGGAATTCACCCATAAAAATCATCAATAACAATAGCCTGCTGACCACTGTGACCACCCCACCATTACCTCTAGGCTTGTAATACACACTCCAACCGCTAGAGACACACTTCTCAGCCGCAGAATGGGACTTGCCCACTCCTGGTGGACTAACTCTTACAATGATGCCAAAAAATCCTACTCCTTGGAAATCCCAGCCATTAGGACAAAGTCACAGGAACTACACCCAGAGCTCAATGAAAAGAGAGACATCTCATGAAGCGGATCATGCAGATCACCACCATTCCCACGAAGTAACTCTACAGTGGATTCCAGATCTGTCCTCTTCCTGGGATTACAAGAGGCACCACATTCTTCTAACACTCCATCCTCAGAACAAAACCGTGAACCGTCCTTGTCAGTCCTGTGTGCAAGCTCACAGTGAGCCCTGCAAAAGTCAGACACCTTCTTGAGAGCACTCACCCTCTCATGCCTAATCTAGCAGATGGAGGGTGCTGCTCACACCGAATTCTATACCAACTAGAGAATACATGGAACAAGTCTTGCCACACTCCATGAAAAGGGCCTATTCTTCATCTGCAAAATGATAGACAGTGAAACACCATGGGTTCCCGGCACCTTCTTGAACCTAGGTAAATTGGAGATACAGCTTGGCCAGAGCTGTTATCCCCAATCCTCTACACACACACACAAACACACACACACCCTTCCTTTGTGCACTCTAGACCAGTTTTCATCCACTTTGCTCATTCTCAGCCATTGTCTCTGCAGACTAGTACAGTAGTACCAGGGTGCGACTGAGGTGTTAGGTGTTAAGACACCACCTTGGACCCACTTACTTTCAGAAATTAATATTCATTTTATTAACACATGCACACCAGAAGATTTTGCCAGCACAGCCATTAGAAAAGTCATTACAACAGAGATCCTAATAACCTGTGCCAGTCTCCATGGCTCCACTTCCTGGCTCCAGGGATTGACTCATCCATGGGTATGGTCCCAGCCAATGAGGTAGAAGAACCTTGGATCTCAGCTTGCAGAGCCAAGCATGGGGTGAACCACCCAGGCCTGGGGCTTTTCCATCGTGACTGCAGAAGTGGCCTAGGCCAGGCCCATGCCAGTGCCACAGAGGGCCCAGGAAGCTAGGTGCTCCATAACATTGCTGAGGCCTGAATCGGACTCATCCCGAAGCCCACACATGCTAGATCCTCCGCTAACTCAGGAGAATCCTAAATGTGCTCATGGTCTTGGCCAGAACAAGATGACCCTCTGTGTGGTATTTAACCTACAAGGTTATACCTACCAGGCAATGGGGACATGCTCAGCCAAACAATACCTACATGGAATTCAACCACAGACAAACATCTTATGGGAAGCTTGAGGCCTATAGAGAAATGTGGGGGAATTCCTGAGGCCTTAATTGTTGGCCATCTCACTATCATCTTCCTTTCAAGTGGAGGGGCCAGGGTCAAGCAGGATAGATCCCAGTGTACTCCCCACTCTGCCATTGGAAAAGAAGAACCCTCTCCCCCAACATCCATTATGTTGCAAATCTGGGGTGTGGGAAACTACCACCCATAGGCCAAAAGGGACCTCCCCCTGTATTTTGTCAATCAAGTGTGGCTGGAACATACCGCTATGGACGGTCTGTGGCTGCTTTCAAGCCACAATGCAAGAGTGGAGTCATTGTCAGAGACCACGTGGATTCCAACACCTAACAGAAAATCTTTACAGACGCCTTTACAGAAAAGTCTGTGCCAAACTCTGGTCTCAAAGATCCTAGGATCATGTCACTTCTTTGGATAGAACATAGTGCCTTCTGGGTAAAATCTAATTTCACCACCCCCAGAGGCAAGTACTTCCATCCTTTCAGCCAGAACTCCATCTCCATCTTCCTCTATTTACACCTTGAAATTGCACGTCTACATGTCTGCAGCCCAACGGGAATTCAGTGTAATTTACACGGTAGTGATGCTCAGAAATGGAGGTGTAAGTGTGAACTTAAGAGTGTGGGTGTGTGTTCCCTCTTTGTTAGCTACAGAGTGTAAGGTGAATACAATACAGTAGCATGCTTTTTGTCTCACAGGTACGGCCATGTCTTGTGGTTCCATAATAATCTCAGAAAGAATCCACCTTCATAGAACAAACTTAATCTGGGAGGACTCCTAAATCCCTTGTTCTGGACACTATGTTCCACCAAGGCTGGGGATACACAGAGCGACAGAAACTCACCCTGCCCATCACAGTTCTGAAGGATGCCTGCTGTTCCAGGACAAAAGACCCCAAACCAATCATTCACCTGTCATCCAACCAGGCATCTGTGAGAGATATCTACTCCAAGCAGAAAGTATGGACCGAGAGACAACAAATGACTGCCTTGTGTGACAAGTGCCATGACAGAGGACTCAGGAGGACTGGGGATGTGCAGGGTTGGCCAGACCTGGGGGCAGAGGAACCGGGAATGCTCCAGGAGGATGTCACAGTTTGTGCACTTGTGTGGCTACACGTGTCAGTATGACCAGGGATAGGCCAGAACGGAAATGACAAGGTGGGCGAGGGGCGGTATCCCTAAACTTGTCTTCTCAAGGTAAAAGTTTGGTAACCAGATTTCTTTCAGTACATTTTCATTTTACAAGTGTCTATAAGTCCCTAAAGCATTGTGTAACACATGAAGTACGTCGTTTGCCATTGCTTTCAAGTCTGAAGTGTCAGGGGCAGAGCACACTTAATATTTCATTTTTGTTACTTTCAGAGTAGGATGACTTTTCCCACCTTCATCGCCGACACAAGGACAAGGAACAAAGACAACACAGATCTACACTTTGAAATGTCAACAGAAATCTGCAAACCCAAGTTCTCACAGGAGCTAAAGGTTCAGGGCAGAGCCAGGGTAACAGAAAGGGGAGGCAGATAGCAAGGAACCAAAGAACAGGTCATGTGTATGTGAGCTGGCCCACTTCCATACCTGTCAGAAGCAAGCTAGTGCTGACAGGAGGGAGTCACACCTGCACCTGGTCCATCTGTTTGCTGCCCTTGAGCATAGTAGAGGATGTGCTGAGCTGGGTGTGGGTGTCGGGGGGAGATGGGCAGCAGACCACAGGTGCTACCTGCCTAGTACCTGTAGGACAAGCTCCTGGTCCTCAGCTAAGATGAAACCATAATTATGTTTAGTTACCTATTTCCTGGGACAGGTAATGTGCTCAGTGTTTTGGTGACTATATCCTCTCCCATTTTATTTTTTAAAAACACTTTAGGTAGGTAAGATTGACATACAAAAAGCCGTCCATAGTTAATCCATGCAACTTGACCCTGACCCTGACCCTAATATCTAGTTAAGATATACTCGATTTAGAATATCACTCATAAATTAGAGAGAGGTTTTTAGAGGCTAAGGAATTCAGGGACCAACATTCTTCTGTCTTATTCTCCCTTGAATCTGCCAAGTTGGAACACATTCAGACACATGCTATCTGGAGAGTGGCCACACGGGGGCAACAGTGAGTAAACATGGGCAGGAACCCCACTCCAAAGACAATTCTTCCTTCATCCTGTCAAGCCCTGTTAGTTCAGTGTTTACAGATCATTTTACAGATTATGAAAAGTGTGACTTTGTCGAACTTTTTAAAAACCAAACGAATTCTTTCCACCTGTTAAAAGTAGAAGATGTTTTCAAAAAATCTTGGAGTTGGCAAGCAGATGAAGGCCCAGGGGCCTAGGTAAAGGCTATTAGTATTAAATATATTCAGGTCTACTTAGGAAAAAAGGATGACTTCTATTCCACTTCTTTTCAGGAAGGATTTGTGTCAACTAACAGTACTGAATCCACACAAAATTGTGCAGCTCAGAGGAAAACAAAAGGAGAATCAACAGCCTCCAGAAGCAGAGAAAGACCCACACTCAGGAACCAAGAAGGCAGACCACGGAGGCTCTGCTCAGGCCAATTTGCAGTTGGTAGATCCTTGGAGCCAGAATGTCCCAATGCCCCTGGGGGTCATGGGTCAGGCAGAGTACACACCCTGATGCTGCACTGTTGTAAACCATGACAAGTCTCCTGGTCCCTTCCTTCATGAGACACTCCCTACACCCTGACTACTCTAGCCTGCTTCTTGGAGGTCCCATTCCCCTCTCTGACCCCAATGTTCCCGTTTCCCTTCACTGCCATACTATAGAGTATGTATAATTACATACTATTCTGTCATTGAAATGTTTTTTGTCATGTTTCTGTGAAACTATACATTGCATCCTCTACCCTGATGTAGAATCACTTGTTGCATTGTATGACATAACTATGGACTCAGAGTACCATCACAGTAACACCAGGCTAGTGTCCTGGGCAAGGTCCTCATTAAACCAGCTCAGCTGTTGCAATGAAGGCCTGATTCAGGCACTGCTATTTTTGTGCAAGTAAGACAGCTCAGCCAAAACCTTGGTTTGGGTTCAGAATTGCTCATGGCCCCTCAGCCACATTAGATGGCATGGGGGCACAACCTGAAGACACTTGCTAGTCCAGTGTTGCCCTGAGTAATTTCCATGGAACAGCCATCGTGGAAATGGGGGAACTCAGTAGGAGCAGGGAGGATGGGAGTCAGAACTCCTGACATAGAATCCATCTTGGAGACTGCCCAGAACTTCCCAGGAGTTCATTCCATAATCTTGAATAAATCAATTAATCTAAAAATATTTCTTCACTTTAGAAATGATGAGCCTCCGATGAAGCTCCGATGAAGTGACTCTCCTGGGTCATATTGGAAATCAGCAAAAGAGCCAGACGGAGACGTGAGATGGCCTCTAGCATGATCCCCCAGAATGGCTTTAGCTAGAGCCACAATCATCCATTTATCTTTTCTGGACTCCAAGACTCTCATGAGACTCTTCATGTGGCATATTCGGGGGACAAAGATCATGTGAGTGCCACAGAAATCTCTGACACTGGTTATAATAAGATTTTTTGATGTCAGTGGAGTCCCAAGACACAGGCCATCTCAGAGTTCATCTGCAAAGATATGGTTGTTGGGAAACCCACATACTGACAGAGGATAGAGGAAGATGGAAAAAGTTAGGGAAAGAAGGGGTGCTCATGTCACATCTGGCCCCAGATGACACGGTGGTGTCCAGCAGGACAAGCTCCGCAAATGGCCTCAAGCCCCTTCACAGAACTCACCCCTAAGTTTTGAGCTGAGCTTCATACAGGGGCCATGAGTGCTCCAACTAGCTCAGGGAAGCATGAAACAGGACACAATAAAGCCACAGCCTTGTCAGATGTCTATTCATGGAGCAATAGTTTTCCCCAAATAGATTCTGAAATGGTAAAAGATTCACTGATAAAACATGTATATTTTTGATTAAAAGAAAGTCGTACTTGTTCAATTAATAAATATTGATGGGAGTCTACTTAGTGCAAACGTATAGCTCTAGTCTCACCTGGGAGCTTGCAAAGAGTGTGGGATATAATCAATGGATCAACTATAGGAAGGAATGCAGGTTAAGGCTAAGAGAGCCATCCTATTCAGAGAGGCCCATTAAGGAAGCCACTGAGAAATGCTTCTCAGCCAAGACCAGAAAGACAGGGCCAGCAAATCAATCTGTGAGAAGAGTGACAGAGCTACTTGATTTTTAATTATTTTGACCATAAAACATAAATGTCAAGAAATGTTGTCTTAAGTGTTGCTTTGGAACATTTGGTTCTTCTGCGTAGGTATTTCCATTACATGTTACCCTCTACTCACTGTAAAATACCCTAAGAAAATGTCTTATTTAAGCATGGACATCTTGTATTAAAAGACAAACAAATTAACCCTAGAAAAGCTCTAACCTACCCATACCCAACCCCTAGCCCCTAAACCTAACCCCTGACCCCAAACCCTGACCCTAAACCAGACACCAACACTGACCCTAGGTTGGGCTGGGAGGGTTCTGTCCCCAGAGACCTGGCACCAAAGCCCCAGGGACTGGGGACGCCCGAGCAATTCCAGAGGACTCTGCCTGCCACCCAGAAGGAAACCATGCCATTTGGAACTCTGGAGCGATTCAGAGCAGGAGAAATCTGCATGTCCACCTGAGGTCACCCCCACATTCAGTGGCCCACTGGACACAGATCTGGAGCCTGACACTCACCCTAACCCATGCCCTCAACTCAGCCCCCCAGAAGTCTTGCCACACAGCTGGCACATTGAACCTGCCATGATTCTAGGCCCCAACTCTAACCCTAGTTTGGCTTTTTAAAGGACCATGCCTACAGGCCTGGCTCCAGATCCCCAGGGACTGGGGACACCTGAGCAAAGCAGAGGGCTCCTCCTACAACAAAGTCAGAAATCATGCCTTTTGGAACTACAGAAAGGATTTAGAGCAGGAGAAATCTGAAGGAAATCTTGAACCAAACCCTGCTTATTTATATTTTCATAACGTACTGAATGCAAAGCCTGAGCCTGGTACTCTCCTTAATTGTAGAACTCAATTCAGATGTCTGTCAAGGCTTTCACACCTAAGCAGATCACGCCTTCCATGCTCCTAGGACTACCTCTACACTAGCTTAAGACAGAGGTGTAAACATGAAAAAACCTTTCTTTTTTTTTTATTTCCCCAGGGGTACAGGTCTGTGAATCATCAGGCTTACACCTTTCACAGCATTCACCACAGCACAAACCCTCCCCAATGTCCATAACCCATCCACCCTATCCCTACCCTCCCACCCCCCAGTTACCCTCAGTTTGTTTTGTGAGATTAGGAGTCTCTTATGGTTTGTCTCCTTCCTGATCCCATCTTGTTTCATTATTTTTCCCTCCCTGCCCCCCACAATCCCCCACCCTGCCCCTCAAATTCCTCATATCAGAGAGATCATATGATAATTGTCTTTCTCTGATTGACTTATTTCACTCNTCTCTTATGGTTTGTCTCCTTCCCCATCCCATCTTGTTTCATTATTTTTCCCTCCCTACCCCCCACAATCCCCCACCCTGCCCCTCAAATTCCTCATATCAGAGAGATCATATGATAATTGTCTTTCTCTGATTGACTTATTTCACTCAGCAGGGTACCTTCTAGTTCCATCCACATTGTTGCAAATGGCAATATTTCATTTCTTTTGATGGCTGCATAGTATTCCATTGTGAATATATATGTGTGTGTGTGTGTGTATACCACATCTTCTTTATCCATTCATCTGTTGATGGACATCTAGGTTCTTTCCATAGTTTGGCTATTGTGGACATTCCTGCTATAAACATTCAGGTGCATGTGCCCCTGAGGATCACTACCTTTGTATCTTAAGGGTAAATACCCAGTAGTGCCATTGCTGGGTTGTAGGGTAGCTCTACTTTCAGCTTTTTGAGGAACCTCCATGCTGTTTTCCAGAGTGGCTGNNCTATTTTCAACTTTTTGAGGAACCTCCATACTGTTTTCCAGAGTGGCTGCACCAGCTTGCATTCCCACCAACAGTGTAGGAGGGTTCCCCTTTCTCCACATCCTCGCCAACATCTGTCATTTCCTGACTTGTTGATTTTAGCCATTCTGACTGGTGTGAGGTGGTATCTCACTGATGAACACACTTTCTACCAATAGGGCATACAAGTGACCAAAAGACACTTGAAGAAGTGCTCCACATCAATAGCCATCAGGGAAATACACATCAAAACCACAATGAGATACCACCTTACAACAGTTGGCATGGCTAAAATTAATGAGACAGGAAACAACAAATGTTGGTGAGGATGTGGTGAAAGGGGAACACTCTTACACTGCTGCTGGGAACGCAAGCTCATACAGCCACTCCACCAAATGTTATCGAGTTTCTTCAAGATCTTAAAAATAGAGCTACCCTACAACCCAGCAACTTCACTAATAGGTATTTACCACAAAGATACAGATAGAGTGAAAAGTAGTGGCACCTGCCAACCAATGTTCATTGCAGCAATATCCACCCTAGCCAAACGATGGAAAGAGCCCAGATGTCCATGGACAGATGAATGGATAAAGAGGATGTGTTTCCTACTTAAGGAGGAGGGGCAAGATGGCAGAAAAGTTGGAGTCCCTATTTCAATGGATCTCCTGAAGTGAGCTAAATATCTGCCAGAACACTCTGAGCACCCATGAAATCAGCCTTAGAAGGAAGATTATATACTTTTCGATCTCTACGCTGGCAGAAGATCATCACCAGTGAGGTAAAGTGAGGTGGGAGCTCGTGGACTGATATCAGAGGATAAACAAAAGGGGGAGGGAGCCACCAGAAGCCACACACTGGAAAGTAATACCCTAATAAGAAAGTGCCCCGTGGTTGGGGACCAGCATTAACTTGGAGTCTGGTTAAAAGCATGCAAAAAGACCAAAAGGTTTTAAGGGGCAACTGGTGGAATCCATAGGCCACGGGCACGGTCCTAATCCCATGGTCCTAGGACAGTCACAGTCAGTGACCATCTGTGCCAGAGACAGCCTGGCAGGGGCCCCAGTCCGTGGTTCCTGGGCCCGTGACTCTGCCGCCTGGGCTGAGCACACCCCCGCCTGCACTTGAGAGAACTTTTGTGGTTCTGGCCCTTGGTCTCTGAATCCACAGCCATCAGCGACTTGCACTGCTACCGGGTCATGAACATGGACCCCGGACAGCAGTCCCGACAGCCACCAGCACCAGCCTCCCGGGAACCAATATCCCTTGTGGTCTTGGTTGCATAGGGATGCAGAGACTAGCGGGGACTTTGGGCAACCACTGAGACAGTGGCTGGGAGTGTGCATTGCCTGTGGGAGGTTGCCATGTTCAGCAGAGTTTGCAGAGGGGGAGTCTGTGTGTTTGTTCTGGACCATCCAGGGGGGAGCGCACTGAGCCTTCTCTCTGAGGCAAAGGACTGGGGGCAGAGTTTTTTGTTTGTTTGTTTTTCTCCACTAGCCCTCTGAAAAGCCTCAAAAAGGTGGGCCAAGAATAAAAACCTCCAAAGAACAAAAACCTGAAAAAAAAGTTTCCCCAGAGGGTGCCTTGGTGGCTCAGTGGGTTAAAGCCTCTGCTTTCGGCTCAGGTCATGATCTCAGGGGCCTGGGATCGAGGCCCGCATTGGGCTCTCTGCTCAGCAGGGAGCCTGCTTCCTCCTCTCCCTGTCTCTCTGCCTGCCTCTGTCTACTTGTAATCTCTCTCTCTGTGTCAAATAAATAAATAAAATCTTTAAAAAAAAAAAAGTTTCCCCAGGGCCCAACCCATTGATAGGGGACAGGGAGACTCAGCCCAAGCAAGATTGACTGAAAAAAACAACTCGGCAGGCCCCTCCCCCAGAAGACAAGCCAAAAGAACAAGAGGACAATAACCACAGGGTCCCCATAAACTGTAAAACCCCAACATCAGGGGAAAACAAATATTAAGCTCCCAGTATTGCTCCAAAACCTGTATATTTCATACATACAACTTTTTTTTAATTCATTCTCATTATCCTTCCTCCTTTAATTTTTAACTTACTTACCAATACAACTAGATATTTAATACAACATATTTCATAATAACTTTTTAACTTGAAATTTTTTATACATATACATCAGTTTCTTTTTCTTTTTCTTTTTTTAAATATATATATAAATGCAGGCTTCAAGGTAATCCTTTTTCCCTATTCAATACTACCCTTAGATATAAGCTAGTTTTAATTTCCCTGTATCTCTGGAAAGTTTAGTCCTTTAACAAAGATAACAAGATACACCCAGGAAGTACTGAAAAAACTTGCCCACATCAAGGATTTATAACCAACTTCCCATCTTATTTTTCTGGCAGTATTTCTGTGTACTTGTTTTTGTTTCTGTACCATATAAATCCTATTCTTGGGGTTCATTTTGGCTGGGTATTTCTTCTTTTTGCTTTCTTGTCTCTTACATTTGTCAGTCTTTTTCTTTGTTCATTTTTGGCTTATGTACCTTATAAATCTTACTATTGGGACTCATTTTGGCTGGGTTTTTTCTTTTTTATCCTCTCTTTTTCTCTTTCTTTTTTTCACTTCTCTTTCTTTTTGGTGGTGACTTCTGATTGTTCCAAACATTCCATGGGGCACCTTGACTGGATCATGATTAATATATTCAGCTATTCATTCCATCAACCACCTCTCACCAAATGACTAGGAGGAGGAACACCCAGCAAAGGAAAAATTCAGAGACTGCGACATCTGCCACAGAACTATTGGATATGGACATAAACAATATGTCAGAAATGGGATTTAGGGTAAAAATTGTCCAGGCAATGGCTAGATTGGAGAAGACCATTAGTGGCAATATAGAATCTCTAAGTGTGGAAGTGAGAGCTGATTTGGAAGAAGCTAAAAATACCATCAAGGAGACCCAATGTAATCTAAATTCTCTAACAGCTAGGATAACTGAGGCAGAAGATCGAATTAATGATCTAGAAGACAAGCTGGTAGAAAAGCAGGATCGGGAGGAGGCATGGAACAAACAACTTAAAAGCCAAGAAAACAGAATTTGGGAAATAAATGACACCATGAAACATTCCAATGTCAGAATTATTGGGATCCTCGAGGGGGTGGAGAAAGAGAGAAGATTGAAAGAGGGGATTGACAAAATACAGGATGAACATTTCCCTAATCTGAGGAATGGAACAAGTGTTCATTTCCTAGAGGCAGAGAGGACAGCCTTCAAGATCAATGAGTCTAGAAATACCCCCAGACACTTAATTGTGAGATTCACAAATCATAAATTCAGACAGGAGGTCTTAAGGGCAAATAGGGAGAAAAGATTCCTTACATATAGAGGAAGAACCATCTGAAGAACGTCAGAACTGTCCACAGAAACCTGGCAAGCCAGAAAGGGCTGGCAAGACATATTCAGGGCTCTAAATGAGAAGAAGATGAGCCAAGAATACTTTATCCAGCAAGACTGACATTCAGAATGGATGGGGAGGTAAAGAGCTTCCAAGATCGGCAAGGTCTAAAAGATTATGTGACCACTAAGCTTGCACTACAAGAAATATTAAGGGGGGTTCTATAAAAGAACAAAGAACCCAAGAGTGATGTAGAACAGAAAGTTACAGAGACAATGCATAGAAACAAGGATTTCAAGGCAACATGATGTCAATAAAAACTTACCTTTCAATAATCACTCTCAATGTGAACAGCCTAAATGCTCCCATAAAAATGTGCAGGGTTGCAGACTGGATAAAACGACAGGACCCGTCCATATGCTGTTTATAAGAGATAAGCTTTGAACCTAAAGATATATCCAGACTGAAAGTGAAGGGATGGAGAACCATCTTTTATGCCAATGTGCCTCAAAAGAAAGCTGGGGTAGTGATTCCCATTTAGATAAATTAGAAATTAAGCAAAAGCCTGTAGTCAGAGATACAGAAGGACACTACATCATTCTTAAAAGGTCTATCTGACAAAACATGTAACAATTGTAAATATTTATGTCCCCACCATGGGAGCAGCCAACTACATAAGCCAACTGTTAAACAAAATAAAGAATCATATTGATATGAATACATTAATTGTATAAGATCTTAACGCGCCACTCTCAGCAATAGACAGATCATCTAAACAGAAAATCAACAAAGAAACAAGAGCTTTGAATGACACATTGGATGAGATGGACCTCATAGATATATACAGAACATTCCAACCTAAAACTCATTCTTTTCAAACACACATGGAAATTTCTCCAGAACAGACCACATACCCGATCACAAATCAGGGCTCAATTGATACCAAAAGATTGAGATTTTCTCCTGCATGTTCTTAGACCAAAGTGCTTTGAAACTAGAACTCAACCACAAGAAAAAGTTTAGAAGGAATATAAACACTTGTAAATTAAAGACAACCCTGCTTTGCTTCAATCTCCTTACTGGTTATGGGTCTATTCAGGCCTTCGATTTCTTTCTGGCTCAGTTTTGGTAGTTTATATTTCTCTAAGAATACATCCATTTCTTCCAGATTGTCAAATTTGCTGGTGTAGAGTTGCTCATAATATGTTCTTATAATTGTTTGTATTTCTTTGGTGTTGGTTGTGATCTCTCCTCTTTCATTCATGATTTTATTAATTTGAGTCCTTTCTCTTTTCTTTTGGATAAGTCTGGCCAGGGGTTTATCAATCTTATTAATTCTTTCAAAGAACCAGCTCCTAGTTTCATTGATTTGTTCCACTGTTCTTTTGGTTTCTATTTCATTGATTTCTGCTCTGATCTTTATGATTTCTCTTCTCCTGCTGGGTGTAGCCTTTCTTTGCTGTTCTTTCTCTAGCTTTTGTTGGTGTAGAGTTAGGTTGTGTACTTGAGACCTTTCTTGTTTCTTGAGAAAGGCCTGTATTGCTCTATACTTTCCTCTCAAAAACTGCTTTTGCTGTGTCCCAAAGATTTTGAACAGTTGTGTTTTCATTTTCATTTGTTTCCATGAATTTTTTTAATTCTTCTTTAATTTCCTGGTTGACCCATTCATTCTTGAGTAGGGTGTTCTTTAGCCTCCATGTATTTGAGTTCTTTCCAACTTTCCTCTTGTGGTTGACTTCTAGTTTCAGAGCATTATGGTCTGAAAATATGCAGGGAATGATCCCAATCTTTTGGTACCTGTTGAGACCTGATTTGTGACCCAGAATATGGTCTATTCTGGAGAATGTTCCATGTGCACTAGAGAAGAATGTGTATTCTGTTGTTTTGGGATGGAATGTTCTGAATATATCTGTGATGTCCAACTGGTCCAGCGTGTCATTTAAAGCCTTTATTTCCTTGTTGATCTTTTGCTTTGATGATCTGTCCATTTCAGTAAGGGGGTGTTAAAGTCTCCTGCTATTATTGTATTATTGACAATGTGTTTCTTTGATTTTGTTATTAATTGGTTTATATAATTGGCTGCTCCCCTGTTAGGGGCATAGATATTTATGATTGTTAGATCTTCTTGTTGGACAGATCCTTTTAGTATAATATAGTGTCTTTCCACATCTCTTATTATATTCTTTAGCTTAAAATCTAATTTATCTGATAGAAGGATTGCCATTCCAGCTTTCTTTTGCTGTCCATTGGCATGGTAAATTGTTTTCCATGCCCTCACTTTAAATCTGGAGGTGTCTTCGCATGTAAGATGAGTTTCTTGTAGACAGCATATCGATGGGTCATGTTTTTTTTATCCATTCTGATACCCTGTGTCTTTTAGTTGGGGCATTTAATCCATTTACATTCAGGGTAACTAAATTCTATATGAATTTAGAGCCATTATATTGCCTGTAAGGTGACTGTTACTGTATATTGTGTTTCTTCCTTTCTGGTCTATGTTTCTTTTAGGTTCTCTTTGCTTAGAGGATCCCTTTCAATATTTCCTGTAGGGCTGGCTTGGGGTTTGCAAATTCCTTTAGTTTTTGTTTGTCCTGGAAGATTTTTATCTCTCCTTCTCTTTTCAATGACAGCCTATAGCTGTCATTATAGTATTCTTGGATATAGTATTCTTGGATACATATTTAGTATGGATATAGTATTCTTGGCTGCATATTTTTCTCATTTAGTGCTTTGAATATATCATGCCAGTTCTTTCTGGCCTGCCAGGTCTCTGTGGATAGGTGTGCTGTCAGTCTAATATTTCTACCATTGTATGTTATAGACCTCTTACCCTGAGCTGCTTTCAGGATTTTCTCTTTGTCACTAAGACTTGTAAGTTTTACTATTGGATGATGGGGTGTGGACCTATTTTTATTTATTTTGAAGAGGGTTTTCTGTGCCTCCTGGATTTTGATGCTTGTTCCCTTCGCCAAATTAGGGAAATTCTGTACTATAATTTGTTGCAATATACCTTCTGCCCCTCTCTCACTCACTTCCTCTTCTGGGATCCCAATTATTCTAATATTGTTTCATCTTATGGTATCACTTATCTCTCGAATTCTCCCATCATGGTTCAGTAGTTGTTTGTCTCTCTTTTCCTCCACTTCTTTATTCTCTGACATTTGGTCTTCTCAATCACTAATTCTGTCTTTTGCCTCATTTATCCTAGCGTCCATTTTTAATTGCACCTCATTAATAGCTTTTTTGAGTTCAGCTTGGTTAGATTTTAGTTCTTTTATTTTTCCAGAAAGGGGTTTTATTTCTCTAGAGAGGGCTTCTCTATTATCTTCCATGGTTTTTTTGAGCCCAGCGAGCACCTTAAGAATCGTCATTCTGAACTCTAATTCTGTCATATTACTAATGCCCACATTGATTAGGTCCCTAACCATCATTACTGCCTCTTGTTCTTTTTCGTGTGTTTATTTTTTCTGCCTTATCCTTTTATGCAGATAAGAATAGATGGATGAGAGAACAAAATACTAAAGGGTAGCAATGACCCCAGAGAAATATACACTAACCTATTCAGAAGAGACGTGGAACTGGGGAGAAAAGAAAGAGGGAAAAAAACCAAAACCAAAACCAAAAAAACCCCCAAATCAAACAAACAAAAACAAAAAATAAATAAATAAAACAAAATCCTATATCTATATCTATATTAACTATTTCTGTTTCTACATCTATCTCTGTCACTGACTCTATCTCTATCTCTATCTCTATCTATTAGACTGGTGAATTGAACAGACCCTATATGTATACAAAAAATAAGGTTAAATACAATGAAGGGATAAAATATGACTATAAAAATGAAAAATTTAAAAGATTAAAAGGTTTTGATAAGATATGAGTTAAAAACGTTAAAATAGGAAAAAGGAAAAAAATTTAAAAGAGTAAGAAAAAAATAAAATGCAAAGAATTTTACTTGGAATGACTAAAGAATCATGGGGAATAAGCCATTAATTTTCTGCTTTGCTTTCCCCTGGCCCTGGAGTTCCACAATTCTCAGTGATCTTGAACTTGGCTTTGGCTTTTTTTCTGGTCTTCTGGGGGAGGGGCCTGTTGCTGTGATTCTCAAGCGTTTTTGCTGGAGGCAGAATTGCACCGCCCTTGCCAGGGCTCAGGCTAAGTAATCAACTCGGGTTTGCTCTCTGGAGCTTTTGTTCCCTGAACACTTTCTGTAGGGCTTTGGAGGACGGGACTGAAAATGGTGGCTTCCCATTCCCTGACCCAGAGGAGCCGAGAGCTCGGGGCCTCACTCCTCAGTGCGCCCTCAGAGAAAAGCAGTCTGTCCCTCCCATCTCCCTGGTCTCCGTTGCAGTCCAAGCTCCCCCAGCCTGTGACTGAAGTCTCTATCTCTGGTGCATGGACCTGTTTAGAATCTCCAAACCTGGCAGATTCCTGCAGCCGCTCCCATGCACTCCTCCCAGAGGAGGAAGGAGAGGGTCTCTGGTTCTGCCACCTCTGGGTCTCTGCTCAGAGAGCAATGGCCTGACTGTGCTTTGGATCCCAGCCCAAGGTAACCCGGAGCTGAGAGATCGCTTCTCAGCTTCACTCTATCTCTCCCATTGGCTTCTCTCTGGTACATGGGAGCTCTGTCATGCTCAGACAACCCTGGTCTTTTTGTGTCCCCATGTGTCCTGAGACCACACCATCCCTGCAAGTGCTTCACTCCCCACTTGAACTCTGGGGCGATGTTCCTCAGTGGAGCAGACTTCTAAAAGTTCTGAGTTTGTACTCCGCTGCTCTCTCACATGCTGGGAGCCGGCCCCTCTCTCCGAGTCTATCTTCCCTTTTCTTCAGATTCACTTCTCCATACATCCTACCTTCCGGAAAGTGGTCGATTTTCTGTTCCTAGAACTGCTGCTCTTCTCTTCGATCTCCTGTAGAATTTGTAGGTGTTCAGAATAGTTTCATAACTATCTGGGTGAATTTCTGGGACCTGATAATAATCAGTCTCCTCCTCCTCCTCCATCTTGCCGCTTCCCGGATATGAGTTGTCTTTTTACTCTATTGTTAGTGTCTTCTGATCCACAACATTTTTTCATTTCATGAAGTCAATTTTGTCCATTTTGTTAATTACCTGTTCCTTTTGCCATATCCAAGAAATTATTGACAAATCTAATGTCAAAGTTTTTCCCCCTCTTTTAAGAGTTTTACAGTTTTGGGGTGCCTGAGTGGCTTAGAGCATTAAGTCTCTGCCTTCAGCTCAGGTCATGATCTCAGGGTCCTGGGATTGAGCCCTGCATTGGGCTCTCTGCTCAGCAGGGAGCCTGCTTCCTCCTGTCTCTCTGCCTGCCTCTCTGCCTAGTTGTGATCTCTCTGTCAAATAAATAAATAAATAAATACATAAATAAATAAATCTTAAGAAAAAAAGAGTTTTATAGTTTAAGTCTTAACATTTAGGTCGTAGATCCATTTGGGCTATATTTTTGTATGTGGAGTTAGGTGAGTCCAACTTTATTCTTTTGAATGAGATATCCAGTTTTCCCAGCACCATTTGTTAAAAAGACTATCCTTTTCCCCTTTGAATGACCTTGGCACCTTTGTCAAAAATCATTTGACTGTATATGTGAGGATTTATTTCTGGGGATCTCTAATCCATTCTATTGGTATATGATGACTTTATGCTAATACTTTCTGTTTTCATTACTGTAGTTTTGCAGTAACTTTTGAACTCAGGAAGTGTAGGCCCTCTGACTGTCCTTTTCCAGGATATTATAGGCTCTCCAATATCTCTTGGGAATTCCATATGAATTTGAGGATAGGTTTTTCTATTTCCACAAAAATGTTATTGGAATTCTGATAGGGGTTGCATTGAATATGTAGATAAATTTCTTAGTAGTATTGACATTTTAACAATATAGCCTTGAACTTGGGATGTTTCTATTCATTCCTGTTTTCTTTCATTTCTTTCAGCAATGTTATGTAATTTTTACTGTATGTCTTTCACCTCTTTGGTTATGTTAATTTCCTAGTATTTTTATCACTTTTGTTTGTATTATAAATGCAATTGCTTTCTTAATTCCCTTTTCAAATTGCTCATTGTTAGCGTACAGAAATGCACCTTATTTTTTACATGTTGACTTTGTATAGTGTTAATTTGCTTAATTTGTTTATGCTAACAGATTTTCTGGTAGAAACTTTATGTTTTCTTGTAAGATCACAGTATCTGTAAACACAGACAATTTTATTTCTTTCCTTTTTGTATGCCATCACTTTATCTATCTATTACCTGTCTATTATCTATCTATCTATCTATCATCTATCTACCATCCATCTATCACCTACCTATCTAATCTATCAATACCTGTAGCTCTGGCTAGAACTTCCAGTACTATGGTTGAATGGAAGTGGCAAATGCAGGCATCTTTGCCTTGTTCCTGATCTTAGAAGAAAACCTTTTGGTCTTTCACCATTGAGTATGATGTTCATTGTGGATTTCTAATATATGGCTTTTATTATGTTGAAGTTGTTTCCTTCTATCGCTTCTCGGCCTTTTGGCTAAGATCAAGTGAAGTTGTTTCCTTCTATTCCTAGTATGTAGAGTGTTTTTATGATGAGACATGTTAAATTGTGTCAAATGCTTTTCCTGCATCAGTGGAGATAGACACATCTGGGTTTTATTCCTCTTTCTTATATACATATTACAATTATCAATTATAGGTTGAATTCCTTTGCATCTTTGCATTACAGAAGTAAGTCCCAGTTGACAATGGTGTCTAATTGTTTTTAATTAATTCTGCTTAATTCTGTTTTCTACTATTTTTTTTAATTTTATTTTTATTATTTGCCCAAGGGGTACAGGTCTGTGAATCATCAGGCTTACATCTTTCACAGCATTCACCAAAGCACAAACCCTCCCCAATGTCCATAACCCATCCACCCTATCCCTACCCTCCCACCCCCCAGTAACCCTCAGTTTGTTTTGTGAGATTAGGAGTCTCTTATGGTTTGTCTCCTTCCCCATCCCATCTTGTTTCATTATTTTTCCCTCCCTACTCCCCACAACCCCCCACCGTGCCCCTCAAGTTCCTCATACACTAACCTTATTTCTGAGGTTAGGGAAGGCATACCTTAAGGTGTGTAGGGCCCATGGCAGAGGTTTTACATGGCCACTATTTATATAAACAGCTTGAGTCAGTGTATCAGCCTCATTCTGGTGGCCTGATCACTCTCTAGGTCAGTCTCTTAGAATCTGGGTCAGGCATGGGGACCCCAGGAAAACTCCAGAGCTACTAATCCTGGAACTTCTGGGACATCTGGTTTGTGCCCTGTAGGAGTGAGTGCTCTGAAGAAAAGAAATGGGTGTGGGTCCTTGTATCTTTTGTCAGGGCTTGGGGCTCCCCACCCAGACTGCACTGCCAGACTTCACCAACCCTAGGATGGAAGAGGAAAATAGAGAATTCTGAGGAAGGGCCTAGGGAGGCACTGTGTTATTTTTGTCACCCTGCTAAGTTTCATGGGGGCTATATCAGAGCACATTTGAACAATGCCATGCAATGCTCACTCCCACAACCTTCTTTTTTGATGATAATCAAAAATGAATCTGTGTTCCAACATGGGGCTCAGGTGTCTTGAGTCTTTCTACCTCACGCAGTGCAAATTAGAACAGTCCTTTCTTTCACCTATATTTTTGGAGGGTAGGATCATAGCACTCTGCTATCTAAGAATTGACTATCAGCCCCTGCAATGTGTGTGTGCGTGTGTGTGTGTGTGTGTGTGTGTGTGTATAATGCTTTTTTGAGGTGTAATTCATCTATAATTCACTCATTGAAAGTGTACAATTCATTGGTTTTTAGTATGTAACAAAGTTTTGCAACTATCACTACAACCAATTTTAGAACATTTTCATCACCACAAAAAGACACCTTGTACCTCCTAAACATCCCTTGCCAACCTCTACTCCCCTAAGTCCCACACAACCACTAATCTATTTTCTGTTTTCGTAGATTAGTCTATTCTTAGTAGTTGTTATAAATGGAATGCAATGTGTAGGGTAGGGTTAGACCTTTCCATGTCATTATCTGCTTAGGAAGTCAAGGAGTTAACTAGTTAGTCTACTCTTTCTTCATAAATGAAGGGGTAGGGAGGGTTTTCCCAAATGAAGTTTGGCTTGCATCAGGAGAGGCCTATTTCTTGCATGAAGAATAGCTAAGGAAATAATTAGCTAGATGGAGGCAGAGAAGCCAGCTGAGTAGAGAAGTTATCTTACAGTACTCATTACCAAAAAATACTGTATTTTTTTTGCAGAAAGACTTTACCTCTGCAACTGCTCTGTGTGCCAGGTAGGGTAGAGCCCCCTAACTTATGAATAAGGTCACAGGAACAGTAGTTATTCATATTTCACTGCTTCATGACCTACAAACTGACCCCCTCCCAGATATATGGGAATCTTCATAGTATGTCTCCTATGTTCATGGATAAATCTGCTCCCCTGGGTGTTGCTTCTACTTTGCAGGTCACCACACTGTGTCTGGCACCTGACTGGCTGTGTCTGGTCTATAGGAAGAAGGAAGAAATGCACAGTTGGAAATACACAAGATGGCTAAAACCCATTTTTCCTTCAATGTGACTTTCTCTTTTCCTACCACCTGTGGCAGGTTGAGCTGAGGACAAGCCCCAATCCCACCCACATTGTTCTCAGAATCACACCATGCCTGCAAACACCTGAGGCTTTGTTGCTGTGCCAGATGGCTATATCTGGCTCTCAGAGGGTGAAAAGAAGACAAACTCTTGCAAATAGCCTGCTGTTGGGGCTGCCTGCAAGTCCCCAGACCTTCACAGAGATATCTGAACCCCCGCAGTGAGATCCCTGCAGTACCTTTAATTTCCTATCTGAGTAAATCCTTATGTTTCTTATATTCTGAGACACTCAAAATGAGCTTCTCTTGAGATCATGCTGTTCTCAGTGGGGCTTTCTCCTCAGGGCAGTTTCCAAATGACAGCAGAGAAATGGTGCCCCACAGACACGTGTCTTCACAAGAGACTGGGGTGGAGATGGTAATGTTACCACAACATTTGGTCTAATTCTCCCACATGAAGTCCAGTTACCAGCATCTCAGAAGCACAGTGTTTTAAGTTCTGCTCCTCATTCCACTTCAGGTCCTAGCCTCCTGTTCCACAGAAGCCTTCATGAGGTGTAGTGCCCAGACTGAGTCCCGCAGAACTTGTGGTTGCTCTTCAGTGATACCTCTTGCTCCTCCATAACATTTCTTGGGATTTAACCAACTTCTGGCTTCCTTTTTGCCATGTCTGTCCCTCAGTCTGAAACAAGTTAGATCCTCACTAATTCCTACAGAAACCTAGAAACCAGGCTAGATATTTTGGATGATCATGATAGATTTTGATCCTAGGTAGAAAGAGGGTATGGAAGAGTATGAAATTCTCTGTTTTGACTCAGAGAGTTTAAGGATGACCAAGCCCTCCTCTGTTAAGAACCTCTTCAGCATGGGCGCCTGGGTGGCTCAGTGGGTTAAAGCCTCTGCTTTCAGCTCAGGTAATGATCTCAGAGTCCTGGGATTGAGGCCCGCATCAGGCTCTCTGCTCATCAGGGAGCCTGCTTCCTCCTCTCCCTGTCTCTCTGCCTACCTCTCTGCCTACTTGTAATCTCTCTCTCTGTGTCAAATAAATAAATAAAATCTTAAAAAAAAACCTCTTCAGCAGTCCCCACTAAGTCCTGTGAGAGCAGTGGCCCTGTCCTCAGCCACCAGGTACAGTGCCAACAGAGAACCCATGTTGACAGCTGCCACAGGAACAAAAACAGAAAAAGATGCTCTCTAATGTGCCATCGCTTCTTCCTGGGAATGCTTACAATTTTGTTAAAAGCTAAAATGCTTTTGGATTCTACAAGTATAGTATGATTACTAGCATCCAACTTACATTCTGAATTTCAGCACAAGCTTCAAATCTGTTGAAGGATCCATGACTAGACACAAAATTTGGGTAACTTCTAACTCTCCTTTGATATGTTTGAAGAGATGCTTAGCCTTTCTTTGATCATCACCTTTCAGTCATTAATTGAGTCCCATGAAACAAGAAATTATATAAATGACATCAAAATGCAAGAGCTGTCACAGGGAGACATAGTAAAAAAGAAAACAGGAGACAGGAAACAGCAGGAGGTAAGTGCTCTTTGCCAGGTACAATTTGCAATATTCACCCACACATTGGACTACTTTGTAGTTTCCATATCTCTGAAATAAAATATGCCTAATGGAACAGCTTGCTGAAGGCAGCAGTTCCTTTTTTTTTTTTTTAGTGTTTTATTAGTTTCAGGGGTAAAATTCCTCAGTTGCATATAACACCCTGAGCTCATTACATCAAGTGTCCTCCTTAATGTTCATCACCTGGTTTCCCTATCCCCCCCACCTCTCCTCCAGCAACAGTCAGTTTCCTAGCATTAAGAGTCTCTTATGGTTTGCCTCCTTTTCTCCCTCTCTCTTTATCTTATTTTATTTTTCCTTCCCTTCCCCTTATCTGTTCATGTTTTGTCTCTTAAATTCCACATATGAGTGAAATCATATGGCATTTGTCTTTCTCTGGCTGATTTATTTTGCTTAGCATAATACCCTCTAGTTCTATCCATGTCATTGCAAATGACAAGATTTCACTCTTTTGATGGCTGTGTAATTTCCATTACACACACACACACACACACACACACACACATATATATCCATTTATCATATATACATATATGTATACACACACACACACACACACACATACATATATATCCATTCGTCTGTTGATGGACCTCTAGGTTTTTACCAGAGTTTGGCTATTGTGGACACTGTTGTTATAAAGATTGGGGTGCACATGCTCCTTCAAATAACTATTTCCTATGTGTCCTTTGGATAAGTACCTAGTAGTTCAATTGCTGGGTTGTAGGGTAGCTCTATTTTTCACTTTTTGAGGAACCTCCATACTGTTTTCCAGAGTGGCTGCAATAATTTACATCCCCATCAACAATGTAAGAGGGTTCCCCTTTCTCTTCATCCTCACCAATATCTGTTGTTTCCCATGTTATTAATTTTAGACATTCTGACAGGTGTGAGGTAGTATCTCATTGTGGTTTTGATTTGTATTTCCCTGATGCTGAGTGATGTTGAACATTTTTTCTTGTGTCTGTTGTCATTTGTGTGTCTTCTTTGGAGAATGACTGTTCATGACTTCTGCCCATTTCTTGACTAGATTATTTGTTTTGGGGTGTTGTGTTTGAGGAGCTCTTTATAGATCTTGGATGCCAGCCCTTTATCTGTATATCATTTGCAAATATCTTCTCCCATTCCATAGGTTTGAAGGCAGCAATTCTTAAATTTTTTATCTCAGAATCCCTTTACACTTAAAATTTATTGAAAATCCTGAAGAATTTTTGTGTGGACAATATCTATTAATAGGTACCAATTTAGAAATTAATACTGAAAAATTTTAACTATTTATTAATTTGGCAATATAACATAAATTATATGCTGTAGTTTAATGTAAACAGTGTATTTTTATGAAAGGCAACTATTTTCAAAACCAAAATAATTTTCATGAGGAACGTGGCATTGTTTTACATTTTTACAAATTTCCTTACAGCTGGCTAAGAGAAGATAGCTAAACTCTCATACTTGCTTCTCTATTAAGTGTGCTATGATATCTTATATCATGTTGCCTCTAGAAAACCCCACTGTACACTCAGGAGAGAATGGTAGTGAGAAAAGCAAATAAGATGTGAGAACTCCTCTCACACCTTGACTGCACTGTCTACACAAACCCATTTGTGCTCAGCGTCCTGTGCACATGCCTTGTAAGCAATGAGTCTGACTTCCGGAGCACCAGCTGGGTAGATTTCAGCACTCATCACTGCTACTAGTGTTCTAGTAGTTTACTTATCTAGTTTACAACAGATTTTATGTTAAAGATCATTGCCGTACAAGACATATACGGGACAATAAATGAGAAGACCATCCAGACAAGAATACTTTATCCAGCAAGGCTGACATTCAGAATGGATGGAGAGATAAAGAGCTTCCAAGATCGGCAAGGTCTAAAAGATTATGTGACCACCAAGCTGGCACTACAAGAAATATTAAGGGGGTTTTATAAAAGAACAAAGAACCCAAGAGTGACAAAGAACAGAAATTTACAGAGACAATGCATAGAAACAAGGATTTCACAGAAAACGTGATGTCAATAAAAACTTACCTTTCAATAATCACCCTCAATGTGAACAGCTTAAATGCTCCCATAAAAATAAGCAGGGTTGCAGACTGGATAAAACGACAGGACCCATCCATATGCTGTCTACAAGAGACACACTTTGAACCTAAAGATGTATCCAGACTGAAAATGAAGGGATAGGGGCTCCTGGGTGGCTCAGTGGGTTAAAGCCTCTACCTTCCGCTCAGGTCATGATCTAAGGGTCCTGGGATCGAGCCCTGCATCAGGCTCCCTGCTTGGCAGGGAGACTGCTTCCTCCTCTCTCTCTGCCTGCCTCTCTGCCTACTTGTGATCTCTCTCTCTCTCTCTCTCTCTCTCTCTCTCTCTCTCTCTCTCTCTCCGTCTCTGTCAAAATAAATAAATAAAAATCTTTAAAAAAAAAAGAAAGTGAAGGGATGGAGAACCATCTTTCATGCCAATGGGCCTCAAAAGAAAGCTGGGGGAGCAATTCTCATATAAGATAAATTAGATTTTAAGCTAAAGACTGTAGTCAGAGATACAGAATACTCATTCTTCTTGAGCTCACATGGAACTTTCTCCAGAATAGACTACATACTCGGTCAGAAATCAGGGTTCAACCAATACCAAAAGATTGAGATTATCCCCTGCATATTCTCAGGCCACAATGCTTTGAAACTTGAACTCAACCACAAGAACAAGTTTGGAAGGTAAAGACCATCCTGCTCAAGAATGTTTGGATCAACCAGGAAATCAAAGGAGAACTTAAACAATTCATGGAAATCAATGAGAATGAAGACACATTGGTCCAAAACCTATGGGATATGGCAAAGGACGTCCTAAGGGGGAAATACATAGCCATCCAAGTCTCACTCAAAAAAATTGAAAGATCCTTAATATACCAACTTGCTTTACACCTTAAGGAACTAGAAAATCAACAACAAATTAAGCCAACCCCATGTACAAGAGGGGAAATAATTAAGATCAGAGCAGAGTTCAATGAGTTAGAAACCAGAGATATACAGTAGAACACATCAATGAAACTAGAAGCAGGTTCTTTGAAAGAATTAATAAGATCGATAAGCTGCTGGACAAACTAATCCAAAAGAAAAGAGAGAGGAGGGTGCCTGAGTGGCTCAGTGGGTTAAAGCCTCTGCTTTCGGCTCAGGTCATGATCTCAGGGTCCTGGGATCGAGGCCCGCATCGGGCTCCCTGCTCAGCGGGGAGCCTGCTTCCCCCTCTCTCTCTCTGCCTGCCTCTCTGCCTCCTTGTGATCTCTCTCCCTCTGTGAAATGAATAAATAAAATCAAAAAAAAAAAGAAAAGAGAGAGGACTCAAATTAATCAAATTATGAATGAAAGGGAGAGATCACGACTCACTCCAAGGAAATAGAAACAATCATCAGAAACTATTATCAACAGTTATATGCCAATAAGTTAAGCAACCTAGAAGAAAGGGATACATTCCTGGAAACCTATAAACTTCCAAGACCGAAACAGGAAAAAATTGACAGCCTGAATAGACCAATATCTAGCAATGAGATTGAAGCAGTGATCAAAAACCTCCCAAAGAACAAGACTTCAGGACCTGACGGATTCCCTGGGGAATTATACCAAACATTCAAAGAAGAAATAATACCTATTCTCCTGAAGCTGTTTCCAAAAATAGAAACAGAGGGAAAACTTCCAGACTCTTCCTATGAAGCCAGCATTCCCCTGATCCCCAAACCAGGCAAAGACCCCTTCAAAAAGGAGAATTTCAGGCCAATATCCCTGATGAATATGGATGCCAAGATTCTCAACAAGATCCTAGCTAATAGGATCCAACAGTACATTAAAACGATTATCCACCATGACCAGGTGGGATTTATCCCTGGGATTCAAGCGTGGTTCAACATTTGCAAGTCAATCAATGTGATAGAACAAATCAATAAGAGAAGAGAGAAGAACAACATGGTCCTCTCAATTGATGCAGAAAAAGCATTTGACAAAATACAGAATCTGCTCCTGATTAAAACTCTCCAAAGTATAGGGATAGAGGGAACATTCCTCAACTTCATAAAATCTACCTATGAAAAACCCATAGCAAATATCATTCTCAGTGGGGAAAACCTGACAGCCTTCCCACTGACATCAGGAACATGACAAGGATGTCCACTCTCACCACTGTTGTTCAACATATACTATAAGTCCTAGAAACAGTAATCAGACAACAAAAAGAAATAAAAGGTATTCAAATTGGCAAAGAAGAAGTCAAACTCTCTCTCTTCGCAGATGACATGATACTTTATATGGAAAACCCAAAAGACTCTACCCCCAAACTACTAGAACTCATACAGCAATTCAGTAATGTGGCAGGATACAAAATCAATCCACAGAAATCAGTTGCTTTCTTATACTCTAGCAATGAAAATATAGAAAGGGAAATTAGAGAATTGATTCCATTTACTATAGCACCAAGAACCATGTGATACCTTGGAATAAACCTAAGCAAAGAGGTAAAGGCTCTGTACTTGAGGAACTACAGAACACTCGTGAAAGAAATTGAAGAAGATACAAAAAGATGGAAAAGCATTCCTTGCTCGTGGGTTGGAAGAATAAATATTTTTAAAATGTCTATGCTGCCCAGAGCAATCTATACTTTCAATGCCATCCCGATCAAAATTCCACCAGCATTTTTCAAAAGGTTGGAACAAACAATCTTAACATGTGTATGGAACCAGAAAAGACCCTGAATCGCTAAGGAAATGTTGAAAAAGGAAAACAAAGCTGGGGGCATCGCATTGCCTGATTTCAAACTTTACTACAAAGCTGTGATCACCAAGACAGCATGGTATTGGCACAAAAACAGATACATAGACCAATGGAACAGAGTAGTGAGCCCAGATATGGACCCCCAACTCTATGGTCAAATAATCTTTGACAAAGCAGGAAAAAATATCCAGTGGAAAAAAGACAGTCTCTTCATAAATGGTGCTGGGAAAATTGGAAGGCTTTGTATAGAAGAATGAAACTTGACCATTCTCTCACACCATACACAAAGATAAACTCGAAATGGATGAAAGACCTCAACATGAGGCAGGAATCTATCCAAATCCTAGAGGAAAACATAGGCAGTAACCTCTTTGACATCACCCACAGCAACTTCTTTCAAGACACGACTCCAAAGGCAAAAGAAACGAAAGCAAAAAAGAACTTTTGGGACTTCATCAAGATAAAAAATTTCTGCACAGCAAAGGAAACAGTCAAGAAAACTAAGAGGCAACCCACAGAATGGGAGAAGATATTTGCAAATGACACTACAGACAAGGGCTGATATCCAAGATCTATAAAGAACTTCTCAAGCTCAACGCCCAAAAAACAGATAATTATGTCAAAAAACGGGCAGAAGACATGAGCAGACACTTCACCAAAGAAGACATACAAATGGCCAACAGACACATGAAAAAATGTTCGTCGTCACTAGATATAATGGAAACTCAAATCAAAACGGCATTGAGATACCATCTTACACCAGTTAGAATGGACAAAATCAACAAGACGGGAAACAAGTGTTGGAGAGGATGTGGAGAAAGGGGAACCCTCTTTCACTGTTGGTGGGAATGCAAGTTGGTGCAGCCACTTTGGAAAACAGTGTGGAGATTCCTCAAAAAGATAAAAAGAGAGCTAACCTATGACCCTGCAATTGCACTCCTGGGTATTTACCCCAACGATACAGAGGTAGTGAAAAGAAGGGCCATAGGTACCCCAATGTTCATAGCAGCAGTGTCCACAATTGCCAAACTGTGGAAAGAGCTAAGATGCCCTTCAACAGATGAATGAGTAAAGAAGATGTGGTCCATATATACCATGGAATATTAGTCAGCCATCAGAAAGGATGAATACCCAACTTTTGCATCAACATGGACAGATCTGGAGGAGATGATGCTGAGTGAAATAAGTCAAGCAGAGAATGTTAATTATCATGTGGTTTCACTTACTTGTGGAACATAAGGAATAAAATGGAGGACTCTAGGAGAAGGAAAGGAAAAGTGAATTGGGGTCTATTGGAAGGGGAGAGGAACCATGAGAGACTATGGATCCTGAGAAACATGAGGGTTATGGCGGGGAGGGGGAAGGGGCGATGGGATGAGCCTGGTGGTGGGTATTAAGGAGGACATGTATTGCATGGAGCACTGGGTGTGGTGCATAAACAATGAATCTTGGATCACTGAAAAAAATACTTATGGATTAAAAAAAAAAGATCATTGCCATAAATCTACAGTAAACCTTCACACCCAGAAAGACAACCCCAATGTGTGCTTTGGTCATAGGCAGTCCAAAAACTACCATTCTGTGATGGATTTCACACAAAATACAATGAAGAAACTGGAGACAATATGAAACCTCTGATCATTAAGAGGAAAGAAATTTAAATGGAGAGTTTGGTACTGCAAACCAGTTTTTCATGAGGTTACCTAATTGGTTTATTGTTGTTGTTGTTTTAGCTTTTATTATTTAAGTATAGTTTGCACACAATGCTATATTAGTTTCAGGTGCACAAAATACTGATCTGACAATTGTATACATTATGTAATACCTACCACAATAAGTATAGTTACCATCTGTCACCATAGTTATTACAATATTATCGACTATTTTCTTTATGCTATACTGATGACTACCACTTCTGTCGAATGCACCTCTGCTGGGTTCCAGGTACGGTATATTGCAAATTGCTGCTTTCATATTCATGGCATTTACCTTATTTGTTACATCATGGTACAAATTTGCTTAAATTTGAAGAAAAAGAAAAGGAAAAAAAAAACCTCATGGCCTGTGAGTTATTTTAGTTCTGTGAGAATCAGTTTCTTTATATTTCAAATAATGACATTAGAATATAGTTGTATATTTATGTTAACATACTAAATTACTCTCAAAATGAAAAAAAGAAAAGAAAGAGAAATGAAGGAAGGAGGAAAGAAGGAAGGAGAAAGAGAAAGAAAGAAGGAAAGAAAGAAAGAAAGAAAGAAAAGAAAGAAAAGAAAGAAAGGAAGGAAGGAGAGAGGGAGGGAGGGAGGAGAAAGAAAGAGAAGAAAGAAAGAAAGAAAGAAAGAAAGAAAGAGAAAGAGAGAAAGAGAAAGAGAAGGAAAGAAAGAAACAAAAAAGAAAGAAAAAGAAAAAGATTTTTGGCCTTATAGCTGCCCCCCAAAAGTCCCTGATGATACTTTGAGAACCAGTCACTGGCTTCAGGGATCAAATTTGTCTTAAATTTGAGCTGTATAGCATATACGGCTTGCAGCTGGAAGGAACCATCTCATGTATCAACAGAAAATGGGGATAAAGCAAATCTCCCCTCCGTACCCGTGGGCCTGCCTGTTCCCTCCCCAAGAAGGACCCTGATGAATGGACAAAGTGTAGGGCAATCTCAAAAGGGAATTGTTATGTAAGAAGAAGGGAATTTGTTGATCTGCCTATTGGGGTTTCCCCTTGAACTACGCAAAGGAAAGGTCTTTATCATGGAGGCTTGGGCAGCTCTGGCAAACACAGAAAGGACCAGAGGACTCACTCAGTGGCTTAGGAACATGGAAAAATCTGAAAGTTTGTCATATGATGCACATGTGGAGAATAAATAAAAAGATATTTAATAAATCAAAACACAAGCAAACAAACAAAACTTCAGGCCTTCACATGCACTCAAGAGAAGCTCCTTCATCTGACCCCTCTGCCAACATTCATGCTACCTAGAAGATTCTGTCATGCAACCCCACTCACCTTCTCAGGAAAGCCTGTCTCCTGCAGGAGAAAGACTCACTTCCTGTGATTTGGTTCTGGAATATAGGTGAGGTTTGCTGGGGTGAGGTCTGGAGCTGACAACCAAGAAAGAATTCCTGAGGCAACTTTGGTGCAAAATGGTGGTTTATTAAAGCATGGGGACAGGACCCATGGGCAGAAAGAGCGGCTGTCCCAGGGTTGTGAAGGGTGGCTGATTATATACGATGGGGTTGGGGGAAATAAGGAAAAAGGGAGGTTTCAAAAGAATTTTTCTATGCTAAAGAGGACCTACAAGATACTGGAGGTCTTGCCATTGTCAAGTTTACCCCTTCTAGCGGGGCATTAACAGTAAAATAGTTGGGAGCTTCCTGGAGGAATATTACGCTCTGCCCACTTTAAGTATCTGTCAATTGGCTGCAGGTTATAAGGACATTTAATTGTATTTACATCCCCTTCTGGAAGCTAGACCATTGATAGAAATGCTTTGTTCTTGTAGATTGCTAAGGGTTTCACAAACTGAGGAAGACTCAAGTCTTCTAGGATTGTGGTCTCTATAGGTTAACTATTTGTTTTTCCTTTAGGGCAGCCAGGAGGGCCTGAGGAATGTCACATATATCCCCAGGAAGTGGGGACGGTGTTGTGCTTCTGCTTTGTCCTTAGCTTGCCTTCTGTTCCCTCATTACCTGGACCCTCTAAGTTCCCAGGCTTGAGTGGTGTCCTAGTTTCAGCCAGGTGAACACAGATGTTCCCCTCTCCCAGTTAGATTCCTTTGTCATCAATTGCCCTCATCACTCCCAGGTATTTGTTTTTGACATTAATCCTTGTAACTGTCACCCCTTACTTACATAGATGAGTAGGGAAGGACACCCTAAGAATCTGGTTTGGCCTTAAGTGAAAAAAAGTTGTAATTTCAAGGCACTGGCTCAAGTCTTTGTGCTACTAAAGAGTGGCAACCAGAGGAAGATGATCCTGCAGCTTCAAAGGGCAGAAGACAGGATCCCCACATCTTCTGTATTAAAAAGCCTCCAGGGAACAGGAAGGTGAAGAAAGAACTGTCACTCTCCTACAAAATAATGTAAGTGAAATTTCCGCTAACACCAGACCTTGACAGTATTTAGGAAAATATGCCAATTCCTTAAATTGGTTTTAAATTTTCTAGCCTTCAAAAATATGGGTTGTCCTTTGTTTGTGTACTTGCCATCAGTTGTCCGCAGGTACCCACCAAATTTTAAGAATGAGAAAAACAATCTTCTCTTCACAGCACATGGGTAAGAGAGAGCAAAGGTCAATGGGGGAGAGAGGGCAAAGGTCACCAGACTACCAGAGCAAAACCAGCTGTGGCCATTTCTGCCACACCTGCCTATGGTGTTCTAAGTCACACAGGCTTTGGTGAACATCTGCTGTGGGTAATTTTGTGAGTAAAGTCCCTTGAGGTGGGAGAGGGATGGTTCCTGAGGCAGCTGAACATCAGTAGTCAGGGTATTAAATTTCCTTCAGGTCATGAAAACTGGGAGCAATAAGAAAATTTCCTTTACTGAGGATTGGACCCCAGGACAAGGAAATGAAGCAGAAAGCGGAGCAGGCCTTCCAGGGACAGAGCTATCTAGGCACACTGTTATACAGTTGTTTCCTTGAACTCTGAGGACAGTTATGCTGAGTAATCCCTTTAAAATTATTTCCTCCTACACTGTAATCGCAGGTGGCCATCCCGTCGGTAGGGGGTGTTTCACATGTACAGCCTTGTGCAGTTAGGGGAGACAGCAGTATAGGCAGTAGTGGGGAGCCAGACCACAGGCAAGACTGATCCCTTCCTGTTTGATACTGTTTTCCTCTCTCATGTCACTTTTTGTTATACTAACGCATCCTGCTTGGTTCCAGGGGGGAAAAAGTCTCTTAAGATGCTGTAATCCTTACCGTTCTCACCCACTAACTTTAGGAACCCGAAGGGCAGAAACTATCTTTTTAATGTTTATTTTGTCATCACCTAGCATCACTTGGCATTCAATCAGTAAATGGAGTGCAGGGGGGAGGGGAGAAGATATTTTTCTCAAGGAGAAATCATTACACCTGTTTGGTCCCAAATAATTAAGGTAACAAGAACAAAGAGAACCAATAAAGACTATTGTTAATCATATTGTGGTTATATAAATGGCAAGATTTATTTGTTTGTGTCCCTTTACTATGCATGTTATGCTCCCAGGCAGTTAGGTTAATATTGGAGGAATCTTTCAGGTCAATTAAATAGTTGGGTGATTAAGTATGCCTAACATTACCTCTTGTTACCAGAGATATATTTATTCAAACAAAGGGACTGAAATAAAACGTGAAAAGGGGGGGGGGAAAAAGGCCTGTGGCTCCTCCTCCAGACACCCCCCTCCCAACTGTGATGAATAGGAGGGACTGTTTCCCCCCTGCCCCTGGGAGACACTATCCTTGCAGTGTTTTAGGCTGTTCTGAAATTATTTTCTTTAGAAGAAATTTTTCCCCCTAATATCAAAGAGCTGCTGCTGCTAGCGTGTTTGGCGCACCAGCGGCCGAGGACATCGGCGGAACCTCCCGGCTGGTGAAAATGCAGATTGATGATGGCGCGTCTAGGGACGCGCTTTCCCGGGTCTGCAAATCGCACACACCTTGAATGACAGCGAATTATTCTCTACAAGCGTTTCCTGCGGGAAGTGCCACGCGCGGTCCTTCGGCTTTCTCTAGAAAATTCTGAGAGGGTCTCAGACGCAGAAGAGCCGGGCGCGGCGATCCCGGGAGCGATTCCAGAGCCCGGGGACTCCGGCCCCTGCCGTGCGCGTCGCCGCGGACAGGCTGTGCAAGCCGTGGGTCCCTGTCCCCGCGGGGCCGCAGCCCGAGAACGGACGGCGGCAGCGAAGAGGCGATGCGGGAAGGCGTGAGCGGACTCTGAGCTGCCCAGCGCCGCGGAGGTTCCGGCCTGAGCGCTCCAGGCGAAGGCTGCTCGCTCCCAGCTGGGCAGCCTTACCCGAGCCGGCGCAACCGGGGATCGGCGGCCCACTCGGCGTCCGGGCGGGGCCGGGGCACAACGTGGAGCACAACAGCTGCCGCCAGATGTGCCAGCCACCGGCCGCGAGCCAGGCCCCCCGGAGAGGCTCCTGCCGGCTTCGAAGCCCCGCTCGTCCTCGCAGCTGGCGGCCTTCCTAAAGGAAGCCCTCGTCCCCCGCCGCAGGATCCCGGAGAGAGGAGGCGGTACGAGCACTCCCGGGCTCGCAGAGCGTTGCTCGAAGCGAAGCGCCTCAGCAGGAGGTTTGTCCCCGCCCGCCCGCCGTGCCGTGCGGCCCCAGTGGAAGGGAAAGAGCGCGCGGCTGAGATGGGCGAGACCATGTCAAAGAGACTGAAGTTCCATCTGGGCGGGGAAGCAGAGATGGAGGAGCGGGCGTTCACCAATCCCTTCCCGGACTACGAGGCCGCTGCCTCCGCGGTGTTGGCCGCCGGAGCGGCCGAGGAGACGGGCTGTACTCGCCCCCCGCCCACTACCGAAGAGATTGGGCTTCCTTTCCACAACGACGGAAAGGTGAGTCGGCGGCCGGCACTGGCCCGGCCTTGGGCCGCGCCAGGTAGGGGGGGGGGTGTTTGCGATGGTAGCGTCCACCCGTCCCGCCCCGCCCTGAAGGCGCGCTGACGTCACTTCGCCGCGCCCCGTATCGCGCGTGAATCCCAACCTGGGAGCCGGAGGGAATCGGAGAGGAAGGGTTTCTGGGCGCGCTTTCAACGTTAGCAAGCTGCCCTGCTTCCGGGAGGAAGGGTTATAGATTTCTGTTTTGTTAACAGCGTGTCTTTTGATAGGCGCCTCCTGGCCTCTCGTGCCTTTGAAATACGTTGATGAAGCCTCTGTTTCTTGGCACGTGGAAGTGAATATCAAGGCTGTAGTGGCGGTTGAGCAGATTTATTTTCTATCCGAGGCCCTCGCATGCGCTCCAGCCTCGAGCTGCAAACGTACCCCCTGACGATCTGTTCCTAGTCTCCCTGAGGCCGATTTTATCATCAGGCCTGGCCCCTGGTCCCCTGCCCTTGGGATTTACGGCATAAGAACAACAACAAAAAAAGCATTGTTCATAAACAGTAGTGTCATTTGATTGATCTTGTCTGTGTGCCCAGGACTTGCTTATTTGAACAAACGTTCACTTCGCAGGGGAAAAGTGGAAATAAAGGAAGACGTGAATATCAGCATAACTGTTCAGTTTGGTAAAACCAGACGTTTACCAGTTAGGTTATTTTATTTCACTGATCTAAGTGTTCCAAGTCCCACTTCGCCTCCCTGGTTCCCCATGTATTTTGTATTTTTACTGTATGTCACAAGTAGCTTAAGAGTAGAGAGAAGAGGTTTTCTTAAATCTGGAGGGAAAAAAAATATTAAGGAACCACCAATGTTTCAGAGAAGTTGTAAGAAAAAATTATAATCCTCATCAGTTCAATCAGTCCCATGTTAATTGTTGTTGGCTCGAATCCAGTTTTTTGTTTTTGTTTTTGTTTCTTTTTTTAGTTCTGGAAATTCTTACCTAGTTCAGTTTTATGATCTTAAAGTTAGGTGAAATCTGTATTCTAGACTACTTGTCAGAATTTTTAGCATTGTGTTTCTGAAGATGAAGCACATTTGGAAAAGGATCAGAGTAAAACAATGACTGTAAATGACAAAAGACTTAAAAATGGCCATGGTTAAAGATGTGATGAGAGTTCATTTGATAAGGAAATGTAGTTATTTCTGTGGTGTGAAACAGTTTAAGATAATTGGACATATTGGAACATGTATCCATACACACACACCTGTTGGGGAGGAAGACCTTCCTTTGCCCTATGGTCCTTCTAACTGGACTTAGAATCAAATTGACATGAGAGATTAAGAAGAGAAAATAAAATTTAATAGGTGTACTTACAGGGAATCCATATGGACAGGGGATTCTAAAGATAATGAGGCAACAGGAAGCTTATATGAGCTAAGTCGGGGGGGGGCGTCTGAGGACAGAAAGGGAGAGAAAGACCTTTAGCAAGGAGGTGGAAGGGGATGTTTGGAAAAACAAGGATACCATACTATGCAGATAAGTTCCTTAAGTAAAGGGGAGTCTCTTTTACTAGCTCTCTTCCTATTGCAGTCTATTCTTTCCAGTATAAATTTAGGCAGTTGTGGGGGAGACAGAGCTTTTTCTGCATCTGCTGGGTTTTGATTACTTATTATTTTTTTAAATTTATTTTAGAGCAGGGGGCAGGGAGGGGAGGCAGAGGGAGAAGGAGAAGCAGATTCTTTGCTAAGCAGGAAGCCCAATGTGGGGTTCCACCCAGCTACCCCTGGATTTTGGTTACTTTTAACTCAAAATAATGTTCATGGAAAAGTGGCCCATCTTGGGGCTGCCTCCTCTTGGCCCATGCATACCCTAAGAAGTTTTATCATCACTTACTTGTCAATGCTCCCCATGTAATTTAACATACCAAATAAATGTATTTTGTTTTTTTTTTTGTTTTTTTTGTTTTTTTTTTTTTTTAAAGATTTTTTTTTTTTATTTATTTGACACAGAGAGAGAGATTACAAGTAGGCAGAGAGGCAGGCAGAGAGAGAGGAGAGAGGAGAAAGCAGGCTTCCCGCTGAGCAGAGAGCCCGATGTGGGCCTCGATCCCAGGACCCTGGGATCATGACCTGAGCCGAAGGCAGTGGCTTTAACCCACTGAGCCACCCAGGCGCCCAAATGTATTTTGTTTTACATCTCTTTTTTTTTTTTTTACAAGGTAAGAGACAAATCCTTTGAGATTTTCCAGGGACTCTCAGAGAAATCTAGGTTGTTTTAATGTCAAACACACCATTTAGAATTTGATTTTGGGAAGTTGTCAAAATGTCAGAAATTTTGAGCTTTTGACTAAATAGGATCATAGATCATTATGAAATAATACTTAGTGATTCACATAACCACAGTGACAACAGAAGATTTTAAAGGCAAGTCCACAAGCTTACATAGTTGAGAACAAAATTTAACTCATAATATTGAAGACTAGTGCTCCAAAGTAATGAAAATCTTGATAGAGACAACATTAAGCACAGAAAATTATTTTGATAAGAGACGAAATCTTTGCTTTCTGGGCCGATTACTTAAAAAATAAAGACAAACTGGGGCGCCTGGGTGGCTCAGGTCATGATCTCCAGGTCCTGGGATTGAGCCCCGAGGGGCTCCCTGCCCAGCAGGGAGCCTGCTTCCTCCTCTCTCTCTGCCTGCCTCTCTGCCTACCTGTGATCTCTGTCAATTAAATAAATAAAATCTTAAAAAAAAAAGACAAACCTTTCACAGTCTCTCCATAGAAAAGTTCCTTTAACAGGGAGAAAGCCAAATTCTAATTTTGCATGTGTACTTTCGATATTTAGACTCATTCTTTAAAAACTTAAATTCAATCTAGTCTTAGCTTGCTTACTCACACAGAAAATTCTTTTCCCAAGACTCCTTTTCCACAATGTTCCCATCCATTCAGGCTTTACCTCTTTCTTATCCTGGAACAACCAGTCTAGGACACAGTTACACTTTTTTTCTTTAACAAAAAACTGTTCTTCATATCTTTCCTTATCCAAAAAAATTGTACTTTTTCTTAGGCTACTTTTAATACAGTTGTTTCCTTTTAGTCTTGTTATTTCTTTCAGTTTTAATGACATGTATTGATTAGAATTCTTAACCCTTAGGGACCTTAATTTCTAGTGAAAACTAAGAAGTAAACAATTATGGATTATCTGTTCCACAAGCATTCTGTGAATTGGCTATTTTATGAATACATTTCACAATTTCTAGATGTATATTCTTCCACATGGTAGCTTTTTCAATGGGGCAGACCTGTTTACCAGTGGATCCAGATGTCTTTAGTTCCTTTGTAATAAGAAGGCAAAAGTAGGTGAACCTGTGTTCATTAATCATGTCTCAGAATTCCAGCACTTTAAATCATCCTAGTCTCTCCTAGTCTATAAGATTTCTGCTGAGAAATCCCAATGGAGGTTCCTTTGTAGGTTATAATCTTTTCTCTTTCTATCTTTAGGTTTGTCTCTTTGTGTTGTGTTAGAAGGTAGGAGAGGGACAGTAAATCATCCTCTGATGTGGGAAACAGAGACAGAAGAAAGGAAAAGACATTATTAAATGTTATTATTACTCACAGCCCACTGACAAGTGTTTGAAACAGGCAGAGTGACATTCCTCTAGGGACTCAACTGCCTCAATGCTGACACCTTGCTAAGGGCAAAAGGCCCACTTAGTCCAACCTCCTTCCCCATCCTGTAAGTCTGCTTTAACTTAAAAATTCCTTCAGAAATTTTCCTTTATCTCTAAATTCCACAAGATAAGTGTTAGCAATCATCCCCCAAGCATATGGCCCACCAATATGCATCTGAAGGGTCTCATGACTAAGATTTTATTAAACAGTAATAAATGACCTTTTCTCAACGATAGCTAAGTGCCTTTAAGGTCCTGAAAACCTTGTTTTCAAAATTCCTTAGAGACTTAACGCTATCCCTAAACCCCCTCCCAGCTTGTAGGTATATAATCACCACCCCTCACAACCTCATTGCAACTCTTTCTGCCCTGTCCCTGTGCTTTAATAAAACCACCATTTTGCACCTAAGACATCTGAAGAATTCTTTCTTGGCCATTGGCTTCGAACCCTGATGTCTTTCCTACATCATCCCCCACATGGAGAAGGGACTTTGAGACTGGGAAACAAAGCCGGCAAATTCATACAGTTTACAAGTGTTTTATTCAGAGGAACTTACTGATGGGGGATCAGGTGGAGGATGATCCAGTCACTTCGAAGTTATTCTCTGCAAAGTCCAGACATTAGTCCAGAGATTTTATAGAGGGTGGGTACACAGAAGAGCACTGTAGTGAGATCAAAGGGTTTGCATGCATTTCAAAGGGCTTGCATGTATCTAATTGGCAGTTAATCTTTAATTATATCTTATGGCATCGACTGTGCATCAAGAAGGGGTGAGACTGTGTTATCTCTAACAGATTCATGGGAGGTCAGAACAAGCCTTCCTCCATCCTGGCCTTGATCTTCAGGGGGCCCAGAACATGTAGCTTCAAGAGAGGTCATCAAGTGAACATGAAGAACAAGACGGAGGGCCAAAGATGGATTCAGTGTTGTCAGCACTCCTACAGTTTGATTTTTTTCTAATTTTATTTATTTATTTATTTTTTAATTTTATTTTTATTATTTGCCCAAGGGGTACAGGTCTGTGAATCATCAGGCTTACATCTTTCACAGCATTCACCAAAGCACAAACCCTCCCAAATGTCCATAATCCATCCACCCTATCCCTACCCTCCCACTCCCCAGTAACCCTCAGTTTGTTTTGTGAGATTAGGAGTCTCTTATGGTTTGTCTCCTTCCCCGTCCCATCTTGTTTCATTATTTTTCCCTCCCTACCGCCCACGACCCCCCACCCTGCCCCTCCAGTTCCTCATATCAGAGAGATCATATGATAATTGTCTTTCTCTGATTGACTTATTTCGCTCAGCATAATACCCTCCAGTTCCATCCATGTCGTTGCAAATGGCAAGAATTCGTTTCTTTTGATAGCTGCATAGTATTCCATTGTATATATATACCACATCTTCTTTATCCATTCATCTGTTGATGGACATCTAGGTTCTTTCCATAGTTTGGCTATTGTGGACATTGCTGCTATAAACATTCGGGTGCACGTGCCCCTGAGGATCACTACCTTTGTGTCTTTAGGATAAATACCCAGTAGTGCGATTGCTGGGTCGTAGGGTAGCTCCATTTTCAACTTTTTGAGGAATCTCCATACTGTTTTCCAGAGTGGCTGCACCAGTTTGCATTCCCACCAACAGTGTAGGAGGGTTCCCCTTTCTCCGCAACCTCGCCAACATCTGTCATTTCCTGACTTGTTGATTTTAGCCATTCTGACTGGTGTAAGGTGGTATCTCGCTGTGGTTTTAATTTGTATTTCTCTGATGCCGAGTGATGTTGAGCACTTTCTCATGTGTCTGTTGGCCATTTGGATGTCTTCTTTGGAGAAATGTCTGTTCATGTCTTCTGCCCATTTCTTGACTGGGTTATTTGTTTTATGGGTGTTGAGTTTGAGAAGCTCTTTATAGATTTTGGATACTAGCCCTTTATCTGATATGTCATTTGCAAATATCTTCTCCCATTCTGTCAGTTGTCTTTTGGTTTTGTTGACTGTTTCCTTTGCTGTGCAAAAGCTTTTAATCTTGATGAAGTCCCAATAGTTCATTTTTGCCCTTGCTTCCCTTGCCTTTGGTGAGGTTCCTAGGAAGAAGTTGCTGCGGTTGAGGTCGAAGAGGTTGCTGCCTGTGTTCTCCTCGAGGATTTTGATGGATTCCTTTCTCACATTGAGGTCTTTTATCCATTTTGAGTCTATTTTTGTGTGTGGTGTCAGGAAATGATCCAGTTTCATTTTTCTGCATGTGGCTGACCAGTTTTCCCAACACCATTTGTTGAAGAGACTGTCTTTTTCCCACTGGACATTCTTTCCTGCTTTGTCGAAGATTAGTTGACCATAGAGTTGAGGGTCCATTTTTGGGTTCTCTATTCTGTTCCACTGGTCTATGTGTCTGTTTTTGTGCCAGTACCATACTGTCTTGATGATGACGGCTTTGTAATAGAGCTTGAAATCTGGAATTGTGATGCCGCCAACTTTGCTTTTTTTTTTCAACATTCCTTTGGCTATTCGGGGTCTTTTCTGGTTCCATATAAATTTTAGGATTATTTGTTCCATTTCTTTGAAATAAATTGCTGGTATTTTGATGGGGATTGCATTAAATGTGTAGATTGCTCTAGGTAGCATAGACATTTTCACAATATTTATTCTACCCATCCATGAGCATGGAATGTTTTTCCACTTCTTTGTGTCTTCCTCAATTTCTTTCATCAGTACTTTATAGTTCTCTGAATAGAGATTCTTTGCATCTTTGGTTAGGTTTATTCCTAGGTATCTTATGGTTTTGGGTGCAATTGTAAATGGGATTGACTCTTTAATTTCTCTTTCTTCTGTTTTGTTGTTGGTATATAGAAATGCAACTGATTTCTGTGCATTGATTTTATATCCTGACACTTGACTGAATTCCTGTATGAGTGCTAGCAGTTTTGGAGTGGAGTCCTTTGGGTTTTCCACATAAAGTATCATATCATCTGCAAAGAGTGAGAGTTTGAC
>LNAC01001182.1:198147-227797 GCA_002007465.1 Ailurus styani | reverse complement strand
ATATCTATGTCTGTCTATGAATCTATCTCTATATCTATCTCTATCTATCTATATCTATTAGATTGGTGAATTGAACAGACCCTATAAGTATCCAAAAAAATAAGGTTAAAAACAATGAAGGGGTAAAATATGATTATAACAATGAAAATTAAAAAAAAGAATAAAACGTGTTGATATGATATAAGAGTTAAGAACGTTAAAATAGGAAAAGGGAAAAATTTTAAAAGAAAAAAGTAAGAAAAAATTTCAAAGAAAAAAAAATTCAATGAATTTAACTTTGAACGACTGAAGAATCATGGGGAAAAAGCCATGAATTGTCTCTGTTGCTTTTCCATAGTTCTGAGGTTCCGCACTGCTTAGCAGTCTTGAACTTGACTTTGACTGGATGGTTTTTCTTTGTTTGTTTGTTTGTTTTTCTCTTGGTCTTCTGGGGGAGGGGCCTGTTGCTGTGATTCTCAAGTGTCTCTGACCGAGGCGGATTCCCACCACCCTCGCCAGGGGCCAGGCTAAGTAATCATCTCGGGTTCCCTCTCGGGAGCTTTTGTTCCCTGAACGCTTTCCGTACCTCGTTGGAGGACGNAGAGCCTGGGGCCTCAGTCCTCAGCGCGCCTCAGAGAAAAGCAGTCCTTCCCGTCTCCTGGTCTCTGGCCGCGCTCCGAGCTCACCCGGCCTGTGACCGAGCGTCTCTGTCTCTGGTGCGGCCCTGTTTAGAATCTCCGAACCCGGCAGATTCCTGCAGCCTCTCCCGCGCCATTCCTCCCGGAGGAGGAAGGTGAGTCTCTCCGGGTCTGCCGCCCGTGGGGTCCCCGCTCACAGAGCCGTGGCCCGGCTGGGCTTCAGATCACAGCCCAAGGTAACCCCGAGCTGAGAGACACCTCAGCTCAGCTCCGTCTCTCCCGCCGGCTTCTCTCTGAGACCTGGGAACTCGGTCGCGCTCAGACACCCCTGGTCTTTTTGTGTCCCCGTGGGTCCTGAGACCACACTGTCCCTGCAGGGGTTTCACCCCCCGCTTGGTCTCTGGGGTGATGTCCCTCAGTGGAGCCGACTTCTCACAGTTCCAAGTCTGTGCTCCGCTGCTCGCTCCCTTGCCGGCAGCCGGCCCCTCCCCCCGGGTCTGTCCTCCTGTCGCCTCAGATTCACTTCTCTGCACATCCTACCTTCCCGAAAGTGGTCGATTTTCTGTTCCTAGAATTGCTGCTCTTCTTCTCTTCGATCTCCGGTGGAATTTGTAGGTGTTCAGGATAGTTTGATAACTCTCTGGGTGAATTCCTGGGACCTGATGATAATCGGTCTCCTACTCCTCTGCCATCTTGCCGCTCCTCCTACAGTTTGATTTTTGATAGTTTTATTATAATGTGTCTTAGACAAGGACATTTCATATTAAAATAATGGGGTGATCTATTTATTATGTCCCAGTCTTTTCCCAGGTTTGGGAAGTTCTCTGCTATCATTTCTTTAAACAAGGTTTCTGTTCCCTTTTCTTTGTGGAACTGATTTAGATATTGTTGTTTTGTTTTGAAGGTGTCCTAGAGATCACATAGGCTTTCTTCACTCTTTTTGATTGTTTTTCCTTTTTGCCTTCAGGCTGGGTTGTTTCAAAGTTCCTATCCTCTCACTGATTTTATCTTCTATTTGGTCTACTCTGCTTTTGATTCTCTTTGCTGTGTTTTCTATTTCATTAAATTCTTCAGCTCTAGAATTTATCTTTGATTCTTTTCTATGATTTCCATCTCTTTTGTAAATTTTTCATTTTGGTCTTGTGTTCATTCTCTGATTTCATTAAATTTTCTTTCTGCATTTTCTTGTAGTTCATTGAGTTTCCTTTAAACAGCTATTTTGAATTCTTTATTAGATAAATCATACATTTTCATGTCTTTGGGTTTGGTTAGTGGAAGATTATTGTGATATTTTGGGTATTTCATGTTTCTTGATTTTTCATTAACCTGTGTCTGAGTCCAGAACACATCTGCAGAATCTGTATCCCTTTCATGCACTCTGCTCTGGGAATCTCATATGCTACTGCCCCAATTTTCCTCTTCTCCCCAGTTGTAGAGCTCTGTCAGTAATGCTCTGGATGCCATGAGAGAATGAGTCTCTTCACCAGAGTCCTGCACAGATTTGAAAACTAGGCATTCACACGAGGTCTCTCCCTTTTCCCTATGGGAGAAAACATGGGACATTTATTTAGCCCTGTGCTGTTCCACCTTTGGGAAGGGTTACTGATAAAGACAAGCTCTTATCCAATTTAATGCATACAAACTCATTTTTTTTTTGTCCTCTAATGGACTGTTGGAACTTTTCCTCTGAAAACCTGGACTCTTCCAGAGGTTTTCTGATCTGAGAGTGATTGCTCAGTTCGGGGTTCTGCATGCACTCTCAGATCACAGCTTGGAGGGCAGGGGCAAGGACTAGTCCCCAGTCTCCTGTAGGTTCCACAATCAGTACCAAAATTTCTGCTTATAACCTGATAGACTGTTGGGCTAGACTGCCCGTGGGTTCCTTGGTGTAAGGTGTTGGGTTCCACAGCTCTTACAGAAGCACTTCTATTTGTGGATGGATGCCTAATTTTTATTGTTAAAGGTAGGACAAAAACAAGGGATGCCTAATCTTAATGCTGCAGTGATGCTGAGTTCACCCTGGTTGAGGTCTTTAATGTTTATCTATTAATTTTTTCCTGAATGTACACATGAGGTTTCTGGATCAGAGATTTATTATTTATCAGACAGACTATAGCCAATGAGTGGTTCCATGTGTCTCAAGTCTTCCCTGTGGGGCAACACAATGAAAGCTAGGTCAAATGTCCTCCATATGCAAAGTTTATGTATTGTAGGTAAATAATGAGGAAGGTTAACTTTTCTCTGCTTTTTACAAATGGAAAAGAGGCAACTGTCTTCCCTTCTCCCTCTGGGAGAGTTTCTTTGGAAATACCATACTCTAAGTCTTTGGAATGTAAATAGATTTCTCTGTGAAAAAGATAAGCTCCTTTCTCTTCAGTTGTACAACTCAGAATTTTTTCCCCGTTTCAGGGCCTCATCCCCCTGAAATATAAACACGTACTTCCAGGGTTAAAGTAAACCTCTCTGGACTTCTTACAATGTATACAGTTGTAACTTAATTCCTAAGGTTTGCTTTTAGTCTAGAATCCCAAATTTCAGGAAAATTTGCCCTGAAAGACCGAACTGTGTAGTTACACAAAAACATTTTCTCCATAGTGTCACAGGGACATTTCATTATAACAAGTCAGTCTGTCAGTATGACGCAGAGTCTTAAATTTGTACCTAATAACAGAACTACAAAATACATGAAAGCAAAAAATAATTAAAGGGTTAAGTAGGAAATTCCATGATCATAGTCATGGATTGTAATATACTTCAGCAGTTTCTCTGGCAGATAGATTTTTCAAAATCATCAAAGACATGAAAATCTGAACACTATCAACTACTTATCTGAGAATACTGCTCAGTTTCTCTTGAGAAAGGCTCTCAGTGAATAAGAATACTTGTTTCCTTAACTCTTAGCAGCTCTGGTACTTAATATTTTAAAATTTTTTTATTATTTGTTAATCTGCTAAGACAAACTATGGTACTTATATTTGCATTTCATTAATTGCTAAGTGAACATTTTTGCCTATTTGTCATTTGATATTTTTCTTTTTATAAGGTACATCGATAATTTTAGGTCTATTTCTGTATTGCTGTGGTCTTTTTTTACTTATACCATTTTATATTACAGATGTTTCCCCCTTGTCATTAATTTTTAAGCCATCTTTCTTACATTCTTCAACTTATAGACGTTAACATGTCTGTGTAGTCAAATCCATCTTTTTAAAAAATTTTTTTTCTTTGGTTTCTACAACTTATTTTTTGTAATCCTACCAATGCCTTATAGTCCATACAGGATGTTACCTCATTTAAAAACTTAAAAAATTAAGGTAGACACCCTCTAACCAGTGAAGCGTTGAAATGGGCCAAGTAATATAATTTCTACCTCTTCTGTTCTGATGACTTAGATTATTGAACTATTTATTGTAATATTGCCCTATTCTTATGCAATTTAAATTTCTGTATTCTTTTGGTTTTCAGATCATTCATAATTTCACAAGGCGAATCCAGACCAAAATCAAAGATCTTCTACAGCAAATGGAGGAAGGGCTGAAGACAGCTGATCCACATGATTGCTCTGCCTATACTGGTTGGACAGGTAAGAATGTGGGAGACAAGTAATTGGTATGTTCTATGTTGGATTTATAAGACTTTATTTTTTTTTTAATTTTATTTTTATTCTTTGCCCAAGGGGTACAGGTCTGTGAATCATCAGGCTTACATCTTTCATAGCATTCACCAAAGCACAAACCCTCCCCAATGTCCATAACCCATCCACATTTATAAGACTTTAAATAAAATTTTTCTTCTTTGAAAATGGTGACTTTTTACCCTTAAAATGAAATCTTTAATTTTGTCAGTGATAAAATGCTTCAGAGTTTTATTTCTAAAGAAATGTTTTCTGCTTGAAGTTCGGTATGTAGTATGTCATATTTTTATAGCATTATTTATCTGACCTAATATATGGGTATCTATGAAAATGCATAATAAGAGAAAACTTGCCCTGGGGTCAGTTTTTTGTTTGCCTTTATTACTTTGATCTTTGGGACAAGTTGTAGTATGTGATTTCTCCATTGTGCATAAACTGTTTAACCTATTGCTTATAGTCATTTGACTCATTTGTACACCTAAAGATTTTTATTTTTATTTTATTTTATTATTTGCCCCAGGGGTACAGGTCTGTGAATCATCAGGCTTACATCTTTCACAGCATTCACCAAAGCACAAACCCTCCCCAATGTCCATAACCCATCCACCCTATCCCTACCTTCCCACCCCCTAGTAACCCTCAGTTTGTTTTGTGAGATTAGGAGTCTCCCAATCCCATCTTGTTTCATTATTTTCCCCTCCCTACACCCACAACCCCCAACCCCGCCCCTCAAATTCCTCATATCAGAGAGATCATATGATAATTGTCTTTCTCCAGTTGACTAAATTCGCTCACCATAATACCCTCTAGTTCCATCCACGTCGTTGTAAACGACAAGATTTCATTTCTTTTGATAGCTGGAAAGTATTCTGTTGTANTATTCCATTGTATATATATACCACATCTTCTTTATCCATTCATCTGTTGATGGACATCTAGGTTCTTTCCATAGTTTGGCTATTGTGGACATTGCTGCTATAAACATTCGGGTGCATGTGCCCCTGAGGATCACTACCTTTGTGTCTTAAGGGTAAATACCCAGTAGTGCGATTGCTGGGTTGTAGAGTAGCTCTACTTTCAGCTTTTTGAGGAACCTCCATACTGTTTTCCAGGGTGGCCGCACCAGCTTGCATTCCCACCAACAGTGTAGGAGGGTTCCCCTTTCTCCACAACCTCGCCAACATCTGTCGTTTCCTGACTTGTTGATTTTAGCCATTCTGACTGGTGTGAGGTGGTATCTCACTGTNCTGTGGTTTTGATTTGTATTTCTCTGATGCCGAGTGATGTTGAGCACTTTCTCATGTGTCTGTTGGCCATTTGGATGTCTTCTTTGGAGAAATGTCTGTTCATGTCTTCTGCCCATTTCTTGACTGGATTATTTGTTTTATGGGTGTTGAGTTTGAGAAGCTCTTTATAGATTTTGGATACTAGCCCTTTATCTGATATGTCGTTTGCAGATATCTTCTTCCATTCTGTCAGTTGTCTTTTGGTTTTGTTGACTGTTTCCTTTGGTGTGCAAAAGCTTTGAATCTTGATGAAGTCCCAGTAGTTCATTTTTGCCCTTGCTTCCGTTGCCTTTGGTGATGTTCCTAGGAAGAAGTTGCTGCGGTTGAGGTCAAAGAGGTAGCCTGTGTTCTCCTCAAGGATATAATAGTTAAAAACGTTAAAATAGGAAAAAGGAAAAAAATTTAAAAGGAAAAAAATAAAATGCAAAGAATTTTACTTTGAACGACTAAAGAATCATGGAGAAAAAGCTATTAATTCTCTGTGTTGCTTTCCCTTAGCTCAGGAGTTCCACAATTCTCAGCAATCTCAAACTTGACTTTGGCTGGATGTTTTTTTCTGGTCTTCTGGGGGAGGGGCCTGTTGCTGTGCTTTTCAAGTGTTTCTGCCCGAGGCGGATTCGCACCGCCTTCGCCAGGGGCCAGGCTAAGTAATCAGCTCGGGTTCGCTCTCGGGAGCTTTTGTTCCCCGAACGCTTTCCGTACTTCGTTGGAGGACGGGACTGAAAATGGCGGCTCCCAGTCTCTGACCCGGAGGAGCCAAGAGCTTGGGGCCTCAGTCCTCAGTGCGCCTCAGAGAAAAGCAGTCCCTTCCGTCTCCTGGTCTCTGGCCGCTCTCTGAGCTCACCCAGCCTGTGACCGAGTGTCTCTATCTCTGGCGCGGCCCCATTTAGAATCTCCAAATCTGGTAGATTCCTGCAGCCGCTCCTGTGCGCTCCTCCTAGAAGAGGAAGGATAGGGTCTCTCCAGGTCTGCCACCTGTGGGGTCCCCGCTCACAGAGCAGTGGCCCGACTGTGCTTTGGATCCCAGCCCAAGGTAACACTGAGCTGAGAGACACCTTCTCAACTTGGCTCCATCTCTCCCGTTGGCTTCTCTCTGATCCCTGGGAGCTCGGTCGTGCTTAGACACCCCTGGTCTTTTTGTGTCCCCGCGGGTCCTGAGACCACACTGTCCCCACGAGGGCTTCACCCACCGCTTCGCCTCTGGAGCAATGTCCCTCAGTGGAGCCGACTTTTAACAGTTCCGAGTTTGTGCTCCACTGCTCACTTACTTGCCAGGAGCCAGCCCCCCCCCACCCCCCGGGGTCTGTCTTCCCGTAGTTTCAAGTTCACTTCTCCACACATCCTACCTTCTGGAATGCGGTCGATTTTCTGTTCCTAGAATCGCTGCTCTTCTTCTCTTCAATCTCCTGTAGAATTTGTAGGTGTTCAGAATAGTTTGATAGCTATCTGGGTGAATTCCTGGGACCTGATGATAATCGGTCTCCTACTCCTCCGCCATCTTGCCGCTTCTCTAAGATTTTGATTTTGAATTTAGTGATAATAATTGAATAAGCAACCTATAATACAATACATCAAAAAACTTAATTTCAGAATTAGCTTGCCTTATCTAATCTTTATATTCTTATTATTTTACTATATAGCTGGAACATTATAATAACTATTCAGTTAGTATAAAAGAAATAAGATCTTCTTCTGAGAGATGAGACTGCAGTATGATTACTGCTAATAATAATTTATATATCAATATATAGTCCTTGTTAAGTTTTTATAGTTTAGCCAGTGAACATCATAGACATGTCTTCATGTTAAAATCACTGAGAACTGATACCTGTTTTTGCAATGCACAGCCAAATATGATGGTCCTGATATTTTTTGTGTGTTCATTTTTATATTTATTTCTGTGATGCTTTATTTGTGTTTGTCTATTATGAATACAACATGTACATAATGACATTAAAATTAAATTTTTCAAACTATTACACTCAGAAAGACATGGAGCTAGTTCATCTTACAAAGCCAAAGAAATTTACCTTAAATGTAAATTTAGATAGTTTAGTTAACTTGAATTAAAATGCAAAGAAGCATTTTTATTATTTATTTATTTTTACTTTATTTTTTCAGTGATCCAAGATTCATTGTTTATGCACCACACCCAGTGCTCCATGCAATATGTGCCCTCCTTAATACCTACCACCCATTCCCACCCCCACCCCTCTAAAACCTTCAGTTTGTTTCTCAGAGTCCACAGTCTCTCATGGTGTGTCTCCCCCTCTGATTTACCCCAATTCACTTTTCCTTTAAGGAGAAGGATTTTTAAAAAATGTTTTATTTATTTATTTTAGAGAGAGAGCCTGCAAGTGGGGGAAGGGGTGTGGGGGGAGAGAATCTCAAGCAAACTCCCTCTGAGTGCCGAGCCAACGCAAGGCTCCATCTCACAACCCTGAGATCATGACCTGAGCCAAAATCAAGAGTCAGATGCTCAGCTGACTGAGCCACCCAAGACCGTCAAGATAATTTTAGCTAACTTGAAGTAAAAAGCAAAGAAGGATATTTTTATTTTTATTTTTATTTATTTGTTTATTTGTTTTAAGTTTTTATTTATTTGAGGGAGAGAGAAAGGGCATGCGCTGGGAGTGAGGGGCAGAGGGAGAAGGAAAAGCAGACTCAGCACTGAGCAGGGAGCCCAATGCAGGACTAAATCCCAAGACCCAGAGATCATGACCTGAGCTGAAGACAGATGCTCAACCTGATTGAACAACCAGGTGCCCCAAGGAATATATTTTTAAAGGAAAAAAAACATAGTTATTTTTAGCACACACTTCCCCTAAAAAGTCTTTTACTTAAAACATTTATTGTTGAAATAGGGGTTTTAAGTCCATGATTATTAGGTTCTAAATTAGAACCTAATTAGGTTCTATGCATCAGAAACAGAGGGCTTTATAATAAATAACATATTATAAGCCTCTATCCCAGAATGATTACATGACAATCTCTGGTGGAGGAGTCCAACAGTCAGTATTTCTTAAAAAATCCCCATTTTTTGTCCTCTTTTGGAATCAATGATAGAGCCATCCTGGAGGTATTTGGTGTGAATGGTTAAAAATAATATTTAGGGCTTTGGGATTCAGGTAGCACTATGGAATCTACTTACACCCATACCTCCTATCTTTTCTCCTGAAACTGTAAAATGGATGGAATTGAATGAAGCATCCACAACTTATTTTTTTTATTTTTCAGCAAAATTGTGAGATAGAGAATACACTGACTAATAATGTATGAAAAACAAGTAGAATCCAAAACAACTGAAAAAAGCAACAATGGTGTCTAAGTGAGGAAGCCAAATGACCCATGGATGGCAAAATGTATTCTGTAATTCCCCTCTCCCAAATCAATACATATTTATTCTCGGATGGATGAGACACACCCTCAGGGGGAATTTTTGAGGGCATATCTGAACACGAAGCAGGCAAGGAAGAGAAGCAGAGAAAAATGGTATGGAGAGCATACAGGGAACCGAGGTTATAGAATTTTTTAAAACCACATTATTCTAAAGGAGAAGATTACTTTATGAGGCAGGAACTTCATCCTTGGTGGCACTGGCTAATAGTGTAGTCAGGAAACATCAGTGGTAGAAACCGTCATGACACAAATAAGGATATGAGAATCAAAGGAAATCTGGTCACCATAAGTCACCATATACAAATAAACTGTCACTTAGTAAGAAGAGGATGCCCTTGGAGATTAAAGAAACTGGGAAAGCTATCCTAACACTTTCCCTCTTTTAGAGAGTCTTCCTGTTAATAGTTGATTCAGAAAAATTCATCTAATTCAAACTTAAGAAAAAATTCAATTGTGTACATAATATTAGAAAAAAAGGAATATAAAATTTTGTCAATGGAAGAAGAAACACTGCAAAATGCCATTACAATGTGGAGAAGAATTGCAGCATTTTCAACATGAATTTTAGAACTTAATTAAGCAATTGGATCACAAAGCAGAAATAAAGGAACCCAGAAAAGAGATGACCAGACAATAAGATGATGTGAAATAAGAATTGAAAGAACTAAGAAAAGAACTTGAAGGACAAGGGAAAGTCACTTCAGAAATAAAGTCCAAATGACAAGGGGCTGAAGGACTGACACTCCAGAAAGCACAGCAATACCCTAAAAATTAAAAATCATAAAATGAAGAGAGAACTCTAGTTTCTGGTCTGGGGCGTAATGAGTTTAGAAGTTGCACTGCATTCTAACAAGTAAAAAGCTGAACAGACTGAAAGATTAACAATTCTTAGATCCATTAGCAAAGTGAGGTCATAGGGCAAATGTCTACACCAAAAATAGGAGAGATAGACAGGGAGCTACAGAAAATCACGATTTACTGTAACAGAGATCCACAAGAAGGAACATCCATGGGAACCAGTGTGGGGATAAGAAATTTAAACTTTAATTGATGAATTGCTACAGGCTGAGTGTGAACAGTTATGAGAATAAAATGCCTCTAGATGGACCCAGTTATAAGGACCCTTCTTCAGTTTTTCAAGTTTAACTCCAGGAGTCCTCTCAGGTTCTCACTGTAGATATTGGAGAAAAATCCCTTTGTGCTTCTAGAAAGAGGAGGAAAGAGGAACCATTTTGAAATATGCCCAAGCATTCTGTTTTTCTTCACAAGACCGGCCCTTAGGAGAACCTATTTTACTAGAACCTAACCTACTGGAGTTTTATTGAAGCTAGACTTTTCCTTAGGGAAGGAAAATGCCTCACTCCACCCTCTCTGTCTGGGCCTTCCACATGGGAGATGGGAAGTACCCAACTCCAGCACCCTGTAACTATCCTGTCCAACCTACAGGAAAGAAAACACTGAGAAGCACTAATAAAGGTCATAGTCCAAGGGCACAACTTCACCAAAAGACCGAGACCTAATCATAGCACTGTAGAATGCTTCTACTCCCCTATTCCTTACCACAACATTACTAAAGGACTGGTTACTTTTTACCCAGTACCTTATTCCTTGCAATAATAATTTACAAGGAATACTGAAAGGCTAAAAAATAAAATAGAATTAAAACAGTTTGAAGTGACTAAGTAAATGTCAGGCTCAGAATCAGCTATGGCAGGAATGTTGACATTATCAGACCAGAAATTTTCAATTACTATGATTAATAATGCTAAAGATTTTAGTGAAAAAAGTAAACATGTAAGAATATACTAATAATATAAGCAGAGAGATGGAAATTCTTTTTTAATTAAGTTTTTGTGTAAAGTCTGTTAATATACAGTATTAGTTTCAGTATATAATATAGTGATCCAACATTTCCATACAACACCCAGTGCTCATCACAACCAGTGCACCCCTTAATCCCCATCACCTATTTAAGCAGCACCTCCACTGACCTCCCTACTGGCAACCATCACTTCATTCTCTATAGTTAAAAGTCTGTTTCTTTGTTTGCTTTACTCGTTTGTTTTTGCTAGTTGCACATGAGTGAAATCACATGGTATTTGTCTTTCTCTGACTTGTTTTGCTTAACCATAATATTCTTTAGCTCCATCCATGTCAATGCAAGTGATAAGATTTCATTCCTTCTTATGGTTGAGTAAAATTCCACTGTATTTATGTATACCATATCTTCTTTATCTATTCCCAGTCAGTAGACACTTGGGCTATGGCCATATTTTGGCTACTATAGATAATACTGCTGTAAACATTGGGATGCATGTATCCCTTTTAATTATTATTTCTGTCTTTTAGGTAAATATCTAATAGTGCAATTGCTGGGTCATAGGGTAGCTCTATTTTTAACTTCTTGAGGAACCTACATACTGTTCTCCAGATTGGTTGTGCCAGTTTGCATTCCCACCAACAGTACAAGAAAGTTCCCTTTTCTCCACATCCTGACCAACATCTGTTGTTTCTTGTGTTGTTAATTTTACCCATTTTGACAGGTGTGAGGTAATACCTCATTTTAGTTTTGATTTGCATTTGCCTGATGATGAGTGATGTTGAGCATCTTTTCATGTGTCCGTTGGCCATCTGGATGTCTTTGGAGAAATGTCTGTCCGTGTTTCTGCTGGATCTCTGCCCCCCCTCCATTCTTATCAAAATCTGCCCATATTTTAATTGGATTGTGTTTTTGGTGTTGAGTTTTATAAATTCCTTATATATTTTGGATACTAGTCCTTTATCAGATATGTCATTTGAAAGTATCTTCTTCCATTCCATAGGTTGCATTTTAGTTTTGTTGATTGTTTCCTTTGTTATGCAGAAGTTTTTTATTTTGATGTAGTCCCACTAGTTAATTTTTGTTGTTGTCCTTGCTTCAGGAGACATACCTAGAAAGAAGTTGCTATGACTGATGACATGTAACTTACTGCCTATGTTCTCTTCTAGGAGTCTGATGGTTTTAACTCTCACATTTAGGTCTTTAATCCATTTTGAATTTATTTTTGTGTATGGTGTAAGAAAATGGTCTGGTTTCATTCTTTTGCATGTTATGTTGTTTCTTTGAGATTTTTCTTCCTTCTTGTGGTAGACCTGTATTGCTATAACCTTCTCTCTTAGGACAGCTTTTGCTGCATCCTAAAGGTTTTGGAGTGTTATGTTTTAATTTTCATTTCATTCCATATACTTCTTTGATTTCCTTGTTCACTCATTCATTGCTTAGTAGTATGTTGTTTAACCTCCATGTATTTATGGTCATTTGAGATCTTCTGGTTCACTTCTAGTGTCATAGTGTGGTCAGAAAAGGGCATGGTATCATTTCAGTCTTTTTGTGTTTGTTAAAGCCTGTTGTGTCTAATACATGATCTATTCTGGAGAATGTTCCATATGCACTTGAAATGAATGTGTATTCTGCTGATTTAAAATGCAGTGTTCTGAATATATCTGTTAAATCTACCTGGTCCAATGTGTCATTCAAAGCCATTGTTTCCTTGTTGATTTTCTTTTTAGATCATCTGTCCATCGATGTATGTATGGTGTTAAAGTCTCTTACTATTATTGTATTATTATCAATTAGCTGCTTATGTTTCTTATTAGTTGTTTTATATATTTGGGTGCTCCCATGTTGGGTGTATAAATATTTACAATTATTATATCTTCTTATTGGATTGTCCCCTTTATGATTATATAGTCCCTTTCTTCTCTCCTTTTTTTAAATTTCAGTTTTAGTTAGTGAACATACAGTGCAATACTGGTTTCTGGAATAGAATTCACTGATTCATCATTTACATACAATTTTTGATTGCATGTTTTTCCCATTCAGCACATTGTATATTTCCTTCCACTCCTTTCTGGCCTGCCAGGTTTTAATGGACAGATCTGTTGTGAACCTGATGTGTCTTCTCTTTTAGCTTAAGAACTTTTTTCCCTCTTGCTGCTTTCAGGATTCTTTCCTTGTTTGTGTATTTTATGAATTTGAGTATGATACACCTTGATGATCATGAGCTTCTTTTGAATTTCATGGGTGTTTTCTGTGCTTCTTGGATTTTGATGTCTGTGTCCTTCCCCAGATTAGGGAAGTTTTCAGCTGTCATTTGTTCGAATAAACCTTCTGCCCCTTTTTCTCTCTTCATCTTCTGGAACTCCTATGATACGAATATTATTACATTTTTGTAAGTTGCTGATTTCCCTAAGTCTACCTTTATGGTCCATTACCTATCTTTCCCTCAACTTTTTTCAGGTTCATTGTTTTTCATAATTTTATCTTCTCTGTCATGAATTTCCTCCTCTGCTTGTTTTTATGACTTCTATTTGGGATTGTGTCTTGATTATAGCATTTTTAATTTTGGCCTGACTAGATTTTAGTTTTTTTTGTCTATGCAGTAAATAATTGTCTAGTGTGTTCTGTGCTTTTTTGCAAGCCCAGCTAGTATCCTAATAATCGTTAGTTAGTTAGTTCAGACATCTTTTATCTGTATTGATTAAATCTCTGTCCATGAGTTGGCCTTTCTTTTTTGGGGGGTGAATTTCTCCATCTCGTCGTTTTGGTCCAGAAAAGGAGAAAAAAAAAGATAAAGAAAAATATAGAAAACAAAACAGAAACGAAAAAACTAGATCCTGGGTGTGTTTTGGTCTGCTTTTTAAAAGAATCTAGAGCCCAACATAAAGTAAATAAAGTAAAATAATGTAAAAGTAAACAAAAAATATATACACATAATGTATATACATATAACTAAATTTAAAGTTAATATTAAAAAGAAAGAAGGAATTGAAAAAATAAGAAAATAATTATAAAATAATAATAAAAAAATAAAGAATGAAAGTAAAAAGGCAGTTAGATCCTATTTACCCCTAGTGCTCAAGCTTTGCAGCACTCTGTGATCAGGAAACTTAGTGCAAGTAAGTTGTTCACGCTGGTCTTCTGGAGGAGAGGTCTGCTGTGCTGATTCTCAGGCTGACTTGTTTCAGTGAAAGTGCACCTCCAGGGTGCAGAGGTGCAGGGCTTGCTGTAAGCGGCTCCAGCCTCCACTAGGTGGTGCTATTTTCCTCCCTGAAGGCTTCTGTGCTGATGGGTAGGATGAATATGGCAGCCGTCCCACCTTCTAGCCCTGTAGGTGAAAGTTTGTCTCCACACTCTTCAGTGAGCCCTCACAGAAGAGCAGTCAGTCAATCTTGTGTCCCTTGTTTCTGTCAGAACCGTACATTCACCTTGCCTGTGTCTGAGGTTTTTTATCTCAGGGGCACAACTGAGTTTCAAAACTCCAAATTTTATGGACTTCTCCCAAGCTGACCTGCACTGTTCCTCCAGGGGAGTGTATCACTGTGCTTTTGCCATTTGCTGGGCTGTCCCAGGAAAGTGATTACACAACCAACTGGCGTTCCTCAGTTTATGTCCAAACAGCAGAAAGCTAGCACCAACATTCACTGTTCTCAGCCACCTTCCATGCTCCAGTGCCTGGGCACAGTACAGCACTTAGGTGCCACCCATTCTTGCAACCCAGGGGCTCCTCAGACCACTGTGTCACACCTGGGATTCTGCCCCACTTCACCACCTCAGCACCTGTAAGCTTGGCATGTTCCCCACTGTAGCAGACTTCTAAAAAGTCAGATTTTGCTTAAAATACTTTGTGGTAGCTTCTGTAAGTAGGCTTCCTCCCTGCCACTGTATCCATAGCTGTATCTCTCCCAGTTCAACTCTCTGTACCTCTTAACTTCCAAAAGATGGTTGCTTTTCTACTTGTAGACTTGCAGTTTTTGTTCTTTCAGACTTCTGATTTCTTGGTGTTCAGAATGGGTGTTCAGAATGATTTGATAAATATCTAGCTGTATTCAAGGGATGACACAAGTTTAGGGTCCCCCTAATCCTTTGCCACCTTACTCCTCCCCTATAATGTCCTTCTTTGTCTCTTATTACAGTCTTTGGTTTAAAATCTAGTTTATCTGATATAACTATTGCGAATTCTGGCTTTCTTTTGTCATCTGTTTGCATGATAAATATTTCTCCATCCCTTCACTTTCAGTATGCATGTGACTTTAGGTGTAAAGTGAGCCTTTTCAATTATCGTATGGTTTCACTCATATGTGGAATATAAGAAATAGTGCAGAGGATCATAGGGAAAGGGAAAGAAAACTGAATGGGAAGAAATCAGAGAAGGAGACAAACCATGAGAGACTCTTAACTCTGGGAAACAAACTGCTGTGAAAAGGGAAGTGGGTGGGGGGATGGGGTGACTTGGTGATAGCCATTAAGAAGGGCACGTGATGTGATGATTACTGGGTGTTGTACACAGCTAATGAATCATTGAATACTACATCAACAACTAATGATGTTGGCTAATGGAATTTAAAATAAAGTGAGTCTTTCATAGGCAACATATAATGAATCTTGTTTTTTTTAATGCATTCTGTTACTCTGTGTCTGTGGATTGGAGCATTTAGTTCATTTACAAATATTCAGAGTAATTATTGATATGTATTTAGTGCCATTTTATTACTTGTTTTGTCATTCTTTCTAGAGATTTTTTTTCTGATCTTTTCTTGTCTTTGTCAGTTTTGGTCTCTCATTTCCACTCAGAGTCCCCTTTAATGTTTTTTGCAGGGCTGGCTTAGTGGTCATGAACTCCTTTAGTTTTTGTTTGTCTGGAAAACTCTCTCTCTCTTCTAGTCTGAATGATAGCCTTACTTGATAGAGTATTCCTGACTACATATTTTTCCCATTCAGCATGTTGAATATATCATTCCACTCCTGTCTGGCCTGCCATGTTTCTGTTGAAAAAAAATCTCCTACTAGCCTTATGGGTTTTCCCTTGTAAGTTAAAGACTTTTTTTGTCTTGCTGCTTTCAAGATTTTTTTCTTTATCATTATATTTTGCAGATTTATTTACAGTATGTCTTGGTATTAGCCTTCTTTTGTTGATTTTGTTGAGGGTTCTCTGCCTCCTGTATCTGGCTTTCTGTTTTCTACCCCAGTTTAGGGATATTTTCAGCTATTATTTCTCCAAGTAAAAATTTTCCCTCTTTTCTCTTTTTTCTTCCTCTGGGACTCCTATAATAAAGATATTACTACATTTGATGGAGTTCCCTAAATCTATTCTCATGTTGCATAACTCTTTTTCTCTTTCATTCTGCTCCATTTCTTTCCATTACTTTATCTTCTAGGTCATTAGTTTGTTCCTCTACTTCTTCCAGCCTGCTGTTTATTTCATTAATTATGTTTCTTATCTCTTTTATTGCACTTTTCATCTTTGACTGATTCTTTTCTAACTTTTTTCTCTATGGTAGGGATCTCACTGATGTCTTCTGTACTTTGCCCCAAGCCTAGTGAGTATCCTTATGATCATTGCTTTAAATTCTCCATCAGGCATGTTACTTATATCTGTTTCACTTAGCTCTCTGGCCATGGCCTTATTTTATTCATTTGTGACAAATTCTTCTGTCTTCACATTTTGTCTAAATTTCTGCTTTCTTCTCTGTGTTAGAAAAGCCAGTTATGTCTCATGCTTCTGAATGTAATGGCTTTATGAAAAGCGTTCATGTAGTGCCCATTGCCTGGCACTTCAGGGAGTGTCTCTGGTGTGTACTGGATACACTCTACTGTTATTTTTGGCTTCTCCATCCTTCAGAACAGTCCTTTGCAGAGGCTGTCCTTGCCTACTGTGGGCAGTGTTTATTGCCTGGCCTGAGTGTGTCAAGTTTTAACTAGGTGTTCTCTTCTGCTTTTGAAATGAGACCTGTCACCACCTCCACTGGAACTGAGGCCCTGCAGAACTCCCTGTTTGGGAGCTGTGGTGTGGGCATGAGTTTGCGCTGGTCTTTAGAGGAAGAGCCCTCTACACTAGGACTGAAGGAAGTGTGACTGGAAGAGCAGTCTCACCAGAGCACGGCAGGGGTGGAGGGGCTTCCTGGTGCAAAAAGCTAGGCAGCCAGTGTTTACACTGCATTGCTTCCTGCAAGTGACTCTCTTTATGCTTTGGGTCAGGAGAGGGAAATGGTGCCAGCTAGTTCCTTTGTTCCTGGAGAGGCATCTCCTTGAATGCAGCTTTTCAGGGACATGTTCCAAGAAGACCAAATAACTCTCCACTGTGTGCCCCAGACGCTCTTCAGATCGCTGTTTCCATGCTCTCTGCCGCTCAGGTTGTTTGCTTGCCTTCCTTCCAGGATTTGCACAGTGCCCTCTGAGCTCTATTGCAGCCAGGTCTGCTGACCTTTACAACAACAAGTTTTAAGCCCTGCTGGTTGCAAGAACTCAAGAAATTCAGTCCCTCTCATTTTCCAAGTCAGTGACTTTGGGGAAGTGTTCTCGTGTGCTCCTCTCCCTGTGTGCTCCTCTCTCTTGCCCTTCTCCACCACCTATCCTCCCTCCCTCCCACAGCACTCAGGATCTGTTTCTCCCCTAAACCATGTCTCTGCACTTCCTACCTCTTCAGTGAGGCCTCTTTTATTTCATTAGTTTTGGAATTTGTTCTTTCAGGCTTCAGGTTGATTCTGAGGTACATAGGATAATTCAATAGTTACCTAGTTGTATTTTTCAGATGAAGGAAGTCTAGGGTCTTCCTACTCCATGGCCATCTTTGAAATCCTAGGAGAGATGGAAATTTTAAAAAAGAATGAAACAGGAATGCTAAGAAATCAAATGTAGGTTTGATAGGTTTATTAGTAGGTGAGACACAGTTAAGGAAAGAAATAGTGACCTTGAGAATGACATAGAAACTTCCAAAACTGAAAATTGAAAAAAAGTATAAAAAATACCCAGTAGAAAATATTCAAGTACTGTGGGACAATGACAAAAGGCATAATATATATGAAATGGAAATATCAGAAAGAAAAGGAACAGAGGAAAAAACAGTAGCAATATTTAAAGCAATAGTGACTGAGAATTTCTACAAATTAACATCATACACCAAACTATAAATCCAGGAAGGTCAGAGAACACCAAATAGCAAAGATGCCCCCACCAAAAACAAAACAAAACAAAACAAAACACTCCACAGGTAGACCAAAAACAAAAAACTTCACATAGGCATATTATACTCAAACTTCATAAAGCCATAAATAAATAATCTTGAAAGACAGAAGGGAAAAAAATGTTCTACTTATAGCAGAGCAAAAATAAGAATTACATCAGACTTCTTTACATCAACCATATAAGCAAGATGAGCGTGAAATGAAGTATTTAAAGTACTGAGAGGAAAGAATCGGTCCTAGAATTCTGTAACCTGCTCAATTAGCCTTAAAAAGTTAGTGAGAAATAAAAACCTCAAATAAAAATTAAGGAAATTTGTTGCCAGTAGACCCACCTGCAAGAAATGTCGAAACAAGTTATTTTGAGAAGGAAAATGATATAAGTTAGAATCTGGGCTCTACATAAAGAAAAGAACAACCTCAGAGAATGAATACGTGGAAGTGAAATAATTTTTATTTTTTTATTCTTAATTGTTCTAACAAGTCAAAAAATATGTTCAAAATAACATTTGTGTAAAATACTTGTTCATAATAACACTATTCAATCATGTATGTTTATATGATACATATGCTTAAATGTGTGTAATATATAGAAGCAAAATGAATGACATCAAGATACGAGGGATGAGAAGGAGGAATTAAGAATATTTTGTTATTATAAGGTGCTGGCTCTATCCTTGAAATGATACAGTGTGATTTGTGAGTGAGTGGGATTAAATAAGAAAAACTACATCATCATATCAGTAAATGCAGAAAAACATTTGACAAAATCTATCACCCATTCTGGATAGAAAATCTCTGGAAACTTAGGAATAGTTCTTCTATTTAGTAAAGAACATCCACAACCAGCCTAAAACTAACATCATATTTAATGATAAGACACTTGAAACTTTGCTGCTAAGGTCAGCAACAAGACAAGGATGTTCTCTCTCACAACAGCTTTCAACATTGTACCAGAAGTCCTAACTAATGCAGTAAGACTATAAAAGGAAATAAAAAGGTATACAAATTGGGAAGGAAGAAATAAAACTTTCTTTGCAGATGACATGATAATTTTTTAAAGATACTTATTTGACAGAGAGAGAGATCACAAGTAGGCAGATAGGCAGGCAGAGAGAGAGGGGGAAGGAGGCTCTCTGCTGAGCAGAGAGCCCAATGCGGAGCTCAATCCCAAGACCCTGATATCACGACCTGAGCCGAAAGCAGAGGCTTAACCCACTGAGCTACCCAGGCGCCCCGACATGATAATTCTATATAGAAAATTAGAAATAAAAAAAATCAATAAGCAGTTATTGCAAGGTTACAAGATGTGAGGTTAATATACAAAAGTGAATCACTTTCCTATGTAACAACAGTGAGTAAGTGGAATTTGAAATTAAAAATACCATCTGTGCTCATTTTGACAGCACATATACCAAAGTTGGAACAATACAAAGTTACCTTGACCCCTGTGCAAGGATGACACACAAATTCATAAAGCAGTCCATTTAAAAACATAATAATACCATTTATATTAGCACTCTCCCCCAAATGAAATAGTTAGGTATAAATTCAACAAAATATCTACAAAATCTGTGTGAGGTAAACTACAAAAGTCTTATGAAAGATGTCAAAGGAGAACTAGATATTCCATGTGCAAGGATAAGAAGACTTGAATCTTGCCAGTTTTTTCTATCTTGATCTATAGATTCAGTGCAATGCCAATTAAAATTGCAGCAAGTTATTTTGGGGATATTGACAAACTGATTCTAAAGTTTATATGGAAAGGGAAAACATCCAGAATAGCCAACTCAGTATTGAAGGAAAAGAACTAAGTTAGAAGACTGATTTTACCTGACTTCCGGGATTTATTATAAAGCTATGACAATCAAAACAGGGTGAGACTGGTGCAAGAAGAGACAAAAAAATGGATGTATATAGTAGAACAGCTCAGAAATAAGCTCATTTAAATGGACTCTACTATATATATAGTCCACTGGTCTTTGACAATGGAGCAAAAGCAATACAATGAAGGAAGATAGTCATTTTAACAAAGATGCTGGAACAACTGGGCATACACATGCAACAAAGTTAATTTAGACATTTTTCAAAAGTATTAACTCAAAGTGGATCATAGGCCTAGATGTAAAATAGAAAACTGGAAAACTAGAAAATAACATAGAAGAAAACCTAGATGGCCTCAGGTATGGCAATGACTTTTTATATATGATGCCAAAGACATTATTAGTTAAATAAATAAATGATTATCTGGCCTTTGTTAAAATTAAAAACTGCTGTGTGACAGATAATGTCAAGAAAGTGGGAAGATAATTCACGGACTAGATGAAAATATTTGTGGGGTGCTTGGGTGCCTCAGTCAGTTGAAGCATCTGCCTTTGGCTCAGGTCATGATCCCGGAGTCCTGGGATGGAGCCTTGCATTGTGCTCCTTGCTCAGCAGGGAGTCCACTTCTCCCTCTCTCTGCCCCTCCCCCCTGCTTATGCTCTCTCACTCACTCACTCTGTCTCTCAAATAAACACAACCTTTTAAAAAAAGAGAAAATATTTGCAAAAGACATATCTGATGAAGGTTTTTTGTTTTTTGTTTGTTTGTTTAAGTATATAAAAAGAACTCTTAAAACTCAGTAAGGGGGGGAGCCTGGGTGGCTCAGTCATTTAAGTGTCTGCCTTAGGTTCAGGTAATGATCTTGGCATCCTGGGATTGAGTCCCGCTGAGAGCTCAACGTTGTATGTTATTAGGGAAATGACAAAATCCAAAACACTGACCATATCAATTCCTGATGCATGTGGAGCAACCAGAGCTTTCACTTATTGCTATATATATTTGTATTTTTTTTTATTCTTAAGAATTTTGAAGTAAACAGAAGAGTATGCAATGAGACTGAATGGGGACTTTTAAGGGTAACATAAAGTTGTTATATGGCCCTTTACAAAGAAGGAAGGGCACAGGGGAAAGTAGCCATCCTGTAGTAGAGAACCATAACCAAGATATGATTGAGGGAACATAGGCATAAGCTTATAGCGACATCGATTACTTTTAATTATATAAGATCCAAATAGAAGTTTGGGAAGGGAAGGTAGGGAACAGAAGTTAAGGAAAAGGCACAGAAACATAAGTGAGGTGGAGAAACCACTGAAATGGAAGTTTTAGAAGCCACACTCCTTTTCACTGTGTATAAATTTATTTCACAATGTAAATGAAATGTATAATTCTCTCTGAATACATAATCTACCAAACCTCATCCCAGAAGAGGTGTAACATCTAAATAGACAAACTTCCAAATAAAAACTTGAGAACGTTGTTCAAGATCTACCCCCAAAATTTCACTGGGAAATTTTACCAAACCTTGAAAGAACAGGAAATCCCAAGGAAAATGGCATCAGCAAGATGGTGGAACAGGTGTTTTCTACCATCTTTCTCCTAAAGAACTCTGATTTTGGCACACAGATGAGAGTACCTTTGTGGGACCGAAAAGTCCAGTAGAGAAGTTCCAGCACACCCACTGGGAGGACAAAAAAGTCTGAGACTGGGAACACTGAAGAGAATAAATAGAACAGTTTCCCTTTTCCTATGTCACTCCATCTCCAAGGTGGCACAGCTCAGTGCCAAAAGACAAACTCACCCTGCACCTTCTCCCATAGGGGAAAGTGAGAACATGTGAGTGAGTTTGCAACTTCCCCAGCTATCAAAGACACCCGCTTCTTTCTCACTCTTTCGGGATACAGGGGTGACCTACGTGACTGAGGGACAGGGCGAGACTGGGAGCGTAATGAATAGTGTTCAGGACTCAGCAAGGAACACAAGTCTTATTAACCACACACTCCATTAGGAAGCCTGGCCACAAGCCATTGGGGACACTTGGCCTATGAATCCCCCAACCTGACCCACGGGCATCTCCAACATTTCATTCTCCTTACCCACATGGTGCTCTACCCTGTAACTGGGTGTGCTCCTGAAGGCAGTGAATACAAGTCTTTGTGGACAGTTAGAATAAATAGAAAGCCAGCTCAACCCTGTAGAAGTGAAAGAGAGCCTACAAACTTGAGCATTTAGCAGTGCGGTAGAGAAAGCAAACAGGAGACTCCTAGCATGTAGCCTGGCTTTGTGGAATTAGGAGAATGCATGCAATCATAAGATTTCACTCCTAAGAGGGAACAAGAAGTTTGAAGTAAGCATATTAATGGAGAAGGTATCATAAAGCCTCAGAATCCCTAGCAGGGATGACAGAAGGTATTTTTTCCCCCAAAGCCAGTTAGTAAAGACTGGAGGAGGTGATTAGTTCTTCAAATGCTAAGACAACAATGTAAGACTTAAAGGAACATGAAAAATCAAAGAATACCAGCAAAAGAACAAAATAATTTTCAAGTAACTACTCAAAAACAAATGGAGAACAATTTGCTTGAGAAAAGTTTCAAATTAGTTGTTTTGAAGAAGCTCATTGAGCTACCAGAAAACGTAGAAAGACACCTCAATGAAATCAGGAAAACAATGTATAAAACACGAAGTTTAACAGAGAGATAGAAATCATAAAAACAAAAAAAGAATCAAAGAGGAATTGGAGAGCTGAAGAATACAATGAATGAAATGCAAAAATGCAATAGAAAGCATCAGCAGTAGAATGAAACAGAACAAAAGACTGTGAATTTGAAGACATGTAATTTATAATTATAATGTCAGAGAAGAAAAAAAAATGAATAAAGAGTGAAGAAAGCCTATGTGAATTATGGGATATCATCAAACAATGCAGGTGCATTAGAGGAGTCACAGAAGGACAAAGAGGGAGAAAAGGACAGAAAGCTTATTTAAAGAAATAATGGCTGGCAGTTTTCCAAATCTGGGGAGAGAAGTGAATATCAAAGTTCACGAAGCCTGTAATTCTCCATATATATTGAACCCTAAGAGTACTTCACTGAGACACATTATAATAAAATGTCTAAAATCAAAGATAATTTTATAATTTTGAAAGCAGTAAGAGACAAATTCCTTATGTCACAGGAACACCGATCAACCTATCAGTGGATTTCTCAGCAAAAACCTCATAGGCTGGGAGGAGAGTCCTTAAAGGAATAAAATGCCAAGCAAAAATACTATACCCAGAAAAGCTGTCCTTCCAAAATGAAGGAGAGACAAAGATTTTCACAGACAAACAAAAGCTGAGGGAGTTCATTACCATAGACCTGCCTTACAGGACATGCAAAAATCAGTTCTTTATGCTGCAGTGAAAGGATGCAAACATGAAAATATAAAACACTAATAAAGACAAGTGTATAGTCAAATTCAGGCACTATAATGTAGATCACTTTAGCACAGAAGTTGAAGGACAAAAATATTAAAAAGAACTATAGCTATGACATTTTTAAATGGATATGCAGTATAGAATACATAAATTGTGACATTAGAAACAAAATGTTGAAGGGAGTAGAGTTTTTGTTAGAGTTAACTTATCAGCTTAAAGTAGAATGTTATATAAACCACAAAGGAAAAACTTATAGTATTATTCAGGCAATTTTTAGAAAGGAACCAGAGCGTACCAATATAGAAAATCATCAGATTATGAGAAGACAGTGAAAGAGGAAGAAAGAAAATGTAAAACAGCCAGAATATGAATAAGATGGCATATGTAAGTCCTTCCATATCAGTAAGTACTTTAAATTTAAATGGATTATCAAACCAAAAGAAATAGAATGAACGAATGGATAAAAAACAAGACCTAACAATATGCTGCTTACAAGAGACTCATGTCAGCTTTAATGGACTGCTGAAAGTGAAAGAGCTGAAAGTGAAGAAATGGAAAAAATAACATCTGATGCAAATGAAAACCAAAATAGAGCAGGGGTGGATATACGTATGACAGAAAAAATATACTTCAACTTCAAAAACTTTTAACAAGAGACAAAGATAGTTATTATGTAATGATAAAGGAGTTAGTTCATCAAGAGGAAATAAGAAATATATACATGTACCCAGAGCAGTTAGGTAAGAAAAAGAAATAAAAGCTCTCCCAAGTCAGAAAGAAAAAGTGAAATTGTTTCTGTTTGCAGGTTGCATGATTCTGTATAGAGAAAACCCTAAGGATCTTGCCCAAAAATTGTTAAAACTGATAAACAAATTCTAAAACTAAATACACAAACTAATACACAAAAATCAGTTGTGTTTCTATAGACTGACAGTAAACTATTGGAGAGTGAAACTAAGAAAACAATTCCATTTATAATAGCATCAAAGAAAAATCCTTAGTTAAGGATTAATTAATTAATCCTTAATTAAGGAGGTGAAAGACCTATATGCTATAAATTGTAAGACATTGATAAGAGACTCTTAATCTCACAAAACAAACTGAAGGTTACTGGGGGTGGGAGGGTAGGGATGGGGTGGATGGGTTATGGACATTGGGGAGGATTTCTGCTATGGTGAGTGCTGTGAAAGGTGTAAGCATGATGATTCATAGACCTGTACCCCTGGGGCAAATAATAAAAAAATAAAAAGAATTGAAGAAGATGCAGATAAATGGAACAATATCCCATTGTCATGGATTAGAAGTATTAATATTGTTAAAATATTCATACTACCCAAAGAAATCTATAGATAATATAATATCTATTAAATTTCATGGCATTTTCCACAGAAATTGGAAAACAAAAATCCTAAAATTTGCATGGAACTCCAAAACAACCAGAATAGCAATAGCAGTCTTGAGAAAGAACAAAGCTGGAGGCATCACACTCCTGAATTCAGAATATATTGCAGAGGTATAGTAATCAAAACAATATGGTATTGGCATGAAAACAGACACATAGCTGAATTGAGACAATAGAGAGCCCAGAAATAAATCCAGCATAAATGGTTAATAATCCTTGACAAAGGCAACAAGAGCACCCAGTGGAGAAAAAAATCATCTCTTCAATAACTCATATTGGGAAAACTAGAGAGTCATATGCAAAAGAATGAAATTGGACCTCTATCTTATACCACTCTCAAAAATTAACTCAGAATGGATTAACGACTTTAAACATAATGCCTAAAACCATGAAACTCCTAGGAGAATACATAGGGGTAAAGCTCCTTGACACAGGTCTTGGCAATGATTATTTGTATATGATACCCAAAGCTTAGACAATAAAAGAAAAAATAAACTTGGGGGACTACATCAAACTAAAAAGTTCTGTACAGCAAGGGAAGCAATTAACAAAAAAGGTAGCTCACAGAATGGGACAAAATACTTGCAAACCATATTTACGCTAAAGGGTCAGTATCCAAAATGTATAAGAAACTTATACAACTCAATAATAATAATAATAATAATAATCCAGTTTTTAAAAATGGGCCAAGGACCTGAAGGGATATTTTCCAAAGAAGGCATGCAAATGGATTACACGTACATGGAAAAGTGTTCAACATCACCAATTATCAAAAATGCAGCTCAAGACCATAATGAGATATCATCTCACACATGTTAAGATGGCTATTGTTAAAAATAGAAGAGGTGACAAATGTTGGACAAAGGATGTGGAGAAAGGGGAACCGTAGTACACTTTTGGTGGGAATGTAAATGTAAAAAATTAAAAATAATACTACCAGATGATCTAACAATTCGACTTCTGGGTATTTTTCCAAAGGGAGAAAACTTAATTCAAAAAGATACATGTGCCCCTGTGTTCATTCAATACAATAGCCAAAATATAGAAACAACCTTAGTATCTGCTGATGGTTGAATGGATAGATAAGTTGTGGTATTTTCATCTATTTCTATCTATATTTACATGTACATCTATATCTATACCTATATCTATGTGGATGTAATGATACATTATTCGGCTATGAGAAAAAACAAAATCCTGTCATTGGTGACAACATGGATGGTCCTAGAGGACATTATGCTAAGTGAAATAAACCAGACAGAACCATAATCTCATATGTATATATGAATTCTTAAAAAATAACAAAAAAAACAAAACATTGAACTCATAAAAACAGAGTCAAATGGTGATTACCAGGGGTTGTGGGATGGGAAAAATGGAAGAGATGGTGGTCAAAGAGTATAAACCTTCAGTTACAAGATATATCAATTCTTTAGATCTAATGTACAACATTGTGACTATACTTCATAATACTGTATTGTATAACTGTAATTTGCTAAGAGAAAAGATCTTGTTTTCATCACAGACATTAAATAAATGGTATGTGAGGTAATGGATTTGTTAACCTGATTGTAGTAATAGTTTCACAATGCATAAGTATATCAAAGCACTTTGTTGTACACTTACATACACAGTTTTGTCACTTATACCTTAGTAAAACTAGGAAAAAACAAACAATAAGCGAATCAAAAAAGACAGTCTCTTTCAAAGAACATGATATCTCAGTGCTACTCTTTTTGTGGGGCTACATCAAAATAAAAAGCTTCTACATAACAAAGGAAACAGTCAACAAAACCAAAAGACAACGTACTGATGGGATATATTTGCAAATGACTTATCTGATGAAAGGATAGTATCCAAAATATGTCAAGAAATTACACAACTCAGGGTGCATGCATGGCTCATTTCATTAAGCATCTGCCTTCGGCTCAGGTTTTGATAACAGGGTCCTGGGATTGAACCCTATTTCAGGCTTCTTGGTGGGGAGTCTGCTTCTCCCTTCCCTTCTGCTGCTCCCCCTGCTTGTGCTCACTCTCCCTCTCTCTCTCTGTCAAATAAGTATAATCTAAAAAAAAAAAACATATTGCATGGAGCACTGGGTGTGGTGCATAAACAACGAATCTTGGATCACTGAAAAAATATAAAAAAGTTTTTAATTAAAAAAAGGCAAAAGGTGAAGTTGGCATTCATTGTGTATCTGGCAGCAAGCCATCAGAGAGGCAGCATGCACACAGAGCAGTGAACATGGCACTGACAAGCCACATCCCTAGGAATTACATTATAAACCTAAGCATCCGTCCTGTATAGCTTTGAACTGTGTGTGAACCCCTGTTTACATGATTTATTTTATATGCCCATCAACAAGAAGATATCCAGGTGGCCAACGGACATATGAAAAAATGTCAGTATCACCTGGCATCAGGAAATACAAATCAAAACCTCGCACCAATCAGAATGGGTAAAATGAACAATTCAGAAAAAAACAGAGGTTGGCAAGGTTGTGGAAGAAGGGGAACCGTCTTACACTGTTGGTGGGAATGCAAACTGGTGCATCCCATCTGGAGAACAGTTTGGAGGTTCCTTGAGAAGTTGAAACTAGGGCTACCTTACGATCCAGCAATTACACTACTAGGTATTTATCCATAGGATACAAAAATACAGGTGTGAAGGGGTACACATATAGGAACATTATCAATAATAGCCAAACTATGGGAAGAGCCCAAATGTCCATCGACTGATGGGTAAATGGACAAAGAAAATGTCCTGAAGGTTACCAAAGGGGAAGTGGGTGGGGGAGGTTGGATGAAACAGGTGATGGAGATTAAGGAGTGTACTTGTTGTGATGAGCACTGAATAATGTGTAGAATTGTTGAATCACTATATTGTACTCCTGAAACAAATATAACACTGTACCTTAACTTTACTAGAATTAAAAAGTAATAATAAAGTTTTAAAAATATAATAAAAAAGAATTATCAGTATTACTTTTTTTCTTTGCTACTTTTAAACTGTTTCAGAGGTAGGAAAATAAGGAATACTTCCTATTATCTTATGAAGCAAGGATGATACTAGTGCCAAAACTGACATAAAGACTTACTTAAAAAAAGAACTAAAATCTAACCAAGTTGAAATAAAAAAAGCTATTTATGAGGTGCAATAAAGAATGGAGGCTCTTACTGCTAGGATAAATGAAGCAGAACAGAGAATTAGTGATATAGAGGACCAAGTGATGGAGAATAAAGAAGCTGAGCAAAAGAGAGACAAACAACTAACTGGACCATGAGGGGAGAATTCGAGAGATAAGTGATACCATAAGATGAAGCAATATTAGAATAATTGGGATCCCAGAAGAAGAGAGAGAGGGGCAGAAGGTATATTAGAGCAAATTATAGTAGAGAATTTCCCTAATTTGGCAAAGGGAACAAGCATCATAATCCAGGAGGCACAGAGAAGCCCCCTCAAAGTCAATAAAAATAGGTCCACACCCCGTCATCTAATAGTAAATCTTACAAGTCTTAGTGACAAAGAGAAAATCCTGAAAGCACCTCGGGACAAGAGGTCTGTAACATTACAATAGTACAAATATTGGATTGACAGCAAACCTATCCACAGAGACCTGGAAGGCCAGAAAGGACTGGCATGATATATTCAGAGCACTAAATGAGAAAAATATGCAGCTAGCTAGGCTATCATTGAACATAGAAGGAGAGATAAAAAGCTCCCAGGACAAGCAAAAACTAAAAGAATTTGCAAACACCAAGCCAGCCCTACAGAAAATATTGAAAGGGGTCCTCTAGGCAAAGAGAGAGACTAAAAGTAACAGACCAGAAAGGAACAGAGACATCATACACTAACAGTCACCTTATAGGAAATATAGTGGCACTAAATTCATATCTTTCAATAATTACCCTGAATGTAAATGGGCAAAATGCCCCAATCAAAAAACACAGGGTATCATAGTGGATTAAAAAAAAAAGACCCATCGATATGCTATCTACATGAAACTCATTTTAGACACAAAGACACCTCCAGATTTAAAGTGAGGGGGTGGAAAACCATTTACCATGCTAATGGACATCAAAAGAAAGCTGGAGTGGCAAACCTTATATCAGATAAATTAGACTTTAAGCCAAAGAATATCAGAGATGAGGAAGGACACTATGTCATCCTTAAAGGTCTGTCCAAGAAGAAGATCTAACAATTTTAAATATCTATGCCCCTAATATGGGAACAGCCAATTATATAAACCAATCAATAACAAAATCAAACACATCAACAATAATACAATAAAAATAGGGGATTTTAACCCCCCCCCTTACTGAAATGGACACATGTAAGCAAAAGATCAACAAGGAAATAAAGACTTTAAATGATACACTGGACCAGTTGGACATCAAAGATATATTTAGAACATTCCATCCCATAAATACAGAATAGACATTCTTCTCTAGTGCACATGGAACATTCTACAGAATAGATCACATCCTAGGTCACAAATCAGGTCTCAACCAGTAGCAGAAGATTGGGAACATTTCCTGCATATTTTCAGACCATAATACTCTGAAACTAGAACTCAACCACATGGAGGATAAAGAACATCCTACTCGGGCGCCTGGGTGGCTCAGTGGGTTAATGCCTCTGCTTTCGGCTCAGGTCATGATCTCAGGGTCCTGGGATCGAGGCCCGCATCGGGCTCCCTGCTCAGCGGGGAGCCTGCTTCCCCCTCTCTCTCTCTGCCTGCCTCTCTGCCTCCTTGTGATCTCTCTCCCTCTGTGAAATAAATAAATAAAATCTTTAAAAAAAAAAAAAAAGAACATCCTACTCAAGAATGAATGGGTCAACCATGAAATTAAAGAAAAATTTAAAAAATTCAGGGAAACAAATGAAAATGAAAACACAACTGTTCAAAATCTTTGGGAAGCAGGAGAGGCGGTCCTGAGAGGAAAGTATATAGCAATACAAGTCTTTCTCAAGAAACAAAAAAGCAGGCGCCTGGGTGGCTCAGTGGGTTAAAGCCTCTGCCTTCGGCTCAGGTCATGATCTCAGCATCCTGGGATCGAGGCCCGCATCGGGCTC
>LNAC01001182.1:183340-197712 GCA_002007465.1 Ailurus styani | reverse complement strand
TATGAGCAACTCTACACCAGCAAATTTGACAATCTGGAAGAAATGAATGCTTTCCTAGAGACTATAAGCTACCAAAACTAAACCAGGAAGAAATAGAAAACCTGAACAGACCCATAACCAGCAAGGAAATTGAAGCAGTCATCAAAAATCTCCCAAAAGAGGGTTTGTGCTTTGGTGAATGCTGTGAAAGGTGTAAGCCTGACGATTCACAGACCTGTACCCCTGGGGGAAAAAAAAAATCTCCCAAAAAACAGGAGCCCAGGGCCAGACGGCTTCTCAGGGGAATTCTACCAAACATTTAAAGAAGAATTAATAGCTATTCTCCTGAAACTGTTCCAGAAAATAGAAATGGAAGGAAAACTTCCAAACTCATTTTATGGGGCCAGACGGCTTCCCAGGGGAATTCTATCAAACATTTAAAGAAGAATTAATACCTATTCTCCTGAAACTGTTCCAAAAAATAGAAATGGAAGGAAAACTTCCAAGCTCATTTATGAGGCTAGCTTTACCTGGATCCCCAAACCAGGCAAAGACCCCATCAAGAAGGAGAATTATAGACCAATATCCTTGATGAACATGGATGCAAAAATCCTCAACAAAATACTATCCAATAGGATCCAACAGCACATTAAAAGGATTATTCACCACGACCAAGTGGGATTTATTCCTGGGCTGCAAGGTTGGTTTAACATTAGCAAATCAGTCACTTTGATACAAGACATTATTAAAAGAAAGAACAAGAACCATGTGATCCTCTCAATAGATGCTGAAAGAGCACTGCAAGTACAGCATGCTTTCTTGATCAAAACTCTTCACAGTATAGGTATAGAGGGTACATTCTTCAATATCATCAAAGCCATCTATGAAAAACCCACAGCGATTATCATTCTCAATGGAGAAAAACTGAGAGATTTCCCCCTAAGGTCAGGAACACGGCAGGGCTGTCCACTATCACCACTGCTATTCAACATAATATTAGAAGTCCTAGTCTCAGCAATCAGACAAAAAAAAAAAAAAAGAAATAAAAGGCATTCAAATTGGTAAGGAGGAAGTCAAATTCTCACTCTTCGCACATATGATACTTTATGTGGAAAGCCCAAAGAACTCCCCTCCAAAACTGCTAGAACTCATACAGGAATTCACTAAAGTGTCAGGATATAAAATCAATGCACAGAAATCAGTTGCATTTCTATATACCAACAACAAAACAGAAGAAAGAAATTAAAGAGTCGATCGCATTTACCATTGCACCCAAAACCGTACGATACCTAGGCATAAACCTAACCAAAGAGGCAAAGAATCTGTACTCAGAAAACCATAAAGTACTCATGAAAGAAATTGAGGAAGACACAAAGAAATGGAAAAACATTCCATGCTCATGGATTGGAAGAACAAATATAGTGAAAATGTCTGTGCTACCTAGAGCAATCTATACATTTAATGCAGTCCCCATCAAAATACCATCAATTGTTTTCAAAGAAATGGAACAAATAATCCTAAAATTTATATGGAACCAGAAAAGACCCCGAATAGCCAAAGGAATGTTGAAACAAAAACAAAAACAAAAACAAAGCTGGTGGTATCAGGATTCCAGACTTTGAGCTCTATTACAAAGCTGTCATCATCAGGATAGTATAGTACTGGCACAAAAACTGACCCACCGATCAGTGGAACAGAATAGAGAGCCCAGAAATGGACCTTCAACTCTATGGTCAACTAATTTTGACAAAGCAGGAAAGAATGTCCAATGGAAAAAAGACAGTCTCTTCAACAAATGGTGCTGGGAAAATTGGACAGCCCCATGCAGAAGAATGAAACTGAATCATTTCCTTACACCACACACCAAAACAGACTCAAAATGAATGAAAGACCTCAATGTGAGACAGGAATCCATTAAAATTCTTGAGGATAACACAGGCAGTGACCTCTTTGACCTCAGCTGCAGCAACCTCTTCCTAGGAACATCACCAAAGGCAAGGGAAGCAAGGGCAAAAATGAACTATTGGGACTTCGTCAAGATCAAATGCTTTTGCACAGCAAAGAAAACAGTCATCAAAACCAAAAGACAACTGACGTAATGGGAGAAGATATTTGCAAATGACATATCAGATAAAGGGCTTGTATCCAAAATCAAACTCAAAGCCCATAGAACAAATAACCCAGTCAAGAAATGGGCAGAAGACATGCACAGACATTTCTCCAAAGAAGACATCCAAATGGCCAACAGACACATGAGAAAGTGCTCAACATCACTCGGCATCACAGAAATACAAATCAAAACCACAGTGAGATACCACCTCACACCAGTCAGAATGGCTAAAATCAACAAGTCAGGAAACGACAGATGTTGGCGAGGATGCAGAGAAAGGGGACCCTCCTACACTGTTGGTGGGAATGCAAGCTGGTGCAGCCACTCTGGAAAACAGTATGGAGGTTCCTCAAAAAGTTAGAAATAGAGCTACCCTAAGACCCAGCAATCACACTACTGGATATTTACCCTAAAGATATAAATATACTGATCCTCAGGGGCACATGCACTCGAATGTTTATAGCATCAATGTCCACAATAGCCCAACTATGGAAAGAACCTAGATGTCCATCAACAAATGAATGGATACAGAAGATGTGGTGTGTATATATATATATATACAATGGAATACTATGCAGCCATCAAAAGAAACGAAATCTTGCCATTTGCAACGATGTGGATGGAACTGGAGGGTATTATGTTAAGCGAAATAAGTCAGTCAGAGAAGACAATTATGAAATGATCTCTCTCATGAGGAATTTGTGGGGCAGTGTAGGGGTCATGGTGGGTAGGGAGGGAAAAAACAAAACAAGATGGGATTGGGAAGGAGACAAACCATAAGAGACTCTTAATCTCACGAAACAAACTTGGGTTACTGGGGGTTGGGGGGGAGGGATAGGGTGGCTGGGTTATGAACAATGGGGACGTTTTGTGCTATGATGAGTGCTGTGAAATATAAGTCTGATGAGTCATCGGCCTGTACCCCTGGAGCATATAATACATTATATGTAATAAAAAACCAAAAAAGATTTTCTTAAAAAAATACCACAGCTCTGTCTCACTAATTATTATTTTGGTTATTAGAATGCCCTTTGGGTTGTAGAAATAAGTTCATATATTTTAGATATTCATACTGATGTATTCAAGGGCAGAATGTTAGGATGACTTTNAAATATTGTGAAAATGTCTATGCTACCTAGAGCAATCTACACATTTAATGCAATCCCCATCAAAATACCAGCAATTTATTTCAAAGAAATGGAACAAATAATCCTAAAATTTATATGGAACCAGAAAAGACCCCGAATAGCCAAAGGAATGTTGAAACAAAAACAAAAACAAAAACAAAGCTGGTGGTATCAGGATTCCAGACTTTGAGCTCTATTACAAAGCTGTCATCATCAGGATAGTATAGTACTGGCACAAAAACTGACCCACCGATCAGTGGAACAGAATAGAGAGCCCAGAAATGGACCTTCAACTCTATGNTATGGTCAACTAATCTTCGACAAAGCAGGAAAGAATGTCCAATGGAAAAAAGACAGTCTCTTCAACAAATGGTGCTGGGAAAATTGGACAGCCCCATGCAGAAGAATGAAACTGAATCATTTCCTTACACCACACACCAAAACAGACTCAAAATGAATGAAAGACCTCAATGTGAGACAGGAATCCATTAAAATTCTTGAGGATAACACAGGCAGTGACCTCTTTGACCTCAGCTGCAGCAACCTCTTCCTAGGAACATCACCAAAGGCAAGGGAAGCAAGGGCAAAAATGAACTATTGGGACTTCGTCAAGATCAAATGCTTTTGCACAGCAAAGAAAACAGTCATCAAAACCAAAAGACAACTGACGTAATGGGAGAAGATATTTGCAAATGACATATCAGATAAAGGGCTTGTATCCAAAATCAAACTCAAAGTTCTCAAACTCAACACCCATAAAACAAATAACCCAGTCAAGAAATGGGCAGAAGACATGAACAGACATTTCTCCAAAGAAGACATCCAAATGGCCAACAGACACATGAGAAAGTGCTCAACATCACTCGGCATCACAGAAATACAAATCAAAACCACAGTGAGATACCACCTCACACCAGTCAGAATGGCTAAAATCAACAAGTCAGGAAACGACAGATGTTGGCGAGGATGCAGAGAAAGGGGACCCTCCTACACTGTTGGTGGGAATGCAAGCTGGTGCAGCCACTCTGGAAAACAGTATGGAGGTTCCTCAAAAAGTTAGAAATAGAGCTACCCTAAGACCCAGCAATCACACTACTGGATATTTACCCTAAAGATATAAATATACTGATCCTCAGGGGCACATGCACTCGAATGTTTATAGCATCAATGTCCACAATAGCCCAACTATGGAAAGAACCTAGATGTCCATCAACAAATGAATGGATACAGAAGATGTGGTGTGTATATATATATATATACAATGGAATACTATGCAGCCATCAAAAGAAACGAAATCTTGCCATTTGCAACGATGTGGATGGAACTGGAGGGTATTATGTTAAGCGAAATAAGTCAGTCAGAGAAGACAATTATGAAATGATCTCTCTCATGAGGAATTTGTGGGGCAGTGTAGGGGTCATGGTGGGTAGGGAGGGAAAAAACAAAACAAGATGGGATTGGGAAGGAGACAAACCATAAGAGACTCTTAATCTCACGAAACAAACTTGGGTTACTGGGGGTTGGGGGGGAGGGATAGGGTGGCTGGGTTATGAACAATGGGGACGTTTTGTGCTATGATGAGTGCTGTGAAATATAAGTCTGATGAGTCATCGGCCTGTACCCCTGGAGCATATAATACATTATATGTAATAAAAAACCAAAAAAGATTTTCTTAAAAAAATACCACAGCTCTGTCTCACTAATTATTATTTTGGTTATTAGAATGCCCTTTGGGTTGTAGAAATAAGTTCATATATTTTAGATATTCATACTGATGTATTCAAGGGCAGAATGTTAGGATGACTTTTTAAAAAAATATTTTGCCTATCATTTACTTTAAAATATTTAAGCAGGGATACCTGAGTGGCTCTGTTGGTTAAGTGTCTGCCTTTGGCTCAGGTCATGATTTCAGGGTCCTGCGATCGAGTTCCACATCACTCTTCTTGCTTAGTGGAGAGCCTGCTTCTCCCTCTGCCTGCTGCTACCCCTGCCTGTGAGCTCTCTCTCTCTCTCTCTGACAGATAAAATCTTTAAAAAAATTAAAATTAAATAAATAAGTAAATAAAATATTTAAGCATTGGGGTGCCTGGCTGGTTTAGTTGGAAGAGCATGCAACTCTGGATCTCATGGTTGAGAGTTCAAGTCCCATGTTAGGTGTGGATTACTTAAAAAAAAAAAAAAGTAAGAAAAAAATACCTGGCTATAACATTTAAGAAAATTAACTGACGCTCTAGTCAGTTAAGCGTCCGACTGTTGATTTTGGCTCAGGTAATGATCTCAGGGTTGTGAGATTGAGCCTGCATTGGGCCCTGTGCAGGATGTGGAGCCTGCTTAAGATTGTCTCTCCCCCTTAGCCCCTACCCCCTCTAAAATTAATATTTAATTAATTAAAGTATTTAAGCATTGAATACATATATAACTGTAGGTTTTAATGTTCACAGGCTGACCACATCATCATTCTATTTTTAAGGATTTCTGAGTCAATCATGAAGTACTTATTTGTTAAGCCTTTTATAATAAATATGTTTGAAATTTGTAGGTACTTTTAGCTTGCTTTCTGTATGTTTATAATTATAATTTCTTGAATACAGAAACAACTTAAATACAGGGACTCATAAATAATTCATATGAAAGGATACTTTTTCAAGGCTTATAAATATGGTACTTTTATATTTCTCTGACTTAACTTTCAAGAAATGGATTGAAAAAAGATACATGTAGAGAGACAGCTGTTAAGCGTTTGAAAGGGAAGTAGGATACTCTGAAATGGAGAATTAAAGAAAAAAGAAACTACCTATTTAGAGAAATTTTTTTTTTAAATATTTTATTTATTTGACACAGAGAGAGACAGATCACAAGTAGGCAGAGAGGCAGGCAGAGAGACTAGGGAGAAGCAGGCTCCCTGCTGAGCAGAGAGCCCGATGCAGGACTCGATCCCAGGACCCTGAGATCATGACCTGAGCCAAAGGCAGAGGCTTAACCCACTGAGCCATCCAGGTGCCCTATTTAGAGAAATTTAAAAAGCAAAGTGCATAGCAGAACATAGACGGCAAACCATGCTGTGTTGTACACGTGAAACTATTATAACATTGTATGCCAGTTATACTCAAGTGAAACAACCAAAAAGCAAAATGAAAAATAATAGAAGTGAGAGTAGGATATTAGACAAAGAACATAATATTAGAGAAGCCCAATTCAAACATGAATAAATGTTCTCTTTGACCTTTTCACCATCCTATCATTTCCTTCAGTACTTTCTCTATAATATATTTTACTAAGTGTATATTTATACAGATTCTCTTTTTACTTAGCCATCACGGTGACTGGAGGCCAGGAACAATAGCAGGCTTCTTTCAGCAAAAGACCCCTCTCTGGTTCATTTAAGTGTCTGGATTTGTTTTTTAAAATAGGAAGGTTATGGGGCATCTGGGTGGTTCAGTTGGTTAAGCATCCAACTCTTGGTTTCAGCTCAGGTCATGATTGAGATTGAGCTCCCATGTGGGGTTCACACTTTGCTTGGAGTCTGCTCTCTCCCTAAATAATAAATAAATGAAATCTTTAATGGGAAGGTTGCATAGGTGATAGACTCTTATCTTCTGTGTTTGTTACCTTACTCTGCATCATATGGCTGTCCATAAACGGTGAGTTGACTCACTGGTTGGTTGGTCAGTTGGATAGCTTGACCAAGCTAAAGAAAATGGAAAAGTCGTGAGAAATAGAAAAATTAGAAGGGGTGTAAAATTTAGAAAGTACTGATTTAATTTGGGGTAAGATAGGAGGAAGTGATTACATGAGAATTGAAAAGATCCCAGTTAGCCTAGAATATAAAGAAGAAGGAGTAAAATCTTGGAAATGAATGTATAGAAAATGGGAATGTGTGGGAAGTCTTACATTTTACCCTGTCTAGGAGGTACTGAATCACTGTAACAGAGCAATTAGCAAGATAATGGATTTAAACTCAGCTTAAGCTTTTTCTACCCTGAGGGGTTTTTTCTTTTTGTTTTTAAAATATGTATCAGATGTAATTTGTTTGATGATTCTCCTTCAGAAACAGGGTTTATATAAGTTTTTCATGTGATTGTAAAATAATGTCCTGAAGGTAAAAAGGAAGGTAATAATGCTTTTCTTTGGGGCCGGGGGAATTTTCCAGGCATAGCCCTTTTGTACTTGCAGTTGTACCGGGTCACCTGTGACCAGACCTACCTGCTCCGATCCCTGGATTACGTAAAAAGAACACTTCGGAATCTGAATGGCCGCAGGGTCACTTTCCTCTGTGGAGATGCTGGACCCCTAGCTGTAGGAGCTGTGGTGTATCATAAACTCAAAAGCGATTGCGAGTCCCAGGAATGCATCACAAAGTGAGTTTTTAAAACTGGCAGTATTTTCTCTAAATTCTCAATTCAAGGGCTTACTGTAGAAAGACATTCAAAAAGGAAATTCTTTTTTAATTCATCTGCTGTTGCCAACAGGTCTTTCCAAGAAGTAAAGAGGTTTGTATATTAACCTTGAGCATGATGATAAGATCACATGCCTCTTTTCTATCCAAGCTTCTCTCTGCCTTAATTTTGGGAGAAATAAACATGTTTCTTCATGTTACTTTGATCTTTTCCCTAAATTTTTGGTTGTCTTCATTGCATGAAAATTAGCTTATATGCCTTAGATTTACTACCATAACTAAGTTATTTTTATGTTCAGTTGTTTTGGAAAACTTTTATTGCACCTACTGGTTTATATTCTTTTTTGAAGAGGTAGAAATCAGGCCTTACTCCCATGGTGTCTGGTGGAGTGTCAGACACACGCTATTCAGCTGATGTTTATTGAAAGATAGACTGAGTCAAGCTAATTCCCAAGCACTGACTACATTTGAGTACTATTTTCTTGTAAATTTAAAATCACTTTCTTCTAATTCTGATTTCAAAATTGAGTATCATCTCTTACATGGTTTAGATTAGATATCAAGGTAGATATTTTGAGCAGAAAGGTGTGTTATTATTAATGTGATATCTGCGAGGGAAATTAGAGTATGGAGAAGTTTTTGTTGTTTGGGTTCTGTTTGTTAGCATTTCTTAAAATCAGTTTTAAATGAAAAATAATAGATAATTTCTAATGTGAGAGGGTTACTAACAGTTTCAGGAAGAGGTATTTCCGACATTCTCTGAGAAAACAGAATTTTTCTTGTTGGGTAGGCTTCTGCAGCTCCAGAGAACTATTGTGTGCCGAGATTCAGACCTTCCCGATGAGCTACTCTATGGACGGGCAGGTTATCTGTATGCTTTACTCTACCTGAACATGGAGATCGGTCCAGGCACCGTGTGTGAGTCAGCTATCAAAGAGGTACTGTGGGGTTGTCGTCAACTGTGGGCATCCTGTCATCTCCACCATCCCAACTTATCTGCTAGCACAGAACTACATTAGGGGCTGGATGCTGCTTCTAGGTAGGAGTAATTTCTTAAGGCATCTCATAAAATCAATACATAGCTCCTTTCTTTTCTAGGAATGTTGTTTTAAAAATCTGCCCTCCTCTTGGGCCTGTAAATTCACCTGTTTTTACTAGAACCAAACAACAGCAGCTTCAGAAAGATAGAATATTTATTTCTTTTTCCTAAAGCATCTGAACTGGTAGGCAGTCCCAGCAAATATGGCTAAGGATCTGGGTTCTTCTCTTGTATTCTACCATATCCTAGGGGCATGGCCTTGTCTAAAAGGCATGCCCAAGCCCAAAGCTAATTGAGCACCCCTCTTTTTTAAGGCTAAGATCCAGAAGTTGTCTACTGCACTTCTGCTCACATCCTACTTCCAGAACGTAGTCAAAGCTCTGCTTTGTAGACCCTTGGCTACTCTGTCTATAGCCAAGAGGCCAGACACCCAGCTAAAACTTGGAGCAGTGTTACCAGAAAGATGAAGGGAGAAAGTAGATAAGGAAACAATTTGTGTCTTTGCTACATAGTCATTACAGACAGGCTCTTTTTTTTTTTTTTAACAAGAATTTTTTTTTAATTTAAACAAAAAAAAGATTCCTGCCCTCAAAAACCTATAACTTAAGAAGAAAATAAGACAATCGAATTAATAGAAATAAAGGAGTACCGTGTTTTACAAAAGGAATGTAAATGTAGATCATTGAGGCAGATGGCTGGAACTCAAATGTATCCTCCTAGAAGCCCCTGGGTTCCTCAGAGGGTTCCAAAGCTGCTTCCGGGAGAGGGTAGCAGGGTCAGGGAGCAAGCATGCCTACCCCCCATCCCTGGTTCAATCAGTGTAGATCTGCCTTCCCCACCAGACCAGCTGTTTTGATTTAACTAAAATCTGTGTGCCACGAGAGACCTCATTTCATTAGCCTTTCCATAAATAAGGGTAATTCCTCCAGCCTTTCCTAGAAGACATTGGGCCAGTCTTTTGGAGAAAACATTGCAGTTACAAGGCAACTAAGTAGTCTAGGATAGTTTTTATAGGAAGTTTTACTAGATTCTAGTAAACTGTCCATACGAAGAACTTTTTAATCTCATGGTTTGACTTCCTAATTTCTTTTTCTATTCTGAGATTATTTTCTGATTTCTTTCTGCCTGTATTTATTAATTTATAAACTAAAGATAATGGTCATGGCTGCTGAATGCTTATAGATTTTTAGATTAAGTAATCTATATAGAATTGTTAGTGTTAATGAGAGGAAAACAGGATACATGTAAGTTTTCTAGACGAATAATGTCTCATTATCTCTGTAGGTAGTCAGTGCTATTATTGAATCGGGCAAGACTCTGTCAAGGGAAGAAAGGAAGGCAGAGCGCTGTCCGCTGCTATATCAGTGGCACCGGAAGCAGTATGTGGGGGCGGCCCACGGCATGGCTGGGATCTACTACATGTTAATGCAGGTAAGCGAGAGCACTCTGAAATACTAAGACAGGGACTATAGGATAAAATACCTGGTCGTGGGGTGCCTGGGGGGCTCAGTCGGTTGGATGTCTGTCTTTGACTTAGGTCATGATCCCGGGGTCCTGGGATTGAGTCCCTCAGGGTCTCCAGAATGCTGACTGAGACAGAGACCTTTTCATATTCAGATACCCCCAACTTGCTATCAGTTGTGTTCTAAACTTTTAACTAGTTTATTGTTGTGGTTATGATCTTGTCTCTTAATCATGCCTGACATCTTTTGAATTGAGTAGTCATTGTTTGGTTAGGCAGGCAGAAACCCCACCCCAAATAGTGCTTCAACCTGCTTCCAGCCTTAAGGCCTCTGGTTCCCTTCCCTGCTCTGTACATAGCCTTTATTTATTTATTTTTTCAATTAAGCCTTTCTTTGTCCACCACACCCATAACAGAGTAGTTAATTAATGCTCAAAAATCACAAAGCTAGTAAGTCAAGGAACATGAATTAGCATTTAGATTAAAACTTTCTAACTAAAAGCTAAAAATTTTTACTTCAGCTTCCTTTTTTAAACCTACTCTACCGCTAAAGGAAATTCATATCTAAACGGGACTAAAACCCCCTTTCTGGTAATTAGTTCCCCTTTTTATTGTTGTAGAAAGCAAAACGTATATATCCCAGTTTGTGAATTTTCTTTATAGTGCAGACACATGTTTTCAAAGTAACTAGATTGCCATATCTCATTTAAAAATAGCACTATTGGGGCACCTGGGTGGCTCAGTGGGTTAAAACCTCTGCTTTCGGCTCAGGTCATGATCTTGGGGTCCTGGGATTGAGCCCCGCATTGGGCTCCCTGCTCAGCAGGGAGCCTGCTTCCTCCTCTCTCTGCCTGCCTCTCTGCCAACTTGTGGTCTTTCTTTCTCTGTCTGTCAAATAAATAAATAAATAAATAAATAAATAAATAAATAAATAAATAAATAAATAAATAAAATCTTTAAAAAAAATAGCACTAGTAGTCTAGAAAGTTGGTAGTTTGTGTATATTTTCTATTTCCCTAGGAAAATGCTTTAACACTAGCTTTTGAAACTTTTTAAAGTGATGCCCTTAGGGGAACATAACCGTATGAAAACCACACCAATAAGACATAATCTTAAGGTTTAGATGTAGGTGTTTAGGTTAATTTTGTTAGATATCGGGGGTTTCCTTGAAGGAAACGCAAGTCACAAAGTTGTCCCCTTCATCTGCTGTTAAAGTAAAGAGTGTGGGAATATGCTTTAGTCAGGATTCTGTATAGAAATCAGTGTCAGTTTTCTTGTAGCGATCCAGGCCCAGGTGCTAGACTAGCTCCCAGAGCCAGGTCGCAGCCGTCCTCCTGGCCGGGCCCTTAGCGCTTCTCGGCGGAGCAGCAGGGGGGTGGCACGGTGCTGGTACGTTCTGCTGTGCAGTTGCATCAAGACGGCTCTCAGAAGAGGATGCACAAAAGCGTTTAAAATATCACTTAAACTCACTTTCAGGATGGCAGAGTAAAGACATTTCTCCTCTTGAAAATGATCTCGGGCGCCTGGGTGGCTCAGTGGGTTAAAGCTGCTGCCTTCGGCTCAGGACATGATCCCAGGGTCCTGGGATCGAGGCCCACATCGGGCTCTCTGCTCAGCGGGGAGCCTGCTTCCTCCTCTCTCCTCTCTCTCTGCCTGCCTCTCTGCCTACTTGTAATCTCTCTGTGTCAAATGAATAAATAAAATCTTAAAAAAATAATAAAAAAATAAATAAAAAGAAAATGATCTCAAAATAGCAAGGAAAACAAACAAAAGAACCCCAGAAATCCAACTGCCTTGATGAGACTAGGAGACAGTCTGGAGCCCCAGACTACAAGTATGGAGACTGACAATAGAGGAAGAACTGCCCGGGACCAGACAGGACAGAGGCAGATCACACGCGGGCGTCAGAAGCCAGCCAGTGTGTGCGGCAGCACCTGAGCGCTCGGGGACTGAAATGCCATTACTGTGGGAGGCAGAGCTGGACGCATGTGCATACGGAGCGTGGTGTGTGGGCTGCAGGAGGGCTTCTTTGAAAATCTTAAGACGGAGCAGTTGGATCTCCGTCAGCAAGATCGCCCTGCACAGTGACCGTTCCTCCCCTAACTCCTGCTGGAGATGAAAGGGTCTGGAGCAACAGAACCAGATCTTTCACCTTCAGAGAGCCAGGTGTCGAGGACAGTTGAAGTGAAGCATAGAACCGAACGCAGGGGGCTGGCCTACATGTCCACAGGGTACTGGGCGTGTCCTCGCTGCCCCCATGTGGATTGAAATTGGGCTTTTGTTGTTGTTGTTATTGGAGGAACAGCTCAGATAAAAGATTGCCCAATATAGGTATTTCAAAGTCCCCATGAAAAATGTTAGCTAGCTATCTGTGAGAGTTAAAATTCTGTACTAATTTGGCTGGGCCACAGTGCCCAGATATGTGGTCTAACATTTTTCTGGATGTTTCTGTGAGGACATTTTTGGTGAGATTTACATTTAAACAGTGTTAGAAGGTGGGGGAGGGACAGTAAAGTATCCCCCGACTGCAAAGACACTTGAAGACCAGAAGTCAAAGCAGGCCACTCCACAGAGTTTACACAGAGTTTTATTCAGAGTGACTAACTAACGAGGGGGGTCAGTGGAGGATGATCTACAGCAGCTGCATAGTTATTCTCTGCAAAGTCCAGACCTTAGACCATAGATTTTGTAGATGGAGGGGACATGCAGAAGGGCATTGTAGTGAGATCAGAGGGTTCGCACTCACCTTAAAGGGCTTGCAGGCCGCTAACTGACACCTACCTTTTAAGGAGACTTTGGGGCCCCCACCTGTGCATCAGGAAGGGGCAAGACCATGTTACCTCTGACATATTCATGAGAGGCCAAAATAAGCCTCCCCCAAACCCCGCCTTGGCTGGCATTTCTAAGGTAGTATGTCAGTTTCCAAGGGGCCCAGAACACATAGCCACAGGAGAGGTCAAAGAGCAAACATGAACAAGTTGGGAGGCCAGAGATAGAGTCATTATTGTCAGCACTCCTACGGATGCTTGGACTTTTAGTAAAGCAGTTTCCTCCATAATGTGGGTGGGCCTCATTCAGTCATTTAAAGGCCTGCCCTGAGCAAGAGGGAATTCTCCAGCTGAAGGCCTTCAGACTTCCTCTTCATTAGCAAAACAAGTTGAACTAAAGAAGGGTCTGCCCAAGTCTTAAATAACCAGAATATTGAATTAATTTGAATTTTATGTGCTTCTCGGCATTCCAGGTAATTGATACTTTGTTAGCTACAGTACAAAGGTTTAAAAAAAAAAACTTAAGGAAAAATGAATTAAATGTTTTGTTTTCATTTGTTTAAAGCCAGCAGCAAAAGTGGACCAAGAAACCCTGACAGAAATGGTGAAACCTAGTATTGATTATGTGCGCCATAAAAGATTCCGATCTGGGAATTACCCATCATCGTTAAGCAATGAAACAGATCGCTTGGTCCACTGGTGCCATGGTGCCCCTGGTGTCATCCACATGCTCATGCAAGCTTACAAGGTCAGTACTGCCATTTGTGTCATAAGCATTTAATGTTTAGAGATCCACCTTTCTCCACCAGGTTTTCAGTTTGATTTGGCTAGCACATTTGATTGCAAACAAAAAACCTTTCAGACTTGATGTTTTTACAAAATAAAGTCTCCCTATTTCACCTTATCTCACCCCTGTAGTTGGAGCTGTAAGTGTATGTGTGTGTCTTTTAATAGGGATTATATTCATGTGTAAAAGAAAACCTGGGTGACATCAGAATAAGGATTTTCATTCTGTGTATGCATATCCGATAAGGCAGTAGGCACTATTATAACCAAATGCTTTTTTTGTTGGACTTCACATCATTTTATTTTCTTACTTGAATAAACCTTCATTGCTGGATGATGATGCTTATTTGGGACCCTTTAAATTTGAGCTTAAAATTGTTATAAAATTATTCATAAGGGAGAAGTGTGATGTTCAAAGTCTTACATATATGGGGTATTACAGAAAAATAGGCAGTACCTTCATTGATTAATTCTGGTAGTCTTAAGATAATATTTGGGCATAATATTAAGAATACATTTGATTTCTCTCCTGGACTAAGAATTAACCTTATAAGTTGAAAGCAAATGATGCATGCTGCCTAGAGCAATCTACACATTTAATGCAATCCCCATCAAAATACCAGCAATTTATTTCAAAGAAATGGAACAAATAATCCTAAAATTTATATGGAACCAGAAAAGACCCCGAATAGCCAAAGGAATGTT
>LNAC01001182.1:129684-181502 GCA_002007465.1 Ailurus styani | reverse complement strand
AAGAGACTCCTGATCTCACAAAACAAACTGAGGGTTACTGGGGGGTGGGAGGGTTGGGATAGGGTGGATGGGTTATGGACATTGGGGAGGGTTTGTGCTTTGGTGAGTGCTGTGAAAGATGTAAGCCTGATGATTCACAGACCTGTACCCCTTGGGCAAAGAATAAAAATAAAATTAAAAAAAAAAAAGAAAGCAAACAATGCTGTTTTCTTTTTTTTAATTGTCTTTAAGTGTGTTTTCTTAGTATTTTATTACATAGAAGTTGAAATTACAAACAGCTTACTATATCCTATAATATTTAAGTTTTTTAACATTCCATGGAAAAATAATTCATGTTTATTTATTTTTTTTAAAGATTTATTTATTTATTTATTTATTTGACACAGGGAGAGATCAGATCACAAGTAGACAGTAGACGGAGAGGCAGGCAGAGAGAGGAGGAAGCAGGCTCCCCGCTGAGCAGGGAGCCCAATGTGGGCCTCGATCCCAGGACCCTGAGATCGTGACCTGAGCCAAAGGCAGAGGCTTTAACCCACCGAGCCACCCAGGTGCCCAATAATTCATGTTTAAAGAAAAAATTGTTTTCAAGAAAGTTTTTTAGAAGACTCTACCACATTTTATTTTATTTTTAAAATTTCTTATTTGAGGGTGCCTGGGTGGCTCAGTCATTTAAACATCAGCCTTTAGTTCAGGTCATGATCCCAAAATCCTGGGATGGAGCCCTGCATCAGGCTCCCTGCTCAGCAGGGAGTCTGCTTCTCCCTGTACATCTGCCCCACTTCTCCTCAGACTCTCTCTCTCTAAAATAAATAAAATCTTAATTTTTTTCTTTGAATGTAGTTGACACACAGTGTTGTATTACTTTTAAGTGTACAACATAGTGATGTCACAACTTACACGTTATGGTATGCTCACCACAAGTGTAGCCACAGTCTGTCACCATATGATGCTATTACAGTATCATTGACTATATTCCTTATGCCATGCCTTTTATTCGTGTGACTGATTCATTCCACATCTGGAAGCCTGTATCTCCCACTCTCCTTCACCCATTTTGCCCATCCCCCCACAACCATCAGTTTGTTCTCTGTATTTACAGGTATGAGTCTCCTTTTTGTTTGTTTATCCATTTTTCTTTTTTAGATTCCACATATGAGTAAAATCTTAATGGTATTTTCCTTTCTCAGTCTGACTTAATTCACTTAGCATAATACCCTGTTGGTCCATCCATGTTGTACCAAATGGGCATGATCTCATCCTTTTTTATGGCTGAGTAATACACACACACACACACCCCACATCTTATCCATTTGTCTATCAGTGCATATTCAGGTTGCTTCCATATCTTAGCTATTATTAAAAAATGTTGCAATAAACAGAGGTGCATAATCTTTTTGAATTAGTGTTTTTGTTTTCTTTGAGTAAATACCCAGTAGCAGAATTAATGGATCATATGTTATCTCTATTTTTCAATTTTTGAGGCACCTCCATACTGTTTTCCACAGTGGCCGAACAAATTTACATTCCCATCAATAGTGTACAAGGGTTTCTTTTTCTCCATATCTTCTCAAACACTTGTGATTTCTCGTCTTTTTTATTTTAGCCATTCCAACAGTGTAAGATGATATCTCATTATGATTTTGATTTGTATTTCCCTGCTGATTAGTGATGTTGAATATCTTCTCATTGTCTGTTGGCCATCTGTATGTCTTATTTGCAAGAATGTCTAATCAAGTCCTCTGCCTATTTTGTAATTGCATTGTTAGCAATATTTCTTTTGTAATTTTATCTTTTTAATGCATCTTTGTGATATTTGATACTGAAAGTTGTTGTTTATATATCAAAGTATATAACAGTAGCCACAATGATTGATTAGTGTTTTGGCATAAACTCTCTTAGTTTTGTAGAAATAGAATTAATGAAGCAGAATTCATATTTCTACCTAGAAATAGCAAAAGAACTAGCCCCTGAATCAATTTAATTTTCCCTTTGTGGCTAACCATAATAATTTAGAAAAATTGCGGGGAATCTCCCATGATATTGGCTAATTATTTGGAATTTTTTAGTCCTCCTACAATAGTAAGACCTAAAATATTCAAATATGAAAGTCAGGTATAAGCATTTAAGAAAATAGCTCAGAAAGTTATGATAAAAAAAAAGCTCAGTGAAATATACTCTTTGGAAATCAGAAGAACTTAATGATTCATCTTCTTAACACTACCTCAGTCTTTAAATTAAAATTCTGTTCAGGGCGCCTGGGTGGCTCAGTGGGTTAAAGCCTCTGCTTTCGGCTCAGGTCACGATCTCAGCGTCCTGGGAACGAGGCCCGCATCAGGCTCTCTGCTCAGTGGGGAGCCTGCTTCCTCCTCTCCCTGTCTCTCTGCCTGCCTCTCTGTCTACTTGTAATCTCTCTCTCTCTGTCAAATAAATAAATAAAATCTTTAAAAAATAAAATAAAATAAAATTCTGTTCAAATCACTGCTTCCCTTTTTTAGAGCTTTAGAGAGACTGTTGTAACTTCAGTGACACAGAGATAAGTCTATAATATTATAATTGTCCAACCCTAATGAGTATAGTGTGGACAAAAAAGGACCCTTTGATATTCAAAACAGATGTATGACTTTGATAAAAAGTGGAAGCTTTTGTTTGTCAGACTCCTTTCTCTCTTTCACATTAAAGAGGATAAGCAGTCCAGGTAGCCACTGCTGGTGAATTCTGAGGATCTCCCCCGCACCCACCTGAGTCAACAGGTAATCAGGAGCCAGGACGTCCAGTGGGGTCATCATCCCAAGGAAGTCCATTTCCCCTGGCGCTGTTGCCCATCACTGCCGTCTGTTTCTAGCACTGCTGGTCATACGGGGAGCAATGCCACAGATGTCCCAGAGCTGCTGCTGCTTGTCAGGCTTTGGCTCAGAATATCATTTGAATGTCTGTCCCTGCCTTGCTTATTCCGAAACAGAAAGTTCTCTCTTAAGCATAAAGCAAAGACGTGAAGATCCATACTTCATCACTAAAACTTGATTTTGTTCATTTACATCAAGATTCTCAAACATGAGGAAGGTGAGGAATATCACTTTTTAGGGGCAGAAGGCATCAATGGTAATCTGAAAAGGCATACATAATATAGTTTTACAACACATGAGTGAAGTGTGAGATTTATGTTTGGCCAAGCCAGAAGGTGGTGTGGGCAGAGATGGGGCAGGGGGTGGGGTGGATGGAAATGCAAAGCTAAAGTCAGCTTGAGGTTCCGTTTTCTCTCACGTTATTGTTAAATTCAGAGCATCTGCATTCACTGTAGCTGTCTCAGAACTAGGAAGTGCTTACGTTTCAGAAGTTTTCAGCATTTTCTCTTACTGGCATGTGAACTCATAAATTCTTCAAGAACGCTTATGAAAGCATATGGTTTTCAAGTATTTGATAAAAATATTAATATCCTTCACAGATAAAACTATAAATTGAGTCTAGTTTCACTTAATTTGTTTTCCCTTCTTAGAGATGCTAATCATGTGTGTAGTTGGGTGTCCTCCAATTTGTATGAATATATATTGCTAGTTTAAAATTATGTAGTATTCTAGATGATCCTTAAAAAATGTCAGGGTTTTAATAATATTCTATGCTATATTAGGAATTATATTAATTGCAGATGGTTTTCTAGCTAATTACATTTGTGGACCCTATAGCTGGAAGCTATTTTGCTGAGCAGTTCTTGATTATCTGACAGTAAGTTACAGGCAATGGTAACAAAGTCTACCTTCTAACTACACAGATGGGCCCTCTGGCATTAGCATTTGTGTGGGTTCAGCCACTATAAACAAATGCTAACATTGGTCAAATGAAAATTGTACTTGGAAAGGTATTTATGAATATGCTGCCCAGGAAAACCATATAAATCATACCAAAGTGATATCAGTATAATCTTTTTTTTTTATTTTATTTTTATTCTTTGCCCAAGGGGTACAGGTCTGTGAATCATCAGGCTTTCATCTTTCACAGCATTCACCAAAGCACAAACCCTCCCCAATGTCCATAACCCATCCACCCTATCCCTACCCTCCCACCCCCCAGTAACCCTCAGTTTGTTTTGTGAGATTAGGAGTCTCTTATGGTTTGTCTCCTTCCCCATCCCATCTTGTTTCATTATTTTTCCCTCCCTACCCCTCACGACCCCTCAAGTTCCTCATATCAGAGAGATCATATGATAATTGTCTTTCTCTGATTGACTTATTTCGCTCAGCATAATACCCTCCAGTTCCATCCATGTCGTTGCAAACGGCAAGATNTGTATATATATACCACATCTTCTTTATCCATTCATCTGTTGATGGACATCTAGGTTCTTTCCATAGTTTGGCTATTGTGGACATTGCTGCTATAAACATTCGGGTGCACGTGCCCCTGAGGATCACTACCTTTGTGTCTTTAGGATAAATACCCAGTAGTGCGATTGCTGGGTCGTAGGGTAGCTCCATTTTCAACTTTTTGAGGAATCTCCATACTGTTTTCCAGAGTGGCTGCACCAGTTTGCATTCCCACCAACAGTGTAGGAGGGTTCCCCTTTCTCCGCAACCTCGCCAACATCTGTCATTTCCTGACTTGTTGATTTTAGCCATTCTGACTGGTGTAAGGTGGTATCTCGCTGTGGTTTTAATTTGTATTTCTCTGATGCCGAGTGATGTTGAGCACTTTCTCATGTGTCTGTTGGCCATTTGGATGTCTTCTTTGGAGAAATGTCTGTTCATGTCTTCTGCCCATTTCTTGACTGGGTTATTTGTTTTATGGGTGTTGAGTTTGAGAAGCTCTTTATAGATTTTGGATACTAGCCCTTTATCTGATATGTCATTTGCAAATATCTTCTCCCATTCTGTCAGTTGTCTTTTGGTTTTGTTGACTGTTTCCTTTGCTGTGCAAAAGCTTTTAATCTTGATGAAGTCCCAATAGTTCATTTTTGCCCTTGCTTCCCTTGCCTTTGGTGATGTTCCTAGGAAGAAGATGCTGCGGTTGAGGTCGAAGAGGTTGCTGCCTGTGTTCTCCTCGAGGATTTTGATGGATTCCTTTCTCACATTGAGGTCTTTTATCCATTTTGAGTCTATTTTTGTGTGTGGTGTCAGGAAATGATCCAGTTTCATTTTTCTGCATGTGGCTGACCAGTTTTCCCAACACCATTTGTTGAAGAGACTGTCTTTTTCCCACTGGACATTCTTTCCTGCTTTGTCGAAGATTAGTTGACCATAGAGTTGAGGGTCCATTTTTGGGTTCTCTATTCTGTTCCACTGGTCTATGTGTCTGTTTTTGTGCCAGTACCATACTGTCTTGATGATGACGGCTTTGTAATAGAGCTTGAAATCTGGAATTGTGATGCCGCCAACTTTGCTTTTTTTTTTCAACATTCCTTTGGCTATTCGGGGTCTTTTCTGGTTCCATATAAATTTTAGGATTATTTGTTCCATTTCTTTGAAATAAATTGCTGGTATTTTGATGGGGATTGCATTAAATGTGTAGATTGCTCTAGGTAGCATAGACATTTTCACAATATTTATTCTACCCATCCATGAGCATGAAATGTTTTTCCACTTCTTTGTGCCTTCCTCAATTTCTTTCATGAGTACTTTATAGTTTTCTGAATACAGATTCTTTGCCTCTTTGGTTAGGTTTATTCCTAGGTATCTTATGGTTTTGGGTGCAATTGTAAATGGGATTGACTCTTTAATTTCTCTTTCTTCTGTTTTGTTGTTGGTATATAGAAATGCAACTGATTTCTGTGCATTGATTTTATATCCTGACACTTGACTGAATTCCTGTATGAGTGCTAGCAGTTTTGGAGTGGAGTCCTTTGGGTTTTCCACATAAAGTATCATATCATCTGCAAAGAGTGAGAGTTTGACCTCTTCCTTGCCAATTTGGATGCCTTTTATTTCTTTTTGTTGTCTGATTGCTGAGGCTACGACTTCTAGTACTATGTTGAATAGGAGTGGTGATAGTGGACAGCCTTGCTGTGTTCCTGACTTTAGGGGAAAAGCTCTCAGTTTTTCTCCATTGAGAATGATATTCGCTGTGGGTTCTTCGTAGATGGCTTTGATGATATTGAGGTATGTACCCTCTATGCCTACACTATGAAGAGTTTTGATTAAGAAGGGGTGCTGTACTTTGTCAAATGCTTTTTCAGCATCTATTGAGAGGAGGGTTTCTCTTTATGGTCATAAAATTTTACTTACTCTCAGGTTATACAGATAGTATTCTTCTCCAAGCTGCACGGATTTAGATTTAGAACTATGAACTGTCTCTAAGTTTTATATATTACATGTATATTTTGTATATTAGGTTTTGTATATGTGACAGAGGAAGAGAGATTCTTTTTTTTAAGCATCAGGATATCTGATTGTTCCTACATTGTTTATTGAAAAGATTTTCTTTTCCCCCCTTTGATTGATTTGGTGTCATTAATACTTATAACAAGCCACTGAGATGAGGAACTTGTATCCTTTTCTAGTTGAGAAAACTGAGACATGAGAGGTTGAGTGACTTGTCCAAGGCCAGGGCACACAGTTAATAGGTGACAGAGCTGAGATTCAGACTCAGGGCAGTCTGACTCCAGAACTCACATCTCAGTTGCTTTCATGAGTTAGAGTCTTGCTTCTGACCCTGGTGAATAGATTCCACATCAGGAATAGTGAGTGAAATGCAAATGTCTCTCTCCTTCCCCTTCTACCCTTTGCAGACACTGATTCACATAGTTCATCTCTCTCTCTTTTTTTTTTTTTTGAGGTCACTACTAATCAGTCACAGGTAGATGAATCCTGTTTGTTCCCCCCAAGGAGAGCCTCTCTGATGACCCTTTTACCTCTAATTCATTTACAGTAGCATGGAATGAGCTAAGCAAGTGAGGGAAGGACTAGAGAAAGAAACTAAATGAAATGTGAGGACAAAGAGAAGAAGATTTAAAAGGGAATTGGAGGAGGCAAAAACAGCTTCCTCCTGCTGGGCATTTGTCTTTGCTGAGCTCATTTGTCTCTTTACATGCCAACCACTCAGTGGAGACAGTGCCAATAAGTTTTGCAATCCAGGCCTGTCTGCTCCAGGCGCTGCAGGAAGCTTCGTGCTGGTTTCCTTGTGATGGATTATGACAGATCTCACCAGCCCTGAGAGTGTGAGGCCATCGGGGTCTTATTGATAATGTGGCTGACCCTGGATATTGAGTATTCTTGACCCAGCTGACAGGATATTGTGGAATCCTCAATCCCTCACTTGACTTCACCAGGAGCATAAGCGTTAGTGCTGTAGCATGTATTGCTCTCAGAATTACAGAATGGTGATTTATTTCTGGTAGCTTTTGTTTGACTTTTTTAACTAAATTTTAGAATTACTTCTGTAAAACCATGAACTAGGAGGACAAGGGGAAGAGATGGGTGGATTAATACTGGGAGACACAGTACCACGGCATTGCTGGTGGTGTTTGTTCTACCGTCAGAGTCATGTCAGGCTTCCTAATGCGTCATTGACAAACCAGAATGGGAAACTGTTTTGCTAACTCATCACTGGAAACACCTTTTTAACACTGCTTTGCTTTTCATGGCCCAGGTATTTAAGGAGGACAAATACTTGAAAGATGCCATGGAGTGTAGTGATGTCATCTGGCAGCGAGGTTTGCTTCGGAAGGGCTATGGGATCTGCCATGGGACAGCTGGGAATGGCTATTCGTTCCTGTCCCTGTACCATCTCACGCAGGATAAAAAGTATCTCTACCGAGCTTGCAAAGTAAGGAGCCTTTATCCAGACAACTTTTGAATACTCCAGAGCCTACACAAAATCCAAAATACAGCTCCTCACCTTCTCTTAACCTGTTTCTCCCAACTCTGTGGTCTCACCTGTTTCTCCTGGCCCGGCCGTACCCCTGGCCTAGCTGTGCCATGTTGACCCTTCTCTGTTGCCCGGGAATCTTCTTCCTTGAGTTCTTGGTGAATTCATTGCAGTGTCTTATTTGCTGCCTTTTCACCAAGTGAAATCTCTGCTCTTAAATATGTTTCATCTTAGTTTGCAGAGTGGTGTCTAGACTATGGAGCACACGGGTGCCGCATTCCTGACCGGCCCTATTCTCTCTTTGAAGGTAAGAGTGAGCAGAAAACGCCAGGTTTAAATATGTGGGTGAGTGAATTTGGTTCTTCTGTGTCTCTCTGCACTGGCTCTATTACATTTGCTCTTACTCAAGTAATAACTCCCCGGCTATAAAATAACTGTGAACAAAATAGTTTATTGCTGAAAATTATATTGAGTCTCTTTGCCTTACCTATTCTGGGCAACTGTGAGTGTCCTTCAAATATTTCTAAATCTTTTGTGAAAAGTATTCTTTGTGAAGAATATGTGCAGACAAGGTAGAATGTTTGCTACTCAGTAATAGAAGAAATAATAAATTTACTCCTCTGCATTTTGTCTGTAACATTGTGTATATAATATTGATCTATTCACAGGAAACTTGTTTAGTTATTTAGATATGTTTAATTATTTCAGGTATATAAAGAAGTATGAATAATTAATATTAGTAATTTCAAAGTATTAGTAGTCAGAAAAAATAATAGCATACTGAAGAAAGTTCTGAAAAATGAGCAAAGATAGGAAATGAGCAAATGTAATAAGTCTTTTGAAAAGCACCATATATAGAATATAATTCAGGAAAACAAAATAGAAACCCTACAAAGAGGACTCATACATTTTTTGTTTTTGTATTCTCTGTGTGTGTGTGAATTAGATAATTTGTAATGCAAGCCACAGAAAGGGCAAAGGTTGAATGGTATTAGGATAAATTGTTGATAACTTTTAATTACTTATAGCTACATCTTATACTAATTCCAAAGTAAACTTCAGAAGGAATAAATGATTAAATATTTTTTTTAAAAAACCAAATAATAGATGGGTGTTAAGTTTTGTCAAATGCTTTTTTCTGGATCAGTTGATATGGTCATGTGATTTTTTTTTCTTTACTGTATTAACATTGTGGATTACATTGATTGATTTTCCAGTTTTAAGCCAGCCTTGCATCTTTTGTCTTCTATATTGCTGAATTGTATTTGCTAATATTTTTTTGAGGATTTTGCATCTATTTTCATGAGCACTTTGGCCCAGAGTTTTCCCTTTTTGTACTATCTTTGTCTCCTTTTGGTATCAGAGTAATACCGACCTAATAAACGGTATTGAGAAGAATCCTTTGCTCTTCTGTTTTCTGGATCAGATAATATATTAATTGGTGGAAGAATTGGTGTTGATTCTAATTTAAATGTCTGGTAGAATTCTCCAGTGAAACCTTAGAGTAGAGATTTGGGCAGGGGGTAGTTTTAAAACTATAAGTTCAATTTGTTTAATAGTTTATAGGGCTGTTCAGGTTATCAATTTCATACATGGTAAGTTTCAGTAGTTTGTATTTTTGAGACATTGCTCTATTTCACCTGCAGTGTGAAGTTGATGTGTGTCAAGTTGATGTGTGTAAAGCTAGTGCTCCTTTATTTCCCTTCTGATGTCTTAATTGTCTGCAGTGATAGGCCCTATTCTGTTTCTGCTCTTGGTTATTTTTTTAATCATATATTAGAACTATAAGCAGAAAATAGAGCACTTGCTATTATCTTTCACAGAGTAATATCCTTTTAATATCAAAGCAATCATAACGAAAAAATAATTCTCAGAAAAAAATTTTAGTCTTTTTCATCATAAAAATACAGTGTATTTGCATTAGCTATAACAGAGTTAATACCTGAACTCTCAATGGAGTTCATTTACATTTATTAATGGCAGCTCCAAAGCCCAAGTAGGTCAAAATCTTTGAATGTACCACTTACTAAAGGCTGGGAAGTTAGATTCATCTGCTCCCCTGTGCCTCACAAGTGCCTGGCAGTAGGTTCTAAGTAGATTCTTGCTGGGTGGGTGGAGAGTAGTTCTAGGGCCTTTGTGGAGGCGACTAGGCTGGAAGGGTCGCTGACACCTGTAACCTCTTCTGGAGCTTTTCCCTGCCCAAGTGCTCCGTCTAGTGAATCTGCTGCTGCACCCCACCAAGACAAGAAAACAAAGGTCATTTCAGCATGGACCACTCTAGAGTGTCAAGGGTCATCATCTTTTTCTAATAATAATAAGTCAGTGTTTTTCAGATTTCTTAAGCTACTGGAACCCTTGCTTCAAACAAAAACCTACCAGGTTAGTCTGAGGACAACCAAAGTGTAGGAAAACAGTTAATGACACACACAAAATATGAATGAATTACAAAATCATTGAGGGAAGAAACCACACAGAATAGGCTATATACTGTGGAATTCCAATCAGAGGACATTCTGAAACAGGACCGACTAATCCATGCTGGCGACAGCGGCCAGGGTGGGCTAGAGAGGGACACACAGGAACTTCCAGTGGGAGGTGATGGAAATATCCCCTCTCTCTTGATAGGACTTTGGTTTACCCAAGTATATGCATCTGTCACAACTCAGAGGAGTCTGCTGAGGACTTGTGTGTTTCGTTGCATGTAAATTTTACAGCAAAAGAAAAGCTATGAACAAAAATCCAATAAAGGAGGAATTGTTCTGATTGAAGAGGGAGATAAGTGGCCTAGAGGCTGGAGCCAGCCAGCTAGCAGGCTCCCTTGCCCACCCTCCTGTAGATCAATTTAAAGCCCAATCTTGGTGCAGTCACAGTGATTTGTGGTGGGAATTTTGATGAAAACAAAGTTCATTTTATTTTTTTTAAGATTTTATTTATTTGAGAGAGAGAGGATGAGCAGGAGGAGGGGCAGAGACAAGTAGACTCCCCTCTGAGCACAGAGCTTGACATGGGGCTCGATCCCAGGACCCTGAGATTATGACCTGAGTTGAAGTCAGATGCTTAACCAACTGAGCTACCCAGGCTCCCTGAAAATAAAATTCATTTTGAAGTAGCATTCGTGTGTGTGTGTGTGTATAATGGAATATTTATTCAACTAGGAAAAAAAATGAAATCTTGCCATTTGCAACAACATAGGTGGAGCAAGACAGTATTGTACTAAAGCAAACCAAGTCAGTCAGAGAAAGTTGCCATGTGATTTCACTCAGATGTGGAATTTAAGGAACAAAACAAAGGGAAAAAAGACAAACCAAGAAACAGACTCTTACCTATAGAGAACAAACTGAAGGTTACCAGAGGGGAGGTGGGCGGGGGAATGGGGGAAACAGGTGAAGGGGATGAAGAGTGCCCATGATGAGCACTGAGTAATGTGTAGAAGTATTGAATCACTCAGTTGTACACCTCAAGCTAACATAGGATGTTAACTCTACTGGAATTAAAATTTAAAAAGTTTTAAAAGTTAGAGTGACATTCTTAAAATTTAACAGAGATACAAAATGCAGCCTTTTGTTTGGACTAAGAATAAAGCTCTGAAAGAGGAAGTTTTATAGTTGAAATAGCACAATAGCAACATCATAACTTTTTAGGAAGCCATTCTATAAGATCATCTTGAAGTTTCAAGATACAAAATTAAAGTCCAGAACCCAATTTAAAATAAACAAACAAATAAATAAGACGGAAGAAAACTGGTATTGTTATCTGCTGGGTGCTACTGGAAGGATTTCTTTCTTTGTTTTTTGTATTTGTTTTTTTATGAAGTCGTTTGTAAAGTCCTCAGCACCTTTTCCTTCATTCCTATAGCTCCTGGTAAAGGAAATGATTAAAGGTCACTTTGTTTCAAACACTCCCCTTAATGCTCTCTAATAAAAGGATCCACATTGTACGTTGCAGGCATGGCGGGTGCGATTCACTTTCTCTCCGACATCCTGGCACCAGAGACCTCCCGGTTTCCAGCATTTGAACTTGCTCCATCGCAGAGGAACACAAAGATGTAAAGAGACTACTAAGACACCTGTTTGGACCAAGATTGACATGTTTGGCCAGATTGCTTAGTGTCTGACACAGAACTAACTGTGAATCCTGAAGAAGGAAAAAAGAGAGAGAGAGGAGAGAGAAGCAGACACCTTCACGGGCCCCCTTTGTTGCAAAGACCCTCAAATTAGAGCATGAATGACAGAAACCATCCCATCAGCGTTTTGTAACAGTGTTCCCCTCACTGGTGTAAAGTACAAATTCTTCACATCCAGCCTTCTATAGCATTTGCATGTTTCTTGGTGTTTGTTGTCCGTGGGTGTAAGTTGCTCCAAACAGAAAGCCCTTCTCTGTCCATGAGCCCGGAGCTGACCGTGCACGAGAGGATGGCGGCAGCCACTTCTCTATATAGTATTTCAAGGGAGGTGTCTTCTGTGTTGACAAACAGGGACTAGTCAGGTGGTGTCTCTCTTACAGATCAAAAAGCTTCTCTAAGGTGATATCCTGGTGATACTTTGTCAGCATTTACTGTGAGTACCTTTCAGACAGCCTGAGGGAAAAACCGTTCCAAAAACTGAAGAGAAACAGGTCAGATAAGAGGGGGATTTTGCTGTAATGGTTGGGGGTGGGGGTTGAGCCTTTGCGTGAGGTTTGTGTTTTGTGTTCGCCCTTAGTGTTTTTAAGAAGCCAGAGGGCATGCATTGCAGCTCTACCGGGCCTCCCTGTTCTCAGAAGTTTCGGGCACCTCTGTGGCGTTTCAGAGGCTCCTTTCAGTCCTAGTCCAAAGCAGCTAGTGCCCTGGGCAGTGGACTTCATGATACCAGAAAACATTCAGGGGAAGCCTTTTCATGACCATAATGTAAATCAAGTGGGAATGACTAAGCATTGGCAATTCTAGATTTGGTTAACATTATTAAAATAGACTACACCTCAGTTTTATCAACATCATAACCTATTATAAGTTCAGTGGATACAATTCCAGATGGTGATAAGCAGATACTCATCTGTTCCCATATCCCTGCAATTAAGCTTACTTCAAAATTTGGTAAGTTATCACAGTATAAATTTGGGAGGAATACAGTCATTTTTTGGGTCTATTTTTGGATGATTGAAATCTCACATTTGATGAAATATATTAAGTGAAAAAGGACTAGTCTGCATGTATACATGTGGGAAACATAATCTAACCAAGAAAATTGTGGTATTATCTGCCTGACCTATTTTATCTGAAAAAAAAGGCCATTTATTTGGATTAGTATATTCTCCATAATTCTGTCATGTGGATTTCAGTTTTTAGGAGTTTTGTCGTCACCATACCAGTGGCCTAGGACTATCCACATACTTCTCTTGTGAGTGAAGGCATGGTTCATAAGAACCTAGACAGGCTTCTCCATTGGTCTGCTCCCTGCCTGTAAGGGTCTGCCTAATAAATTATCAGCCCTGGTTTCCACTCCTTTCATAAAGGAACAAGAATATCAACATGGAAGACAAATCTCCTTCATGCATATGCAGTTCATAGGATGTTGCTAACCCTTATTTGTGGGGCTGCAGCCTCCTAACATGTGACCTTCATTGCAGGCACTGTTTCTAAGTCATGACTATCTTCTCTCAAGTTAGGTTGATGGCTTCTATGGGTATAAATGCTCATGGTTATATTGTAACCAACTTCCTGGGCCTGCCCAGTACTTCTCGGGCAGCCCAGTACCCTATTCCTAAAGTCAGGCTATGTGGTCCTGAATCAGTTGAGGGGGACTGTTTGGCAGGAGAGCTTACCTGATGTCACAGCCGAACCCATAAACCCTGCTCCCTCCCTTCCCACCCACCTCCAAACCACACATACAGAGCTTAGGAGGTCTTGCCTGCCTCAGACTTTGGGTAAAAGCTTTGCCCAAACTTAATTCCTCAGGGGAAGCCAGTGGGACTGCACAGGGACTGCCCCCAGACACCCCCAGCCCATCCTGCCTCAGCCAGGGGGAGCATGTGGAAGCCCTGATTCTGGGCACACGTCTCCAAACCAGAAGCAGTAAGGGTGACTCACTCCCGGGCATCTCACCACGTATGAGAAGTCAGCGTTGGGCTTCTTTCCAACTGAGGTACTGAGGGAAAGACAAAATATTTGTGGAATAAATGGAGCTTTTATTTATGGGTTTTCCTTCTTTAAGTCAACTGGGTTGACACCTTCCTGCTTACCCACTAGATGTTAACAGCTGTGCAGTTCTCGGACTCTACATTATCTCCCTTCCCAGCACCGGTTACATAGCTGCTGCCGAAGGGACAGTTCCAGGATCAGTCCCTGAAGGCAGAGGAGGAAGGGCACCCAGTTCAAGGAACAGAGGACTAACAGAAGTCAGTTCGATAGTTCTAAGTGTTTGAATTCAGATCTCAAAACATCTCACAATGATCTCTTGATTTGTTTGTGATCTCCAAAATGTGTGTCTGAATTTAAAAACTATGTGTATGCACAATACCATTTTAAAATTTGAAAGAAAAAAAAGTTGATGGCCACAAAAAGTGTGTGGGGTTCTTTGGTTTTGTTAGTAAAGACAGTTTTGCGATGACGACTTGTGGGCTCTTCATTTGTTCTCATCTGTGTCTACATTTGACAGTGAGATTGGTTAGGAGCATTAGTCACCATTCTGAAGATTTCATTCTTCACTTACAAATGTGGCAATTGCCTACATCATGATGACTGAATAATTCATCAGAACAGTAACTGAAATTGTCTACACATGCATTCTTTTTTTTTTTATCCCAAGGCTCCCTGAAAGCTGGACCATGATGGTAAGAACATCTCACTGCACTCACTGTCCTAAATGGTGACAAATGGTGACAACGCTGCTGGAGCTTGGCACTGTTACCCCCGTTTTACAAGTGAGAAAGCTGACAACCTTGCCCAGCATTACCGCTAGAATAGAGGACAGGTAGGTTTCCAACAGACCCAGACAGTTTTCGCCATTGGTCATACTCTGACTTGCACCCAATGCCTGTTCCCCTAGGTACTCCCTACATTAAGTATGAATTGAAACCTGGGGGAGGCTGGCTTTTCAAACCATTTCTTCACAGAGGAAGTTATCAAATGCTGTATCAGCTGTTGGTAACTAAAAGGGGGCTCAAGAACAAGGCCTGCTTTTCTGGTCCCAAGGAGCCCTGAGTCTCTCCAGTAGTGGGAAGGAGGACCCCACTCCCTCTTTGCAGGTGAGGTAAATGTTCTGAGACCTTGTGTGCCTTAAAGATGTCTTCGTTCTGCTCTGATGCTTAAGTCACAGATGGTTTATAGAATACTGGACTGGAAATCACTTTTCTGGTGAGATTTCAAGGCATTGCTGCACTGTCTTCCAGCTTCCAGTGCTGCCTCTGAGAAATTCATAGGCATCATGATCCTTGGTTTTTTTTTTTTTATGTGTGATTCTGTGTTTTGCATGTAATCATTTTGCAAGGTACAGATTTCTTCTCTATATCATGATAATGAGCTGGTCCTGGATTCTTGGTAGGCCCTTCCAGCTTCCCTGGAAATTTGTGTCTTTCAATTCTAGGACTTTTCTTAGCTTATTTCTTAATGTTTATCCCCCTTTGATGTCCTTGTCTTTTTCTTGAACACCTCTTGTTTGAGTGTTGAATTCTGTGACGGTCCCTAACTGTTTTTTTCCTTTTCACATCCCCTTGCCTTTTTCCTTTACTTTCCAAGAGATTTCAACTCAATTTTCCAGTCCTTCTATTAAGTGTTGCCTTTCTTTATGTCCAGAAGCTTGTCTTGTTCTTAGGGACCTTTTATATATATTGTCTTTTCTTGGCCGTGGCATCTTATCTCTCTGAGGATGTTAACTTATTCAACAAATAGTCATTAAGAGGTGATTCAATACGAGACACACTATTCTAGGCACCCGGAATCCATCAGTGAACAAAGCAAAGACACCCACTTACCTTGTAGAGTTTGCAGTATAGCAGGGAGAGAGAAACAGTGAACATAAATAAGCGAATTGTCTCATGTTAAGGTAATAATATGGAAAAAAGATAAAGCAGAATAAAAGGGGCTGATGATGGAGAGACTAGAGACTGACATCTGAACCGAGACATGCAGAAAGTGAAGAAGTTGGCCAGATGAATGCAGAAGAGCACCCAGACAGAAGGCAGAGCAGTGAAAAGGCCCTGGGGTGGGAGCATGCCACTCACGTTCATGGAAAAGCAAGAAAGCCTGGTTGGAATGGAGTGAATGAGGAGGTAGGTGATAGAGGACAGAGGAAGACTAGACCTGGAAGGCCGTTCTCAGGAATTTGGCTCTCACTCTGGGTGACGTAGAGGGCCACTGGAGAGTTTTGAGCAAAGGAAGGACATTATCTGTTCTACGTTTTAAAGGGATCATTTGGGAGAATGCAGGGTAGCAGCAGGGAAATCAGAAGGCTAATCCAAGAAAGAAATGATGGTGGTGGTTCACCCCAGTATAGTTAGAAGCAGTGGAGCTGGGGAGAAGTGGTCAGAATCTAGATGTATCTTGAAGCTAGGATCAATAGAATTCCCTATAGTCAGGCGCAGAGTAGAAAAGAGTAGACGAAGACAGCTCCAAAGTGTCTGTCCCGAGCAACCCGAAAGGGGAATAGGTTGCCAGAAGCTGAGATTTGAAGGTCAGGCGGGAAGATGGGGGCTCAATCTCACGCATGTTGAGTTTGAGATGCCAAACATGAAAAGTCTGGAGTTTAGAGAGAAATCTGGGGTGGACCTGTCACTTTGGAGTCATATCAGTGTTATTGAAAGCCATAGTACTGGATGGGCTTACCCAGAAAGTGAGGATAAAGAGAACAGGGAAGAGAATAAGAGGTCAGACAAAGAGCCTTGAGCCAGACAAAGAGTTAGGAGAAGAGGGGTGCATGGGTGGCTCAGTCGGTTAAGCGTCTGCCTTCGGCTCCTGTCATGATCCCGGGGGTCCTGGGATCAATCAATTGAGCCCTGCCTCAGGCTCCTTGCTCAGTGGGGAGTCTGCTATCCCCTTTCCCTCTGACCCTCCCCCCGTTTGCGTGCTCTCTCTCAAATAAATAAATAAAATTTAAATAAATAAAGAAGTTTTGTTGTAAAAGAGAGGAAAGAAATGGGACCATACCTGGTGAGAGAGATAAGATCAAGAAAAAACTTAATTTCAGAAAAATAATAGTATGCTTGAAAACTGATGGGTGTGAACCAATGGGCAGGTAAAAAAAAAAAAAAGTGACATTGAACAAGGGGCAGTGCTGGAGTGTTGTCCTTAAGAAGCAGAGGAGGAAAAGCCAGTGCCTGAGTGCAGGTAAGCTGTGGACAGGAGCTTGGCCATTGGGCTGTGATCAACAGATGGCACAGATGCTGGTGGGTGGGTGGGAGCTGTGGGAGTTCTCATCTGATTTCTTCAGTCTTCTCAGTTGAAGTAGGAAACTTCACTTCTGAGTGAAGATGGAGGAGACACCAGTGCTGGGATATGAAGAGAGAAGAGAAAGTGCATATTGCCTAGGAGAATGGCAGAAGGAATAAGTTGTTCCCAAACTTCAGCACACTCAGAAAACACTTGGAGGACAGGTTAAAACAGATTGCTGGGCTAGTGTCTGATTCACTAGGTCTGGAGTGGGGCCTGAGAATTTTATTCTGACAAGTCCCAGGATGACACCAATGCTGCTAATCTAGGGGCCCCGCACTTCCAGAAACATACTCCTGCTCCTCCCACTGGTCACTGGGGTCCAGATTCAGCTGAACTGCAAGTACGCCAGTCCCGTGGGACTACAGGCTCATGAGCACAGGTGAGACCAGTCTGTGGGCTGGGAGTTTTTCTGTAGCCATGTTCAGCTTGCTTTTTAGTTTAGTTTACCTGAGTTGCTTTTTTCCATTTGTTGGCTTTAGTTTTTACCTTTCTTATTTTAGGTTATAATAATAACCTAAATTATAGGTTGTAAATTATAGGTTGTAAAAATCTGCCCAGAGTTTTTTGTGGGGAGATTTTTGATACTGATTCAATTTCATTACTGGTTATGTTTGTTAAATTTTTCTACTTCTTTCTGTTTCTGTTTTGGTAGCTTATACGCTCTAGGAATTTATCCATTTCTTTCAGATTGCCCAGTCTCTTGGCAATTTTTTCATAATATGCTCTTAAACTTATTTGTATTTCTGTGGTGTTGGTGGTGATCTCTCCCTTTCATTTCTGATTTTAAGTATTTGGGTCCTTTCTCTTTTGATAAGTCTGGCAAGGTGTTTGTCAATTTTATTAATTCTTTCAAAGTACTAGCTCCTAGTTTCATTGATCTGTCCTACTGTTTTCTTTTATTTCTATGATTATTTCTGCTCTAGTCTTTATTATTTCCCTTCTTCTGCTGGCTTTAGGTTTAATTTGCTCTTCCTTTTCTAGCTCGTTTAGGTGTAAGGTTACACTGTGTATTTGAGACTTTTCTTGCTTCTTGAGGTAAGCCTGTATTGCTATATACTTCCCTCTAAGAACTGCTTTGCTCCAGCCCAAAGGTTTTACAACATTGTGTTTTCATTTGCGTCCATGTATTTTTTTTTAATTCTTTATTTCCTGGTTAACCCATTCATTCTTTAGTATGATGGTCTTTAACCTCCATGTATTTGTGGTCTGTCCAAATTTATTATTATTTTTCACAGTGGTAGAGGTCTGTGAATCATCAGGCTTACACTTTCAAAGCACTCACCATAGCACAAACCCTCCCCAATGCCCATAACCCATCCATCCTATCCATACCCTCCCACCCCCCAGTAACCCTCAGTTTGTTTCATGAGATTAAGAGTCTCTTCTGGTTTATCTCCTTCCCAATCCCATCTTGTTTCATTTTTTCCCTCCTTACTCCGCATGATCTCCCGCCCTGCCCCTAAAGTTCTTCATATCAGAGAGATCATATGATAATTGTNCCCCCCACCCTGCCCCTCAAGTTCCTCATATCAGAGAGATCATATGATAATTGTCTTTCTCTGATTGACTTATTTCGCTCAGCATAATACCCTCCAGTTCCATCCATGTTGTTGCGAATGGCTGTGTGTGTGTGTGTGTGTGTGTGTGTGTGTGTGTACACACACACACAAACCACATTTTCTTTATCAATTCATCTGTTGATGGACATCTAGGTTCTTTCCATAGTTTGGCTATTATGGACATTGCTGCTATGAACATTTGGGTGCATATGCCTCTGAGGATCACTACTTTTGTATCCTTAGGGTAAATACCCAGTAGTGCGATTGCTGGGTCGTAGGGTAGCTCCATTTTCAACTTTTTGAGGAATCTCCATACTGTTTTCCAGAGTGGCTGCACCAGCTTGCATTCCCACCAACAGTGTAGGAGGGTTCCCCTTTCTCCGCAACCTCGCCAACATCTGTCATTTCCTGACTTGTTGATTTTAGCCATTCTGACTGGTGTAAGGTGGTATCTCACTGTGGTTTTGATTTGTATTTCCCTGATGCCGAGTGATGTTGAGCACTTTCTCATGCGTTTGTTGGCCATTTCGAAGTCTTCTTTGGAGGAATGTCTGTTCATATCTTCTAANTTCTTTGGAGAAATGTCTGTTCATGTCTTCTGCCCATTTCTTGACTGGGTTATTTGTTTTATGGGTGTTGAGTTTGAGAAGCTCTTTATAGATTTTGGATACTAGCCCTTTATCTGATATGTCATTTGCAAATATCTTCTCCCATTCTGTCAGTTGTCTTTTGGTTTTGTTGACTGTTTCCTTTGCTGTGCAAAAGCTTTTAATCTTGATGAAGTCCCAATAGTTCATTTTTGCCCTTGCTTCCCTTGCCTTTGGTGATGTTCCTAGGAAGAAGTTGCTGTGGCTGAGATCAAAGTGGTTGCCGCTTGTGTTCTCCTCAAGGATTTTGATGGATTCCTTTCTCACATTGAGGTCTTTCATCCATTTTGAGTCTGTATTTGTGTGTGGTGTAAGGAGATGATCCTGTTTCATTCTTCTGCATGTGGCTGTTCAGTTTTTCCAACACTATTGAAGAGACTGTCTTTTTTCCATTGGACATTCTTTCCTGCTCTGACGAAGATANCTGGACATTCTTTCCTGCTTTGTCGAAGATTAGTTGACCATAGAGTTGAGGGTCCATTTTTGGGTTCTCTATTCTGTTCCATTGATCTATGTGTCTGGTTTTGTGCCAGTACCATACTGTCTTGATGATGATGATAGCTTTGTAATAGAGATTGAGGTCTGGAATTGTGATGCCTCCAACTTTGGTTTTCTTTTTCAATAAAAAGAAAATCCATATAAATTTTAGGATTATTTGTTCCATTTCTTTGAAATAAATTGCTGGTATTTTGATGGGGATTGCATTAAATGTGTAGATTGCTCTAGGTAGCATAGACATTTTCACAATATTTATTCTACCCATCCATGAGCATGGAATGTTTTTCCACTTCTTTGTGTCTTCCTCAATTTCTTTCATGAGTACTTTATAGTTTTCTGAATACAGATTCTTTGCCTCTTTGGTTAGGTTTATTCCTAGGTATCTTATGGTTTTGGTTGGGTGCAATTGTAAATGGGATTGACTCTTTAATTTCTCTTCTGTTTTGTTGTTGGTATACAGAAATGCAACTGATTTCTGTGCATTGATTTTATATGCACAGATTGGGACTTTAGGATTTAGGAGACTTTAGGATTGGGACTTTGAATTCCTANTCCTGTATGAGTGCTAGCAGTTTTGGAGTGGAGTCCTTTGGGTTTTCCACATAAAGTATCATATCATCTGCAAAGAGTGAGAGTTTGACTTCTTGCTTGACGATTCAGATGCCTTTTCTTTTTATTGTCTGATTGCTGAGGCTAGGACTACTAATACAATGTTGAATAGCAGAGGTGATAGTGGATAGCCCTGCCATTTTCCTGGCCTTAGGGGAAAAGCTCTGTTTTTCTCCATTGAGAATGATAATCGCTGTGTGTTTTTCATAGATGGCTTTGATGATATTGAGGTATATACCCTCTATGCTTACACTGTGAAGTTTTGATCAAGAAAGAATGCTGTACTTTGTCAAATGCTTCTTTGGCATCTATTGAGAGTATCATATGGTTCTTGTTCTTTCTTTTATTGATGTCTTATATCACATTGCAAATGTTGAACCGACTTTGTAGCCCAGGAATAAATCCCACTTGGTTGTGGTGAATAATTCTTTTAATGTGCTGTTGGATCCTATTGGCTAGTATTTTGTTGTGGATTTTTGCATCCGTGTTCATCAAGGATATTGGTCTGTAATTCTCCTTTTTGATGGAGTCTTTGCCTGGTTTTGGGATCAAGGTAATGCTGGCTTCATAAAATGAGCTTGGAAGTTTTCATTCCATTTCAATTTTTTGGAATAGTTTCAGGAGAATAGGTATTAATTCTTCTTTAAGTGTTTGTAGAATTCCCCTGGAAGCCGTATGGCCCTGCGCTCTTGTTTGCTGGGAGATTTTTGATGACTGCCTCAATCTCCTTACTCGTTATAGGTTTATTCAGGTTTTCTATTTCTTCCTGGTTCAGTTTTGGTAGTTTTTATGTCTCTAGGAATGCATCCATTTCTTCCACATTGTCAAATTTGCTGGTGTAGAGTTGCTCATAATATGTTATTATAATTATTTGTATTTCTCTGGTGTTGTTTGTGATCTCTCCTCTTTCATTCATGATTTTAATAATTTTAGTCTTTTCTCTTTTCTTTTGGATAAGTGTGGCCAGAGGTTTATCAATCTTATTAATTCTTTCAAAGAACCAGCTCCTAGTTTCGTTGATTTGTTCCACTGTTCTTTTGGTTTCTATTTCATTGATTTCTGCTCTGATCTTTATTATCTTCTTCTGTTGGGCGTAGGCTTTCTTTGCTCTTCCTTCTCCAGCTCCTTAACATGTAGCGTTAGGTTGTGTCCTTGAGACCTTTCTTGTTTCTTGAGAAGGGCTTGTGTTGCTATATACTTTCCTCTTAGGACTGCTTTTGGTGTGTCCCAAAGATTTTGAACAGTTGTGTTTTCATTTTCATTTGTTTCCATGAATTTTTTTTAAATTTTTCTTTAATTTCCTGGTTGACCCATTCATTCTTTAGTAGGATGTTCTTTAGCCTCCATGTATTTAAGTTCTTTCCAGCTTTCCTCTTGTGATTGAGTTCTAGTTTCAGAGCATTATGGTCTGAAAATATGCAGGGAATGATCCCAGTCTTTTGGTACCTGTTGAGTCCTGATTTGTGACCCAGAATGTGGTCTATTCTGGAGAATGTTCCATGTGCACTAGAGAAGAATGTGAATTCTTATGTTTGGGGATGGAATATTCTGAATATATCTGTGATGTCCAACTGGTCCAGTGTGTCATTTAAAGCCTTTATTTCCTTGTTGATCTTTTGTTTAGATGATCTGTCCTTTTAAGTAAGGGGGGTGTTAAAGTCCCCTACTATTTTTTTTTATTATTGTTGATATGTTTCTTTGCTTTTGTTATTGATTGTTTTATATAATTGGCTGCTCCCATGTTAGGGGCATAGATATTTAAAATTGTTAGATATTCTTGTTGGACAGATCCTTTATGTATGATGTAGTGTCCTTCCTCATCTCTTATTATAGTCTTTGGCTTAAAATCTAATTTATCTGATATAAAGATTGCTACCGCAGCTTTCTTTTGATGCCCGTTAGCATGCTAAATTGTTTTCCATCTCCTCACTTTAAATCCGGAGTTGTGTTTGCATCCAAAATGAGTTTCTTGTAGGCAGCATTTTGATGGGTCTTGTTTTTATATCCATTCTGATACCCTGTGTCTTTTAAATGGGGCATTTAGTCCATTTTCATTCAGGGTAACTATTGAGAGATATGAATTTAGTGCCACTGTATTGCCTGTAAGGTGCCTGTTCCTTTATATTGTGTCTGTTCCTTTCTGGTCTATGTTTCTTTTGGACATGTTCCTTGCTTAGAGGACCCTGTTAAGTATTTCCTGTAGGGCTGGCTTGAGGTTTGCAAATTCCTTTAGTTTTTGTTTTTCCTGGAAGCTTTTTATCTCTCCTTCTGTTTTCAGTGACAGCCTAGCTGGATATAGTATTCTTGGCTGCATATTTTTCTCATTTTGTGCTCTGAATATATCATGCCAGCTCTATCTGGCCTGCCAGGTCTCTGGATAGGTCTGCTGTCAGTCTAATATTTCTACCATTGATTGTTACAGACCTCTTGTCCCGAGCTGCTTTCACGATTTTGTCTTTGTTACTAAGACTTGTAATTTTTACTATTAGATGATGGGGTGTGGACCTATTTTTATTGACTTCGAGGGGGGTTCTCTCTGCCTCCTAGATTTTGATGTTTGTTCCCTTCGCCAAATTAGGGAAATTCTTTAGTATAATTTGCTGCAATATACCTTCTGCCCTCTCTTTCTTCGTCTTCTGGGATCCCAATTATTCTAATATTGCTTCATCTTATGGTATCACTTATCTCTCGATTCTCCCCTCATGGTCCAGTAGTTGTTTGTCTCTCTTTTCCTCAGATTCTTGGTTCTCTATCATTTGATCTTCTATGTCACTAATTCTCTCTTCTGCCTCATTTGTCCTAGCAGTAAGAGCCTCCATTTTCAATTGCACCTCATTAATAGCTTTCTTGATTTCAACTTGGTTAGATTTTAGTTCTTTTATTTCTCCAGAAAGGGTTTATATTTCTCTAGAGAGAGATTCTCTATTACCGTCCATGCTTTTTTCGAGCCCAGCTAGCACCTTGATAATCGTCATTCTGAACTCTAGTTCTGACATATTACTAATGTTTGCATTGATTAGGTCGCTAGCCATTGTTACTGCCTCTTCTTTTTTTTGTGGAGGGGGGTGAGTTTTTCCACCTTTTCATTTTATCCAGAACAGAATAGATGGATGAGAGAACAAAATACTAAAGGGTAGCAATGACCCTAGAAAAATATACACTAAGTAAATCTGAAGAGATCCGAAACTAGGGTGGGGAGGGGAAGGAAAGAGGGAAACAAAGAAGAAAAAGAAACATCTAGATCTAGATCTATTTCTATATCTATATTTATATCTATTAGACTGGTGAATTGAACAGTATATGTATATGTATACCAAAAAGAAGGTTAAATACAATGAAGTGATAAAATATGATTATAACAATGAATATTTAAAAAGGTTCAAAAGTATTGATAAGGTAAAATAGTTAAGAATCGTTAAAATAGGAAAGATGAAAAAATTTAAAAGAAAAGAGTTAGAAAAAAATAAAATCCAAAGAATTTAACTTTGAAAGACTAAAGGATCATGGGGAAAATGCCATGAATTCTATGTGTTGCTTTCCCCTAGCTCTGGAGTTCCACAATTCTCAGTGATTGGTGAATTTGGTCTTGGCTGGATGTTTTTGCTGATATTCTGGGGGAGGGGCCTGTTGCTGTGATTCTCAAGTCTTTGCCCAAGGGGGAATTGCACCACCCTTGCCAGGGGCCAGGCTAAGTAATCTGCTAGGTTCACTCTTGGGAGTTTTTGTTCCCTGAGTGCTTTCTGTACAGCTTTGGAGGATGGGAGCAAAAATGGTGGCCTCCTGATCTTCAACCCAGAGGAACCGAGAGCTCAGAACCTCACTCCTCTATGCGTCTGCAATGAAAAGCCGTCAGTCACTCCCATCTCCCTGTTCTCTGGCAGCACTCCACACTCACCTAGCCTGTGTTGGAGTGTTTCTATCTCTGGTGCATGGCCCCATTTAGAATCTCCAAACCCAGCAGATTCCTGTAGCATGCTCCCCCATGCCACTCCTCCCAGAGGAAGAGGAGGAGGGGGTTTCTCCGTATCCACCACTTGTGGGGTCCCCGCTCAACGAGCAGTGGCCTGACTGTGCTTTGGATCACAGTGTGAGGTAACACCGAGCTGAGAGACACCTCCCCAGCTTGGCTCTGTCTCTCCAGTTGGCCTCTTCTCTGATACCTGGGAGCTCTGTCGTGCTCAGACATCCCTGGTCTTTTTGTGTCCCCGTGGGTCCTGAGACCACACTGTCCCCTCGAGGGCTTCACCCCCGCTTAGCCTCTGGGGCGACATCCCTCAGTGAAGCAGATTTCTAAAAGTTCCAATTTTGTGCTCCACTGCTCTCTCACTTGCCGGGAGCTGGCCCCACCCCCTGGGGTCTATCTTTCCGTCGCTTCAGATTCACTTCTCCAAACGTCCTACCTTTTGTAATTGCTGCTTTTCTCTTCAATCCCCTGTTGAATTTGTAGGTGTTTGGAATGGTGTTTGGTGTAGGTGTTTGATAACTATCTGGCTGAACTCCTGGGACCTGATGATAATCAGGTCCTACTCTTCTGCTATCTTGCTCCTCCTCCTCCCAATTGTTTTCTTTTGATTTACTTCAAGTTTCATAGCGTTGTGTTTCAGAAATATGTATGGTATGATCTCAATGTTTTTGTACTTGTTGAGGCTTGATTTGTGATCCAGTATGTGATGTATTCTAGAGAATGTCCCATGTGTACTCAAAAAGAATGTATATTCTTCTGCTTTAGCATAAAATGCTCTGAGTATATCTGTGAAGTCCATCTGGTCCAGTGTGTCATTCAAAGCCCTTGTTTCCCTGTTGATTTTCTTTTCTTTTTTCTTTTTTTTTTTTCTTTCTTTTTTTTTTTTTGCTGACACGTGACGCTTTATTAATGAGGAGACTTGGTTTGGGGGAGGGGAGTGCTGGAATGGACAGAGGAGACTTGGTTTGGGGGAGGGGAGTGCTGGAATGGACAAGAAACTCCCATCTCAAGGGATTTTCTTGGAAATAAGGCAGGGCAACAAGATCATGGATGAAATTCCCAGAGGGCAGTGTTGTGACTGCCAAGCAGCAAGGATAGGAGGGTTGCCTAGGCACAGAGGGGCCACTGGGACAGCAGGGCTTTGATATTACGCTCGGTATAGGTGGTTAGAAAGCAGCAGCTGTACCTCCTCACAGGCACCATCTGGGCCCACCAGGAACTTCCGAAAGTTCCAGGCAACATTGTTGCTGCAACATATAGAAGGGTTTTGGTTTTTTTTAATCCATTCTGTCACCCTATGTCTTTTGATTGGAGCCCATTTACATTCAGAGTGATTACTGATAGATGAATTTAGTGTCATTGTATTGCCTGTAAAGTCATTATTTCTGTAGATTATCTTTTTCTTTCTAGTCTTTATCTGCACTTGTGTTTTATCTCAGGCACACAGGCTAAGCTTCAGAACTCCAAATTTAATGACCCAGGGCAGCATAGACCCATGCTGATCCTCTGGGAGAGGGTCTCACTGTGCTGGGGCTGGTGCCAGTTTATTCCAGGACAGTCATACCAACACACAGGAGGATGGAATTTAGAGTAAAGCACAGCAAAACGCAGGCATCCAGGGCACTCGAGTGGCTCAGTGGGTTAAAGCCTCTGCCTTCAGCTCAGGTCATGATCTCAGGGTCCTGGGATCGAGGCCCGCATCGGGCTCCCTGCTCGGCAAGGAGCCTGCTTCCTCCTCTCTCACTCTGCCTGCCTCTCAGCCTACTTATGATCTCTCTCTCTCTGTCAAATAAATAAATAAGTAAAATCTTTTAAAACAAAACAAAACAAAAAAATCGCAGGCATCCGGGTTAGCTACTCTCAGCATTTGTCTCTTACCCTATGCTAATGAACGCAGCGGCACCCCCTGGCTCTGTTGTCCCTTGAGAAACAATGCCACGCCTCCCAAATGCACTCCAAGAAGGGGAACTATCTCTTCCAGTGTGACCCATGGGATCCACAGACCATGCTGTCTGCTCCCAGGCCTCCACCCTCCTCCAAAGAAACACAGGTGCACATGCCAGGCTCCACACTGGCCATGGCATGGACTTCTAAAACTTCAGTCTTTGAGCTTCACTGGTTATGAAAACTCATGACAATCAGCCCCTCTTAGTTTCCCAGTCAATGGCTTGGGGATATTATTTTTTGTGGAGTCCTGTATGTGCTGTGCCTGTTCTCGTTTTCTCTCTCCTCTCTCCATGATCAGGGCTCCCTTCCTTCTGCAGCATCCATGATCCTTTTCTTCTCCAAATCATGAGTCTCTCCATCTCCTTCCACAATATGGCCTCTTTTCTCCCTCTAGTTGTGCAGTTTATTCGTTCAGTCCTCAAATTGATTTCTTGGGTGTTCTGAATGATTTGATACTTATCTAGCTGTGTTTAAGGGATGAGGCAAGCATAGGGTCCCCCTGCTACTGTGCCTTCATAACTCCCTCAACTCAAAAACTGCCAAATTATGAAAAGAGATTGAAGCTGATGGAAAATCTGGTCCATGTGGTATGATCTCATTGACCTCTCAGTTGGAACTGCTGGGGTCCATCCCTATCAAGATGACCCCAGCGTCCTGCCCTCAGGTGGCAGAAGGAAGTACGGGCAGTGAGCTGGGTGGCCACCTCCATCAGATGGCAGTTCAACCTTCAATTAGATCTAGTGTCCTCTGAGCCAAAGACGAGAACTCTTTCCAGAAAAGAAGCTTTCAATTTTGTGCTTGGGTTGGGGAGGGAGCATCTGTAGAACTGACTGGGGCTTTTTATCAAGTAGACTCAATCTCCTCACTGCCACCCAGAGGCCCTGGAGCTCTCAGTCCCACAACCTTGAGCAGGGTCTGGGTAACTGGCCAGGTGGCTCTTGTTCTCCTTGCTTTGGGTTCTGGACTCACTTTGCACCTCCTTCTTCCACAGCCTTCATCTGCTCAGTCATTAATTACTCATCCATCCACTTTTTGGCTTCCCCAAATGTGTGGCTGTTTCCTCCCCTCTTGATCTCATACTTTCTTGAAATACACTAGGGGTTGGGGGAGGGCATGCTGCACTCCAGCAGACCTTGGGAGGGAGCCCAAGTGTGCCCCTCAATCATGCAGCTTCACTCTCCTGAGGTTCCCTGGCTGGCTTGAAAGGCCAGGAATGGCCCAATATTTTTGAGCCCTCGAGAGTTTTTAATCTCCATAATTTTCCTGGGACTCTTACTAAGTAAGCTACACTAAGCACTGCCCAACCACCATAATCACAACAGATTGAGCAGACTTTAAACACCCTTTTACTCAATTGTCAGCATCACTACCATGTGTTCAAACAGGGACTAGTGAAGGATGAGTGCCACTTGCCACACTGCACACCCCAGGCCACTCTGGTTTTCTGAATTTTTCTTACATTGAATTGTCTTGCTAACATCTTAATTTTGAGATTTTGTTCCCTATGGAAAGCTTGCTATTTTTGTTAAATGGGAATTCATAAATAAAGTCAGATGTTTGCAAAACACCATAGTTTCTCAATCATTTTACCATCACAAATATTAGCCATTTCTGAAAGAATAGACCTTGAAGGTCAGTAAGAGCAGAAGGTAGGTGGCTAGGGTAGGTGGGAAGAGAAAGGATATGGGAGCTGCAATGGGCCTGCAGGATAGCTGAAAGCAAGCCACCCTCCCCCCCACTGTCTCCCCTGCTTTGAAAAGTATTCAACCTTACAGACATATGCTGACATTCCTGTATTTCATATTTGGAGAGAAGTTGTAAAATTAAAGTGTCTTGGGGGAGATGGAGGTACATTTTATTCAATATCTCATCAACACTTACAGACGATAAGGATGGTCTCTAAGGTCAGACTCTCTAGGTTCTAGTCTGGGCTTTGACACCTTCAGTAATTCCTTACAGGGTTGTTAGGAGGATTAAATAAAACAATCAAGGCAAGGCAGCTAATACAATACAAATGTTCACAAAATCAGTGTCACCTTTACAGTTAAATTAGGAATGATTCTCTAAGGGAAGAGGTTTTTTAATAATGCCTCTGAGCTAGCACTACCCCAGACGTAAGCCAGGTCAGGCAGCATTTATCATCCTTGTCCCATTCCAGCACCACCTCCCTGCTGCTTCTGGTGATCACAAGACCTTTTCTCAGGGAGCTGCTTGCTCCTCCCACTTAGATACTGCAGCTTTGGCACACACACACCCCACATATGGCGAGATCTTCCAGAAAGATGTGGTATTTAATTTAAAACTAGCACATTCTGAGTCATTGGTAGTGTTCCCAGTGGCCCACTCAAGGGATACAGCAATAGGGATCCTTCACATTCTTTCTTCTAGGTTCTTGTATCTTTAATGGGTTTAATCACTTGAGTGCATTTCATTTCTAATGTATGGTAATAATATCAATCATTTATTGAGCCGGGCACTGTGTGAAGCACTTGAAAAGCATCATTGCATTCAATTATATCATTCAGGTCTTACAAAAGTCTGTGCAGAGGCTCCTGCGCCACATTTTACTAGCTGTGAGGCAACTCAGGATCAGGAGAGCTGCCTAGTGTAACTGAGTTGTAGGGCAGAGATTCAACCATACCCGAATTTATGGGAGTAGCATCAGACATTTCAAAGACAAGGATAAAAATGGAACTGATTTCTATTCTTGCTGAAGGGTGAGGGTAATGAAGGAAGATAACCCATTAGTATGAGCAATACAGTGACAGCACAGCATCTGAAGCTTAGTAAGCTTAGTGGACAGAGACAGCAAAGCAGCAGCTAAAGGATGTGCTCAAAATTGAAGCATTAAAATCATGCACATGAGCTTCATATTCTTGTTTTATACCCTATTCAAAGAAGCATGGTTCTCACAGGTTCACCCTATTATACATTGGAGGGAACAATAGAATGCAAATGTTACTGCTTTGCTCTTAATTAATTAGTAAGTCTAGGCAATGATCATCAATGGCTATCTGGAAACAAGTAGACCTTATATACCTTCTGATAGAAATATACACCACCAAGTCTCAGGTACAACTTCACAACAAAAAAGAATCTGAATTTTATCAAGCTTCTTTACTAGTTTATAGGAAATACAAATATGAGGGAGATGCTTTTAGCAAATTCCAGACTGTGGAGATAGATGCAGGATAAATAACCTGGTTTGTTTTACAAAAGGATAAAAAAGAGATGGAAGGGAAACCTGTAGAGTCAAAGAGATTTAGAAATCCCATTTCTCTCTCTCCTCTTTCATTCATGATTTTATGTATTTGGGGTGAACTGATCTCCCAGAGCAAGGATCTAAGAGAGCCAAGGTCATTCATTTATGGCCAGACATCAGATATCACATACCATCACTTCCACTGTTTTGTCTTCAATGTGGAGGGGTTAGACCACAGCACAAATATCCGGAGACCAGGATCATTGAGAGCCACCCTGGAGCTGGCTACGATACACATTTCTCCACTTGAAAAATACACTCATCCCCTCCCCCAGGCCTCCTAAATGCTCATCCTATTTTAACATTAGCTTTTGTTAGGTTAAACACAATTGACTGAGGTTTGACTTTAGAAGTTTCTTTTAACACAACGCTTAACAAAAGGTTTTATAGCTACATTCTTGCCTTCCATCTTTATACCATAGTTTTTTTTTTTGAAGATTTTATTTATTTATTTGACAGAGAGAGAGAGAGAGAGAGAGAGAGAGAGAGAGAGATCACAAGTAGGCAGAGAGGCAGGCAGAGAGAGAGAGAGAGGAGGAAGCAGGCTCCCTGCCGAGCAGAGAACCCGATGTGGGCCTCGATCCCAGGACCTTTAGATCATGACCTGAGCCAAAGGCAGAGGCTTTAACCCACTGAGCCACCCAGGCGCCCGATACCATAGTTTTCTGACAGTATCCTGAGTTTTATCTTTGCCTGGAAGCTGTTTCTTAATTTTAACATTATTTGCTATCTAGAGGTCTGAGAATTCCCAAAACCAGCAAGTCCTGACCTCTTTATGTGTAATAGTCCTATTTAGCTTCTTTCTCAGCTCATACATTTTGCAGGCTTACCTGGAGATATGCCTGAAGCAGCAGAATACACATTCTTATCGAGTGCACATGGAAAATTCTCCAGAATAGATCACATACTGGGTCACAAATCAACCCTCAACAAGTACAAAAAAACAGATCATATCATGCATATTTCAGACCACAATGTTATGAAACTGGAAGTCAACCACAAGAAAAAAATTGGGAAGACCTCAAATACATGGAAGTTAAAGAACATCCTACTCAGGAATGAATGGCTTAACCAGAAAATTAAGGAAGAAATTTTTTAAAAATATACGGAAGAAAATGAATAAATGACAGAAGCCTTTGGTATATATAGTAAAGGCAGTTCTAAGAGGGAAGTATATTGCAATACAGGCACATCTCAAGAATCAAGAAAAATCTCAAATACACAAACTAACCTTAAGCCTAAAGGAACGAGAAAAGGAGTAGCAAATAAAGCCTAAAGCCAGCAAGAAGAAGGTAAATAATAAAGATTGGTGCAGAAATAAATGATGTAGAAACAACAACAAAAAAATCAATAGAACAATTTAACAAAGCTAAGAGCTGGTTCTTCAAAAGAATTAATAAAATTGATAAACTGCTAGCAGGACTTATCAGAAGGAAAAGAGAAAGGCCCAAATACATAAAATCATGAATGAAAGAGGATAGATGATAACCAACAACACAGAAATACAAACAATTAGAATACTATGAAAAATTATATGCCAACAAACTGGGCAACCTGGAAGAAATAAAAGTCCTAGAAATCTACAACTACCAAATTTGAAACAGGAAGAAACAGAAAATTTGAACAGACCAATAACCAGCTAAGAAATTGATTCTGTCATCAAAAATCTCCCAACACACAAAAGTGTATAGCCAGATGGATTCCCAGGGGAATTCTAGCAGACATTTAAACAAGAGCTAATACCTATTTTTCTGAAACTGTTCCCAAAATAGAGATGGAAGGAAAAGTCCCAAGCTCATTCTGTGAAGCCAGCACCACCTTGATCCCAAGACCGGACAAAGACTCCACTAAAAAGGAGTATTACAGAGCAGTATCCCTGAGGAATATGGATGCAAAAATTCTCAATAAAATACTAGCAAATCAAATCCAACAGTACATTAAAAGAATTATTCACCATGATCAAGTGGGTTTCATTCCTGTCTGCAGGGTAAGTTCAATATTCACAAATCAATCACTGTGATATACTGCATTAATACAAGAAAGGATAAGAACCATATGATCCTCTCAGTAGATGCAGAAAAAGCATTTGACAAAACACAGTAACCTTTCTGGATAAAAACCCTCAACAATGTAGGGATGGTTAGAACGTACCTCAACATCATAAAAGCCATATATGTAAGACCCACAGATGATAATATCCTCAATGGGGAAAAACTGAGAGCCTTTCCCCTAAGGTCAGGAACAAGACAGGGATGTCCATTCTCATCATTAGTATTTAATATAGTACCAGTAGTCTTAGCCTCAGCAATCAGAAAACAAAAAGAAAAGGCATCCAAACTGGCAAGGAAGAAATCAAACTTTCACTGTGGATGACATGACAGTCTATGTGGAAAACCCAAAAGACTCCACCAAAAAATTGCTAGAACTAATACATTAATTCATCAAAGTTGTTGGATATAAAATCAATGTGCAGAAATCAACAAAGCAGCAGAAAAAGAAATCAAGGAATCAATCCTAAGTGCAGTTGCACCAAAAACATTAAGATACCTAGGAATAAACCTAACTAAGGTAAAAGCTCCATACTCTGAAAACTATTGATCATTTATAAAAGAAATTGAGGGCGCCTGGGTGGCTCAGTGGGTTAAAGCCTCTGCCTTCAGCTCAGGTCATGATCTCAGCGTCCTGGGATCGAGGCCCGCATCGGGCTCTCTGCTCAGCANGCCTCTGCTTTCGGCTCAGGTCATGATCTCAGGGTCCTGGGATCGAGGCCCGCATCGGGCTCTCTGCTCAGCAGGGAGCCTGCTTCCCCCTCTCTCTCTGCCTGCCTCTCTGCCTCCTTGTGATCTCTCTCCCGCTGTGAAATAAATAAATAAAATCTTTAAAAAAAAAAAAAGAAAGCATAAAAAAAAAAAAAGCATAAAAAAAAAAGAAATTGAAAAAAGGACACAAAGAAATGGAAAAGCATTCCATGTTCATGGATTGGAAGAATAAACAGTTAAATTGTTTGTGCTACCCAGAGCATTTTATACACTTAATGCAATCCCTATTAAAGTACCACAAGCATTCTTCACAGAGCTAGAATACATAATCCTAAAAGTTGTATGGAACCACAAAAGACCCCAAATACGCAAAGCAGTTCTAAAAAAGAAAAACAAAACTGGAGGCATTATGATTCCAGGTTTCAGGCTGTATTACAAAGCTGTAGTCATCAAGACAATATGATAATGGCACAAAAGCAGACACATTGATCAATAAAACAGAATAGAAAACCTAGAAATGGACCCACAACTATATGGCCAACTAATCTTTGACAAAACAGGAAAGAATATCCAGTGGAAAAAAGACAGTGTCTTCAGCAAATGGTGTTGGGAAAACTGGACAGGAATATGCAGAAGAATGAAACTGGATCACTCCCTTACACCATACACAAAAATAAACTCAAAATAGATGAACGATCTAAACATGAGACAGGAATCCATCAAAATCCTACAGAAGAACACAGGCAGAAATCTCTTTGACCTTAGCCATAGCAACTTCTTACTGGACATGTCTCGTGAGGGAAGGAAAACAAGCAAAAATGAACTATTGAGACCTCATGAAGAAAAAAACCTTCTGTACAGTGAAGGAACAATGAATGAAACTAAAAGGCAGCCAACAGAATGGGAGAAGATATTTGCAAATGACTGATAAAGGGGTAGTATCCAAAATATATAAAGAACTTATCAAACTCAACACCCCAAAACAAATAACCCAGTCAAAAATGGGCCAAAGACATGAATAGGCACTTTCCCAAAGAAGACATCTAGATGGCTGACATATGAAAAGATGCTCAACATTGCTCATCATCAGGGAAATACCATGATGAGGTACCACCTCATACCTGTCAGAATGGCTAAAATGGACAACACAAGAAATAACAGGTGTTGGCGAGCATGTGGAGCAAGGGGAACCCTCCTACACTGTTGGTGGGAATGCAAGCTGGTGCAGCCACTCTGGAGAACAGTTTGGAGGTTCCTCAAAAAGTTAAAAAAATAAATAAAATCTTAAAAAAAAAAAAAAGGGCGCCTGGGTGGCTCAGTGGGTTAAAGCCTCTGCTTTCGGCCCAGGTCATGATCTCAGGGTCCTGGGATCGAGGCCCGCATCGGGCTCTCTGCTTGGCGGGGAGCCTGCTTCCCCCTCTCTCTCTCTGCCTGCCTCTCTGCCTCCTTGTGATCTCTCTCCCTCTGTGAAATAAATAAATAAAATCTTTAAAAAAAAAAAAGTTAAAAAAAATATAACTACCCTAGATCCAGCTATTGTACTACAAGGTATTTACCCAAAGGATACAAAAATATAGATGTGAAGGGGTACTTGCAACTCAATGTTTATAGCCATTATCAACAAGAGCCAAACTATGGAGAGAACCCAAATGTCCATCGACTGATGAATGGATAAAGATGTGGCATGCCTATACAATATAATGCAATATTACTCAGCCATCAAATATATATATGTAAAATTGATTACTCAGTCATCAAAAAATGACATCTTGTCATTTGCAGCAGTGTGGATGGAGCTAGGGTGTATTATGCTAAGTGAAATAAGTCAGAGAAAGAAAATAACATGATTTCTCTCATATGTGGAATTTAAGAAATAAAGTAGGTGAACATATGGGAAGGGGGAAAAGAAAAAAGGAGCAAGGGAAACAAACCATGAGAAAATGATAGAGAACAAACTGAGGGTTGATGGAGGGGAGTGGGTGGAGGGGTGGGCTAGATGGGTAAGGGGCATTAAGGAGGGCACTTGTCATGATGAGCACTGGGTGTTGTATCTAAGTGATGAATATCAATATTGCATTGTATGTTCACTAAAATTTATATGAAAAAAATGAACAAAATGGAACAAAACCCTGAAAGTTAGCTCAGTGTGGATGGAGCAAAATAAACTGTGGCAGCCATATGGTAGGCTACTATTTAATCTTTACAGGGAAGGGGTAGGCAAGTATTTTAATGCCATGAAAAAAAAATGTTGGAGTAAAACGGTACAGAAGATTCCTTTTATTCCCATGTGTGTCCTTAAAGCAAGAGATCTAGAAAGCCTGGAGAGTAGGCTAGAAACCTGTTATCTTGGGACAGTTGCCAGTGATGTTCCTTTTCCTTAGTGCTTTGTGTTCAGTCTACATTACATTTTCTATAGTGAGCACATATTACTTTCATGATTAGATTAAAAAATAAATCCATGGGTTTGGTTTCTTTTGAATGAAAAATATTAGCAGGGATCTTGTCAAGATGTGTCAAGCATGATCCCCTGATCCCCTGCAGGTGCCTCCTTGGAACCTTCCCCGCCCCCACCCCAGTGCCCTTGCAGCGGCCCCAGAAGGCAGGGGCCCTGAGCTCAGCTGCTTGGGGCCGGCCTCCCATCAGCTCCCCTTGTGGCTCCCCCTTTTGGAGTGGTGCTGGGGGGACCCCAAATGCTCTGCTTAGTCGTCACCCCACCTGTGTGCCTCTGTAGCCCTATTTCCTAGAGGGCAAAACAGAGACATTTGGAGCTCCCTGGTCCCCAGCAGTGGGGTGACATGCTGGAGTCACTGTACCCAGGGACTGGCCCTGCCTCCCACCCTGTGGTCACACTGCAGTTCTGCCTGGGCCCCAATCTCTTTAGGACAGGGTGCAGACCAAGGACATCTGTCCCAATGTGTCCTGTCTCCTAGAGGGCAAAGCCAGTGCCTTTGCCCCTGCTCCTGCCAGAGGGCTATGAGGCCAGGCTTCCTGAGGAAGGATGACTTGAGCAAGAGCAGACGGCAGGAAAATGGAGATGATCTCCAAGGTCAGCCCGACCAGTGTGTTCTTCCCAGGTTCTGGGGTTAACACAGCGGGCAGTGGCCTGGGCTAGAAGGGGATAAAGAGAGCCTGAGCTGTAAGGAAGTCCTCCCCCAGGACTTCCCAGAATTGAGAAATGTGCCCTTTCAGGGCACTAGATCAACAGACTATACCTGCTAGGCTTCCAAGTCTCTGTGAGGGATAGAGGTCACCTAGAAGGGTCCCTGGCTTTGCCTCTTTCCAGGGGAGTGCGGAGAAGAGGGTGGAAAGACCATGGAACTTAGGCAATTGCTCACACATCAGGCTTTTCTACACTGGGCCTGTCCTGGCAGGTGGTAGCAAAGGACAGCATGGGGGACAGACAGCCTGGCCCTAGGAGACGGGAGCCCTCACTACCCATCAGACTCTGTTGATGCTGTCCCCCTCCCCCCAAGCCCCTCCTGTACCTGTATTCTAGGGCTTAGTCATAGACATCAGATGCAAGAGATCCTGGACAACTTTCAGGTCAATTTTGTCATGTTTGAGAGGAGAAACTTGTCCAAGGGCATTCAAGTGGCCAGCAGATTTTTAGGGATGAGCACTGTGACGAGAGGACATGATTTCTGCAATTTCATCTTAGATATCTTTGTGCCTCCACACTATCACACTGGAATGTTCTTCCAGACAATAAGCATGAAGTGATGGAACTCCCACTGCCTTGTCCTCCCTTCAGTTGCTGGTAACAACCTGTTCCTAACAGAAACATCCGGGTTTCCTTGGAGAACTTGTTGAGAACCAAAGGGGTGATGGACTTGTGTCTGGGCACACATTTGGGGCGGGATACCTCAGGGCCAGTCCTACCATCATCATCTGCCAGACCAGGAACACAGGGCTCCCACTAAACCTGTCTGCGGGTATTCCTTAGCAGCACTCTGATGCTGTTTTAGGACTGGCCATCCAGCACCGTTGGACATTGGAATGAAACAGTGAGCTACAATGGAGGGCCACAACCCTCACAGTGCCAGGCAATTCAACCTTTTACCTCCCAACACAGGCTTGTAACTGTATTGTCACAGGAATCTGCACTATCAGATATCTAGAAATGGTGCTGGTTCACTAAAAGTTGCAAACTGTCACGGGAGGTTGAATTTCACCTTCAACCTTTTTATAATTAACTTAATTTTTACTCTTACTGGATTATGTTGTAAGTAACCAGCAAGAACATAAGAGCTGAACATTTTCTTATGCACCCTTGCCCCACACTCACCAACAAAACAGCCACTAGTACTGTGGAGTTACTGCACACTGGAGATGCTGCTAGTGAGCATAAGATTCATACTGGATATGGATGACAGTGTGGGAAAAAAAAGAATGCTAGCATTTCTTTTTAATAAATTTTCTACTGTTACATGATGTAATGATGAAAATAAATTTCACTTCTTCTCCTTTTTAAGTGAAAAGCTCCTGAAAATTTAATATAACATATTTGGCTCACAGTATGTTTTTGATGGATGGTGCTGGTCTAGAATATCTATCTAAAAGCATTTCTCTTTGCAAACTTTAAAGCAAAACACAAAACCGCTCTTCCACAAAACATGAAGAATTGTTTGTAAGGGCTTGTGTCCAGGCACTTCTCAAAGGTGCATGTTTGGTATAGTTCTCCTGTTCCTGTGCAGTAAGTGCCAGGTCTGTGGCAAGTGATTCCAGGACCTCGGGACTGTTTACGATTTCCGGAGTCCAGAGAGACAAAAGCAGCTCCCTCCAGCATTCCTGTTACTGTTGAAAAGAGATGGAGTGATACTCCTCCATCTCCTCATCATACTCTCAGGACCAGCACAAGAACTCTGTCCCTTTACCTTCTTCAAGGTTGGTAGCAGGGAGGGACGTGTGTTGATAATAATCTTTGTACCCCCATAGCATTTTAGGAGGCCTTTGTGCCCAGGAACGAAGCAGGATCCTTCTTGGATAGTGTGAGATAGCCAATTCAAACCAGGAAGATTACAATAAAAAGTTCTGGGGGCATGGGAGACAGCAAAAGAAATACCCAAAGTAATTAAACATACAAAAATATTGCTTGTAATTCAGGGCTTATCCTGGGGTGCTCACAATCTCTTCTTAAATAAATGGTGAGGAAAAAAAACACCCACTGCTGAGCAGCACGCTCCATGTGTTATCTACCTTTATGTAATTAGGGTCTGAAAGATGGGAAATACAAGCAGGATGTATTCATATGATGAGACACCCTGGGTCTCATCTGCTGACAGATGGACAACGGATTAGGTGGGAAATCATTTTCTCTTCCACTGTGCTTCAATTTCTCTGGCTCAAGGAACTGTGGAATGAGGGAGAACAGATGATTTTAAATATTTGCTGAATATCCATGGTGTGCCTGGTACAAGCTGCTTCCAGTTTGCTGGGGGAAGTTGATAACCCAGTGGGGTGTCCTCTACATTAGCCCTGACTTCACCATAGGAAGCTGCTTGACCTCTTCTGGCTTATGTCCTGTCCTGTTTTAAGATCCAATGCTTCTTTAGAAATACTATCTCACTTAGGGATTCATCTAAAATGTAGACTGTAGCATCTTTACCCTTCAACAGATCTATGAGAGAAATAGTTTCTGACCCAGCAGAGCTATAGTTTCTTTTTTTTCTTTCTTCCTTTCTTCTTCCTTTCTTCCTCTTTCTCTCCTTTTCTTTTCTTTTTCCTTCCTTCCTTTTCTTTCTCTTTCTCTTCTTTTTCTTCCTTCCTTCCTTTCCTCTTTTTTCTTGTCATTTTTTCCCCTTTCCCTTCCACTCCCCTCCTTCCTTCCTTCCTTTCTATTAAGTAGGCTCTACACACAGGGTGGAGCCCAACACAGGGCTTGGACTCATGACCTTAGGACAAGACTTGAGCCAGGATCAAGAGTCGGATGGACGCTCAACCAACTGAGCCACCCACACAGATGGAAGCTGCATTTTTTAAAATCAAGGCTCGCCTACATATCCAGATCCAGGGCCCCCTGGATAACTAATGTCAGTATTACCTGTGAGTTTATCTAATTAACGCTTCTGTCTTTCTACTTGCTTCAGATTATATTTTCTTTAGCCAGATTTTTGAAATGTATTGGTGAACCAAACATGCATTGCATTCTTTGATGGCCTCTAATTTCTGGTGCTCCTGAGATTGAGGGCACCACGCAGCCTCCTCCATCCGACCCCCACCTGGCTGGATCCATGACTCACTGTATGCTCTCCCTCATTAGAAACCTCATTTCCAACCTCTTTTCCACTTCCCGGTAAAACAGTCGAAGCATGTGCACAAATTTATTTTTTATTTTGCATACATAGGAAATGGGACCCTATCAAAAGAGAACGAAAAAAGTAATGAGCCAAATGTTGCAGAGAAAAAACATGCACAAATCTGCTCCCAGTTTACTCCTAATCACTGACTCTATAAGACTTCAACACACCAGGAGCTGGACTTACTCCAGGAGGGGTACACAGTTCACTGTCAGCACAGACAGAATGAGAAGGGCCAGGAAATGTCGCCACAAGTGGAATTTCTATACACAGTATCAGCGTTCGCTGTAGTAGGGTTCTCACCCAGGTTCAGGGGAAAACAAAATTTATCTTCACAAACATGAAATACAAAATTGTTGAGCACTACCTAAATTGTTCATTTGAGATCATTTGCTCTCAAAAAGATAAATAAAATTTAGTCACAGATATTTGGGTGCTTATTCAGCTGCACCCTGATCCAATTCCAGGGTGGCTCTTACTGTGCTTCTTCATTAAAAAAAAAAAGTGAAGGGAAAAGTTTAAGTCAAAAATGCAAAACGAATGACCCGGAAGAAGAGGAACCTTCTGGACCCATGTAGTTGTCCTTGGTTGTAAACAGCAAACATTGTGCTTTGTTGTCTCACTTGGGTCAAGGACTAGAGTGAGGGGAGGTACTGCAGTCAGGGGACAGGAGTTCGAAGGTCACACAAGGGTGGCCGAAGACACCAGCAGCAGCATCTGTGTTTAAAAACTGTGTTTCCAAGGGTTTGTGTTTGGTTTCCAGCATTTCCTGTGGAATTCCCTGGGAGGCTTGCAGATTCTCCATCTTTGCAGGGAGGTAATTCTGAGCAGTTGCTGCAGTCCTATCCTGATCTCTCACCCTTACCCTAAACAGATATCCCGGTAGAAAAGGGACCACCAGACTCCTGGTCTGGGGGAATGAAAACACTCAGTATCTACTCCATTGAGATATTCTGATGCTCAAGTTCAATGAGTAACAATTTCTCAAGAGGCCGGTCCAATTAGTTATTACAAAAATTAGTCCCCACCCCCCCTCGCCCTATTGCACTACTACACACACAGGGACCCTCCCATCTTGGCTATGTTGCTTTGTCTTCCAACACACGACCAGTCAGATCTCCATCTGGGTTTAAATGCAGTACCAGCATTACTCACTGCAGAGGACCAGAACGTCCTTATAACTCAGGGACTCCATGTTAGATCCCATGGTGAGACATGCTTCTTAGCCAGGGTTTGCATTTCCAACCACATCTTCTATTCTCATTTTGATTAAGTTGTCAGTGAAATCTATTCCATACTTTTTGGGTTTTTGTTTTTTTTTTTTTTATTCCATACTTTTTGAAGAGATCTTCCTGCAGTCCTGGGATTTTGCTTTCCTATCTTTTTTTTCAGCAAGCATTTCCTCTTCAGAGCAACACACATACATACACACACACGCACACACACACACACACACACACACACACACACACACACACACACACACACACACACACACACACACACACACACACACACACAATCTGCTGACATTAAACTGCTGGCCTGGCTTGCTGCCCCAGGCTCAAAATCACCGGCCAGAGCCTGTTGGGACACCGCTCTCCAAGGGGTTGATGTGACTTCCCAGCCAGGGGTGCCTCTCCACTTTGAAAGTGTCCATCACAACCATTGTCAGGGCTGCTGTGGGGAAGGGTGTACAGACCTCTGCTCAGATAGCTGCTGACGTTCAGGAAGATGCTCTGCGTCTGAGCTTAAAGGACAGGACTCTACACGAGCTTCCACAAACTCACTAAAAAGGGGGGCGCATTTTATTTTTGCCAAGACAGACCAAGAGTTCAAAAAATGCAATGTCCCAGTTTGACGCAGGAATCCATTTCCCATAAATTTAAATAACTTTCCTTAGTGATTTTCAGGTAACTGTAGACATCCAACTTGACCTCATCTGGATCCGCGTCTCCTTGAGGTACACTTCTCTCCCCGCCCTGGCTATACACAAGGGAAGCCGCTCTCATCTTTAGGAAGTGAATGGAAATAGAAAGTGCTAGGAGGCTTCTTCCACACCAAGATCTAACAGCTTCTTGAAGAGGAAGACTGACAGGACAAGGGGCTCCAAGAGTGGAACCTGGGGGGCCTCACTTCTGTGAGCTGCTTTCTGTGTGCCTGGGAGGAAGCAGCCTGGGCCAGGAGCAGTCCCCTCCTTGTACTCACCTGTACACACGGGCCCTGCCTTGGCTCCTTCTCCTTAGTCTCTCTCCTGAGGATCTAAGGTGTCAACCCTTGGGGACTGTCCACACTCTTCCAGAGCTCAGGTTACATCAGAAACAGAAGCAACAGAGGAGACACAGGATAAATTCAAATATTGGTCCTCCACAGAAAACTTGAAAGGGAGCTGTGCTTGCTTTGAAGATATCAAAGAGGAATTTGCCCTCAGTGGCTCAGAAGACAATTCTTGGAAGCGAACATTGATGGGGACAGAGAGGTGGAGTGAGAGCGCCCCTCCCTGTTGCCCTGTGAGGTCACACAGGCAGGTGCCGGGCAGCGCTCCTGCTACTTGGCCTTCACCACCTGTTCATATGGGGGTGGGGGCGTATTGCAGTAAGAAGGGGGTGGAGGGTAGGCTGTGCTTCCCTGGGGTGAGTTGGGTTGCACCTGAAAAGCCATTGGCACAGGATTTCCAGCAGGATTCATCCCTGGTCCTCCAGGGTCGGTGTAATATGGCAGCCCCAGCTGCTGGGCTCCTGAAAAGACAGATGAGTAAATGTGAACACAGCAGAGAAACCACACAGTCCATCACACCCAGAGCAGTGTCCGGATGAGGGGGCTATGGAGACCAGCACCCCAGTCCTTCATTCAGCTGAATCGTATGGAGGGCCAAATGCCCAAACACAGCAGGGCACCTGGAGCACGGTAATAAGCCAGAGCCACACGTGAGTTCTTAGCGTCATAGAGTCTGTGCTCTACTGGGGTGCAGACGACTGAAAGGGCACACACAAACTTACCAGGGCAGCTAAGTGACAGGACAGACATTTACAGGGTCAGGCATAGTAGGTGGTTGGTCACTAACCCAAAGTCTGAATGATAAACCCAGAAGGCTCTGCAAAGAACTAGGGAACTGTATGCCTACAAAATTACCGACAGAGAGGGCCGTGTCCACTTTCAAGTGAGGAAAGCCAGGGCCATGCTAAGGTAAGCCGATTCACAGCTCCCTCCTGGAAGAGCTGGAACAGGACCCTAGTTTCCCGACTCTTCCAGAATGATCACTGGCAGGTCCACAAGCCCTCTGTGAGCACAGTTTGCTGAAGTATTTCTGAAGTATGGCCATCATCCCCATGTGCTGGGTTAACATTTTATCAGGGTTCCAAATGCCTGTCATCCAAGTGAGCCCAAGTTCACAGACAGGGAGACAATGGGAGCAAATGCCAGAAGGGCAGGTTTAGCATCTACAGACTTTCTATTTGCCTTTGGCACTGCTGGAGGAGACACTTTTCTGCTTTTCTCCAATGGTGAGGCTGGAAGATGCAGGCTGACTCCCCTGCTTCAGGCCAGGGTGTAGGATGTGGGAAGAGGCATCCAGAAAACAAAGAAAGTGACAAGAGGGAACAAGCTGGCCACCCTGTCCCAGATCTAGTCCTAACTCTCATTTTAATGGGTAGGAATAATTGAGCTTCTACTTTAGAGTTTATTTTTTTAGATCTGCTAACTCTGATCATTTTGATAATACTACAAAGTACGGAATATATAAATAAAGAATAAATACATAAGTAAAGAATCAAGAAAACAAAACAAAATAAAACAAAACTGTGAGCTTTGTGTGTGTCCCAGGCTAAGGTAATTTTGTGGGTAGTCTCAAGTCTATTTGAGTTAGGCCTCACTTAACCCAGAAAGACAACTCAGAGTGTCAGAGACGTCATCTCTGTATGTATATTGGTTAGGGCCTTTTAAAATGTCTCTTGCTGCAGTTTAACTGAATAAAGGTCAGATTACTAGAAAGATGCCCACCAACCTATTTAAGATGTCATAAACCTGGCATATGGCAGATCTTGGAAATCTACAAATGTGTGAAAGGAGAGAATGTAAGACAGAAACCTAAGGCCAGAAATGCATTCCAGGGTGTCAGCAAGAGAGCAATCAGCCACAAAATGCACTTTTATCAATAGCCGCCTCATCTCACACCTATATGGCCTAGAAGACAGCACCTACTCCTGTCTGTGCATCTTTCCACAGCCTTGGATGCATTTGCTTACAAGCCAGTGACCGGCCATGACCATTAGTTTCCCAAGGGCAGAGACTGTGATTTATTTATCTCTGGACCCCTGTATATTTTATATAAGCAAAAAATTACTTAAAGATGAAAAAAAACAGGCAACTGTAATAGTTGGAAAAGACATCATCAAAGTCCTTGACTATGAGAGGAGAGAATGAGAGGTATTCAGGGGGAATAAATAAAAGGCTCTGGGAACCAATGCTTGAGGATAGAGAAGAGGTCTGACTAGAAAAGACCCTGGTTTATGGTCTTGATAAAAGGGCCCAACAAAAAAGGGGACAGAAGGAAAGAGGGCTGTGGGGAAATGGTGCAGGGGAAAGAAGGGGTGCAAGGGAAGGAAGAGGTGCAAGGTAAGGGCAGGGCCAAAAAGCTCCACGCTGGGCCTGCCAGAGCTGAGGTGGCTTCAGGACTCTCCTGTAAAAGTGGTGACAAAAACATGGGTGTGGTTAAAACCACACAGGAAGTGTGTAGGAAGGGAGACAAGATGGCTAAGGAGAGAACTGTAGGGAAGACCACATTCAAGACAGGAAAAGAACACCAAGAGTATAAGGTGGTGAAGAATGCAAAGGAGACTGGGGAGAAATAATGAAACATAGTGAAATAGGGGTTGTGTCATGCCAGCAAAAGGAAAGGAGAATTTTTAAGGAAGAAAGTCCTCTATAATGGCAAATAGAGGACAAAATAAGAACAGCAAATTTTCAACGGATATGGTGTTTGGGATTTCTCATCAGTAGTCTTAACACAGTGGGAGGCACCAACAGCAGTGGGCAAAACTTTCTTCAGGACAAGGAAGGAGAAGACCAGATGAAGGGATGGGTGGTAGCTAAAAGGGATGCAGGAAGAAGAAAGATGTGTTTTTAAGGACAGGAAATGCTCACAATTGTGTATAGGGTGTAGGAACACATATATAGAAAAGAGAAAGGATTTTTTTTCTCCTTCTGAAATTTCTATTTTAATTTTTTTATTAACATATAATGTAATATTATTTGCCCCAGGGGTACAGGTCTGTGAATCATCAGGCTTACACATTTCAAAGCACTCACCATAGCACAAACCCTCCCCAATGTCCATCCCCCAGCCACCCCATCCTTCCCACCCCACCCCCCAGCAACCCTTAGTTTGTTTCCTGAGATTAAGAGTCTCTTAGGGTTTGTCTCCCTCCCCAATTCCATCTTGTTTCATTTTTCCCTCCCTACCCCCCGTAACCCCTGCCCCTCAAATTCCTCATATCAGTGAGATCATATGATAATTGTCTTTTTCTGATTGACTTACTTTGCTTAGCATGATACCCTCTAGTTCCATCCACATCATTGCAAATGACAAGATTTTGTTTCTTTTGATGGCTGCATAGTATTCCATTGTATACATATACCACATCTTACTTTATCCATTCATCTGTTGATGGACATCTAGGTTTTCTCCATAGTTTGACTACTGTGGACACTGCTGCTATAAACATTCGGGTGCATGTGCCCCTTTGGATCACTATCTTTGTATCTTTAGGGTAAATACCCAGTAGTGCAATTGCTGGGTCGTAGGGTAGCTCTATTTTCAACTTTTTGAGGGACCTCCATACTGTTTTCCAGACTGAAGAGAAAGGATTTCTAGGGAAAAACATAAGCTCAATGAGTGCAGGGACCTCATACGTCTGCTTCAACATTTGTACCCCACTGCCTAGCCAAGAGCCTGGTGCACAAGAGGACACAAATTCATTCTGCTGAAAGCACAGAGGCAGCAGCTATGATGAGGAGCATGGAGAACCCACAGTTGTGTGGGAAGGAGGACCAGGGCGCTCACAGCAGACAACCTCTACATTGAGTGAACTGGGGTGGGAGATTATCTGAGAAGATTCCAAAATGCTCGAAGAAGCGATGGCTATAAACGGTAGCAAAATAGTGACAAGGAGTGACAGAGCCCACTGGTATGGGATTCAGTGTGATAGGGATTTATGAATAAGAGTGGAAGCCAGGCACTGAAGGGATGCCAGCACCATCTCCTTACCCTATGGGAGTAGAACATGGGGGAACAGAGCTAGCCCTTCAGGACTGAAGGTTCATGGCAGAGGGTCCAGTTAGAGAAAGAAAACATATAGAGGATCCTGTGAAGAAACTGGAGCTACAGGAAGACTGTTTCTATAGTAGACAAAGAGGAAAGGATCTGGAAAAGTGAGTAAAACAATGGCAGCCACACAATTGTCTCTTCTGTTTCCTCAAGCATTAAGAGTTTATAATGGCAATCTGTATGACATTTGTATTACACGGGTATACACACATATTATACGGGTATGGTATGGGGACAATGGGGATGGGCATGCAATCAGAACTGTATACATATTCTTTTTTTTTTTTAAGATTCACTTATTTGAGAGAGAGCGAGCATGAGTTGGAGGGGCAGAAGGATAGGAAGAGAGAATATCAAGCAGACTACCCAGTGAGCATGAAGTCTGACACGGGGCTTGATCTCATGACCCTGAGATCACAACCTGAGAGTCGGACACCTAACCAACTGTGCTACTCAGGTGCCCCTAGAATTGTATACATATTCCTGAAAACATTGAGGTTCAGGAAGATGAAGCAACTTGCCAAGGGCACACAGCTGATATTTGGAAGCACCAGGATTTGAACACAAGTGTAGAGTGGAAAGCCCAGGCTCACTAGGACAGGTGTTTCTCACAATAAGGTGATGAGCTGGGAGAAGTTCAGTCTAGAAAGGGATGGGAAAACCAGAGAAGACTGGTGACATAATGGGCCTACATTCTGAGCTCCAACCAAAAATGAAGGGCTTGACTAAGAACTGTCATAACACAGACTTCCCACCTTGGCTGCACTCTTATCCCAAGGGCACACCATCTTGTCTCCAGAGAACGAAAGTCATTTTATTCTTTAATGCCATCACCTCTTTTCTCATTGAGAGTCTGAGCATGATTTGAGAAGGAACTCTAGATTCAGCAAAGGTTAGAAAGAACTTCTTAAAGATGTCAGTTGACAAGAGTTCCTCCTAAGTAGAACTAGTCCACCTATGCTGAAGGATGGTTTGGCAGCCAAGTTTTCTTAACAATAACCCTGCCACCACTCAACTAACCTGATTGGCCGGTAGCTAGTGAATGGATGAGCTGGGCCAGTCTTTTCTTGAGATGCAGAAGATTCTGGCTGGTAGCAGAGAATGGAATGGAAATGCAGGAAGAGGCGGAGACAGCCTGAACAAGATTGTCTGGCCTGAGAGAGATGGAAAGGTTACCCCCCAGGATGTCCCAATTCCCAAGAGCTTCCATTTGTCTTCATAATTAGCCCCCACTTGGAGTTAGCTCTAATGAGTTTTGGTGCTCCTTTCACTCTACCTACTGCCTGTGTTTTCAGTTTAATCAGACCCCATATCCTGCCTACCCACATCAATGTCTTCTAGCCAGGCTGCTCTTCAAGGTGTAGGCAGGTCTCTTAAACACACTGCAGCAGACTCCCAGCTCATCCTTTCCACCCATGACTCAGATTTCCTATATTTATTCCCACTCTTGATTGGGGTCATCCTCCTCACCAGTTCACTCACGGAACTAAAAGCTAAGTTCCCTCATGAGGGCTAACAGACTGTCCATAATCAGGTTCTTAGCTACTTCAGTCTTGCTTCTCATTGCCCTGCCTTATTCTTTGCCTCCCAACAAGAACCTAGTTGCTTGTATCCTGCTCACCTCTCCCCTAACTCTCACCAGAGAGCATTTTCTGGGTGTTCCACACGCAGACCACTTCTCCATCTTCACACCACCTCCTCCTGGCTCCTTGTCTGGCTAATTCCCATTTATCTTTCAAGTTTCAGATCAGAATTGCCAACTCCAGGAAGCTACATCGCACTGCCCACCACTCCCTTCCTGGCTGGATTAGGTACCCTGTCTTCCTGGCATCCAGAATAGTATAATTTTCTGAGCTTTCTGCACCTGAAGATAGGATCATTCATCTTGGAACCCTCAGAGTCCAGAACAGCACGTGGCATGTGATATTCCATAAATATATGTCATGAATGGCTGAAGAGGGATGAATGGTGATGTTGCTTTGGATTTTGCCTCTGCTGTATGATGCTGGGCACACCTGGCAGTGTCCTGAGGCACACCTATTTCTGATACGACAGGAAGAACAAGCTACCCCAGCCTGGCAAGACTGCACCAACCCTGCCTATCACTCCTGAGGGCAGAGGCATTCAAAGATTATCTCAACTCCCTATCACAGATGACAGCAGGGTGAGTTGTGGTCTTTATACCAGAGATGAGGCCCAGGCTGTGTCTATAATATCCGTGCATCATGGCCGCTCACACCAGAGAATAATGAGATGCATTGGCAAGTATGTCCAAATCAGTTGGGATTTTTATGTTAACAGTCACAACTCATGGATATTGTCGGAAGTTAGGAGGATGGGATTGAAATACTGAGGATGAAGAGGCACTTGGAATATTAAAGAAACAGAACATATAGGAGGTGGATAAATTATGTATTTTCCAGGAACATGAGCCCTTAGGTGAAGACACTTGGCAAACACAGGGATGGAACATGCTGGAAAGGCTGTGCTGTAGGTAGAAGGGCAGCAGAAACAGAATGGACCTTCACAGAGCCCCTGGACTGGTGGAGGCACCAGCTCACACGGAGACATTTGCTAGATCTCTGCTCATTTGGCTAAAAGAGTAAGTCTTGACAAGACACTGGTCCTGGCCGACCAGCTGGCCTCCCACAGAGAAGAGAAACTGAGGAGATGGACTCAGTTCTGACTCGTGTAGGGATGTGGCAGATGGAACACTTCATTACCTGTGTGAAAACCACAGGGAGAAGGCCAGGCAAGAACAGGTCTGTGTCCACGGGCTTGAGAGAGATAATTTCAAAAGTGTTCCCCCAAATATATACATGATTCTAAGGCACAAAACTCGAATCCAAAGCACATTAAAATCCAAATTTCAACTCCATAATGACAAATAGCATGATGGTTAACACTTTCAAAGGTTGCAAACGAAGCCAGTGTAACTGATCCTAAAGAAAAAAATTGAAGAGTGAACTTATCACCAGAATGGAAACAGGTAAAATAAAGCCCAGTAGAGCTAAGGGTTGACACAAAAGGTTTAAAAGAACCTTTTAAAAATGTATGTATGGAGAATAAAGAAGATTCAGAAAGAAAACAAATGGCCAAGAGAAAAACATTCGATCTTATTCTCTTGTCAAAGAGAATGGTTTGAAATGGAAATGGAGATTAAAATGGGGGATAAGGGTGCCTGGGTGGCTCAGTGGGTTAAAGCCTCTGCCTTCAGCTCAGGTCATGATCTCAGGGTCCTGGGATCCAGGCCTGCATTGGGCTCTCTGCTCAGCAGGGAGCCTGCTTCCTCCTCTCTTTCTGCCTGCCTCTCTGCCCACTTGTGATCTCTCTGTGTCAAATAAATAAATCTTAAAATAAAATAAAATAAAATGGGGGACAATAAAACTCTAACATAAGTAAGAACAGGCTGGGTTTGGAGACACCAATCAGACGGCCTGACTCTGACAAAGTACCCCTGTGTAGGAAGTGAGGAAGAAAACCAGGGTTCAAGTCCTGCATTAATCCTATGAGAGGCAGACCATTTATTCTTGTTTTGTAGATGCAAAAGCTGAAGGCCAAGAATTTTACCTAATTTGCCCAGGAGGATCTTCTTCCAGTGGACGTTATTGGAGCTGCAAGAAACTAAGAGTGAGCAGCTGGTGGCGGGGGTGGGGGTGGGGGGCAGCGTACACAGATGGAAGGAAGGAGCCTGAGCGCCTGTATGCAGCCAAGCCACGGAGTTAAAGCAGGAGCCTTCCTCTTTGTGACTTTTTATCACAAGAGATAACTTTTAAGAAATTGGGGTGTTAGACCTGTACCCCTTGGGCAAAGAATAAAAATAAAATAAAATAAAAAAGAAATTGGGGTGTTAGTTGCTGCCAAAAATACCAGAACTAATTCTTGCAGAGAACATTTTCATGATCAGTAGACAAGTCTCCCCCGCTTCATTACTTGCCCCTTTCTTTCTTCTTATATTGTATCTGTTCATTTTGCTAAAATGTCTCAGCTACTAAAAATATTTTTCAGTTCATTCTCCAGAAATTTTTTAGATACATAGTGATATATTGTTTATAATTAGAAATAGTTTTATTTCTCATTCTAATGGTTAAATATTATCTTTCATGTTAATACTTTAGCCAGAGGTTCTAGAACAATGTTAAATGTTGATGATACTAAATATTCTAATTTTTTAATGGGGATATTTTTACTGTTGCACTAGAGATGATGTTGGCAGCAGGTCCAAAGTACAAATTTACTTCATCCTTACTGAACGTTTCCATTTAAAAGTCACAGCTGGTAATGCTGGCGGTATATCATCGAGGACTTAATCCTTGCCTTCCAGGACCCTCAACCCTCAAGGAACATACATGCTAAATCTTTATTATATTAAGAAAAAGCCTTACACTACTGATTACATTACTAGTTTACAGTATATTAATGAGTTTTGGTCAGGGATTTACACTGAGTTTTATCAACAGCCTTTTCAGCATCTACTGAGATACTCATTTTTTGTTTTGTTTTGCATTTTTTTATTGTGGTAAAATAAACATAACCTAAAATTTACCACCTTGACCATTTTTAAGTTTACAATGCAGTGGTATTAAATATACTCCCATTGTTTTGCAATATCACCATGATAGGTCCCCATAACTCTTTTCATCTTGTAAAAGTGAAATTGTATATCCATTAAACAATAACTCACCATTATCCCCTTTCCCTAGCCCTAGGCAACCACCACTATACTTTCTGTCTTTATGATTCTGACTACTCTAAGTGACTCATATAAGTGGAATCATACAACATTGACTTTTTGTGACTGACTTATTTCACTCAGGATAATATCTTCAAAGGTCTCCGATGTGGTAGTACGTCATAATTCCTTCCTTTCTGAATTAATATCCCATTGTGTACCTGTGTGTACATGCCACATTTTGCTTATCCATTCATCTGTCAATGGACACTTGTGTTACTTTTAGGTTTCAGTGATTGCGAATAACGCTGCTATGGACTTGGGCATACAAGTATATCTTTGAAACTACTTTCAGTTCTTCTGGGTATGTTGCCAGATCATGTATGATAGTAATTATATTTTTAATTTTTAGGAATTGACACACTGTTTCCATAGTGGCCGCACTAACAGTGCAGAAGGGTTCCAATTTCTCCACATTCTTGCCAACGCTTGTTTTCTGCTTTTTGACAGTACCTATCTTAGTGGGTATGAGGTGGTTAACTTGTAGTCTTGATCTGCATTTCCCTAATGATTAGTGATGCTGAGCATGTATTCATGTGCTTGTTGGCCATTCATATATCTTCTTTGGAGAAATGTCTATTCAAGTCCATTGTCTATTTTTGAATAGGGTTGCTTGATTTTGGGGGGGGGGTTGAGTTTTAGGAGTTCTCTATATATTCTAGATATTAATTGCTTATCAAATATGATTTGAAAATATTTTCTCCTATTGTGGGTATAGGCTTTTTACTCTATTGATAGTGTCTTTTGATACATAAAATATTTAAATTTTCATGAAGTCCAACTTGCCTATTTTTTTTTATTATTCAGACCTTTGGTGTCACATCCAAGAAATTATTGCCAAATCCACTGTTGTGATACTTCTGTCCTTGTTTTCTTCTTCGAGATTTTATTTATTCATTTGAGAAACAGACAAAGAAAGCACACAAGCAGGGAGAGAGGCAGAGGGAGAGGGAGAAGCAGGCTCCCCACTGAGCCAGTTGGGGGCCCAACTCCCCCAGGACCCGGAGATCATGACCTGGGCTGTAGGCATACACCCAACCATCTGAGCCACCCAGGCGCCCCATCCTTGTTTTCTTCTAAGAGTTTTATTGTTTTAAGTCTTATATTTAGGTCCTTAATCCATTTATTTTTTAAATATTTTCTTTTCTTTTTTTCTTTTCTTTTCTTTTTTAATTAGGCTCCACACCTAGCATGGAGCCCAACATGGGACTTAAACTCAGGACCCTGAGATCAAAACCTGAGCTGAGATCAAGAGCTGAATGTCTAACTGACTGAACTGCCCAGGCACCCCTTAACGATTTTATTTTCAAGTAATCTTTACATCCAAGGTGGTGCTTGAACTTATAACTCTGAGATCAAGAGTCGCATGCTCTACCAACTGAACCAGCCAGGCACCCTGAGTCTGGCTAAGGGCTTATCAATTTTATATTTTCAAAGAACCAGCTCTTGGTTTCATTGACTTTTTCTATTGTTTTAATGAGGTAGTTACCTCCTATTCCTAGTTCACTGAGTGTGTGTGTGTGTATTATTAGAAAAGGGTGCTGAGGACACCCATAAAACAAATAACCCAGTCAAGAAATGGGCAGTAGACATGAACAGACATTTCTCCAAAGAAGACATCCAAATGGCCAACAGACACATGAGAAAGTGCTCAACATCACTCGGCATCAGAGAAATACAAATTAAAACCACAGCGAGATACCACCTTACACCAGTCAGAATGGCTAAAATCAACAAGTCAGGAAATGACAGATGTTGGCGAGGTTGCGGAGAAAGGGGAACCCTCCTACACTGTTGGTGGGAATGCAAACTGGTGCAGCCACTCTGGAAAACAGTATGGAGATTCCTCAAAAAGTTGAAAATGGAGCTACCCTACGACCCAGCAATCGCACTACTGGGTATTTATCCTAAAGACACAAAGGTAGTGTTCCTCAGGGGCACGTGCACCCGAATGTTTATAGCAGCAATGTCCACAATAGCCAAACTATGGAAAGAACCTAGATGTCCATCAACAGATGAATGG
>LNAC01001182.1:27257-129251 GCA_002007465.1 Ailurus styani | reverse complement strand
TCTCCCCCCCCCTGTGAAAAAAAAAAAAAAAAATTTTAAAAAAAAAAAAAAAAAAAAGAAAAGAAAAGGGTGCTGAATTTCATCAAATACTTTTTCTGCATCAATTGAAATGCTCATATTTTTTTCCTTCATTCTGTTGATGTGGTTTATTACACTGACTGATTTTTATTTGTTGAACAGTCTTTGCAATCCAGGAATAAATCCCATTTGATAATTATGTATATTCCTTTAAAAATACTCCTGAATTCTGTTTGCTAATATTTTGTTGAGGCTTTTTTTCATCTATGTTCACTGAGGACAATGGTCCCGTATAATTGTCTTGTAGTGTCTTTGTCTGACTTTGGTGTTAGGGTTATTAATGTTGGCCTCACAGAATGAGTTAGGAAGAGCTGCTTCCTCTCCAATTTTTGGTAAAGTATGAGAAATGAAATCACCAGGTTCAGGGCTTTACTTTTTTGGGAAATTTCTTTTCTTTTTTTTTTTTAACGATTTTATTTATTTATTTGACAGACGGAGAGAGCACACAAGCAGGCGGAACAGTAGGCAGAGGGAGAGGGAGAAGCAGACTCCCCACAGAGCAGGAAGCCCAATGTGGGTCTCAGTCTCAGGGCCCTGGGATCATGACTTGAGCCGAAGGGAGACACTTAACCAACTGAGCCACCCAGGTGACCCTATGATACTTTCGTTAAAAGATTTATCTGAGAGAGAAAAAGAGAGAGTGCCTGTGTGCAAGCAGGAGGAGGGGCACAGGCAGAGGGAGAAAGAGAATCCTCAAGCAGACTCCCCACTGAGCATGGAGTCCAACATGGGGCTCGACCTCAGGACCCTGAGATCATGACCTAAGCCGAAGTTGGATGCTTAACCAACTGAGCCACCCAGGCACCCCATAATAATATTTTTATATTCCCAAGGAAACTACCTTTACTGAGACGTTTGTTTCTCCATATGGCTTTGAGTTACTATTTAATTTTATTGATTTTTAAATTTTTAAATTATTATTATTATGTGCCCCAGGGGTACAGGTCTGTGAATCATCAGGCTTACACATTTCAAAGCACTCACCATAGCACAGACCCTCCCCAATGTCTATCCCCCAGCCACCCTATCCATACCCTCCCACCCCCAGTAACCCTCAGTTTGTTTCGTGAGATTAAAAGTCTCTTACAGTTTGTCTCCTTCCCAATCCCATCTTGTTTCATTTTTTCCTTCCCTCCCCCAACAATTTCTCACCCTGCCCCTCAAGTTCTTCACATCAGAGAGATCATATGATAATTGTCTTTCTCTGACTGACTTATTTCGCTTACCATAATACCCTCTAGTTCCATCCATGTCATTGCAAATGGCAAGATTTTGTTTCTCTTGATGGCTGCATAGTATTCCATTGTATATATACACCACCTCTTCTTTATCCATTCATCAGTCGAGGGACATCTAAGTTCTGTCCATAGTTTGACTATTGTGGACATTGCTGCTATAAACATTTGGGTGCATGTGCCCCTGAGGATCACTACCTTTGTATCTTTAGGGTAAAATACCCAGTAGTGTGATATTGCTGGGTTGTAGGGTAGCTCTATTTTCAACTTTTTGATGAGCCTCCATACTGTTTTTCAGATTGGCTGCACCAGCATGCATTCCCACCAACAATGTAGGAGGGTTCTCTTTCTCTGCATCCTCGCCAACATCTGTCCTTTCCTAACTTATTAATTTTAGCCATTTGGACTGGTGTGAGGTGATATCTCATTGTGGTTTTGATTTTTATTTCCCTGATGCTGAGCAATGTTGAGCACTTTCTCATGTGTCTGTTGGCCATTTGGATGTCTTCTTTGGAGAAATGTCTGTGCATGTCTTCTGCCCATTTCTTGATGGGGTTATTTGTTCTATGGGTGTTGAGTTTGAGAAGTTCTTTATGGATTTTGGATACAAGCCCTTTATCTGATATGTCATTTGCAAATATCTTCTCCCATTCTGTCAGTTGTCTTTTGGTTCTGTTGACTGTTTCCTTTGCTATGCAAAAGCTTTTAATCTTGATGAAGTCCCAATAGTTCATGTTTGCCCTTGCTTCCCTTGCCTTTGGTGATGTTCCTAGGAAAAAGTTGCTGCAGCTGAGGTTGAAGAGGTTGCTGCTTGTGTTCTCAAGGATTTTGATGGATTCCTTTCTCACATTGAGGTCTTTCATCCATTTTGAGTCTATTTTTGTGTGTGGTGTAAGGAAATGATCCAATTTCATTTTTCTGCATGTGGCTGTCCAGTTTTCCCAACACCACTTGTTGAAGAGACTTTTTTGTTTGTCCTGGAAGCCTAGGCTGCATATTTTTCTCATTTAGTGCTCTGAATATAACACGCCAGTTCTTTCTGGCCTGCCAGGTCTCTGTGGATAGGTCTGCTGTCAGTCTAATATTTCTACCATTGTATGTTACAGACCTCTTGTCCCAAGCTCCTTTCAGGATTTTCTCTTTGTCACTAAGACTTGTCAGTTTTACTATTAGATGACGGGGTGTGGACCTATTTTTATTGACTTTGAGGGGGGTTCTCTCTGCCTCCTAGATTTTGATGTTTGTTCCCTTCGCCAAATTAGGGAAATTCTGTAGTATAATTTGCTGCAATATACCTTCTGCCCTCTCTCTCTTTCTTTGTCTTCTGGGATCCCAATTATTCTAATACTGTTTCGTCTTATGGTATCACTTATCTCTCGAATTCTCCCCTCATGGTCCAGTAGTTGTTTGTCTCTCTTTTCCTCAGATTCTTGGTTCTCGGGCGCCTGGGTGGCTCAGTGGGTTAAAGCCGCTGCCTTCGGCTCAGGTCATGATCTCAGGGTCCTGGGATCGAGGCCCGCATCAGGCTCCCTGCTCAGCGGGGAGCCTGCTTCCCCCTCTCTCTCTCTCTGCCTGCCTCTCTGCCTCCTTGTGATCTCTCTCCCTCTGTGAAATAAATAAATAAAATCTTTAAAAAAAAAAAAGATTCTTGGTTCTCTATCATTTGATCTTCTATGTCACTAATTCTCTCTTCTGCCTCATTTGTCCTAGCAGTAAGAGCCTCCATTTTCAATTGCACCTCATTAATAGCTTTCTTGATTTCAACTTGGTTAGATTTTAGTTCTTTTATTTCTCCAGAAAGGGTTTATATTTCTCTAGAGAGGGATTCTCTATTACCATCCATGCTTTTTTTGAGCCCAGCTAGCACCTTGATAATTGTCATTCTGAACTTTAGTTCTGACATATTACTAATGTCCGCCTTGATTAGGTCCCTAGCCGTTGTTACTGCCTCTTGATCTTTTTTTTTTTTTCTGGTGAGTTTTTCCACCTTTTCATTTTATCCAGAAAAGAATAGATAGATGAAAGGACAAAATACTAAAGGGTAGAAATGACCCCAGAAAAATATACACTAACCAAATCAGAAGAGACACAAAACCGGGGGGTTGGGGGAAGAAAGGGGGAAACAAAGAAGAAAAAAAATCTAGATCTAGATCTATTTCTATCTCTATCTCTATATCTATTTCTATATATCTATATCTATTAGACTGGTGACTTGAACAGATCCTATATGTATACCAAAAATAAGGTTAAATACAATGAAGGGATAAAATATGATTATAACAATGAATATTTTAAAAGATTTTAAAAAGGTATTGATAAAATAGTTAAAAATCATTAAAATAGGAAAGAGGAAAAAATTTAAAAGAAAAGAGTAAGAAAAAAATAAAATCCAAAGAATTTAACTTTGAAAAACTAAAGGATCATGGGGAAAATGCCATGAATTCTGTGTTGCTTTTCCCTAGCTCTGGAGTTCCACAATTCTCAGTGATCGGTGAATTTGGTCTTGGCTGGATGTTTTTGCTGATCTTCTGGGGGAGGGGCCTATTGCTGTGATTCTCAAGTGTCTTTGCCCGAGGCGGAATTGCACTGCCCTTGCCAGGGGCCAGGCTAAGTAATCTGCTCGGGTTCACTCTTGGGAGTTTTTGTTCCCTGAATGCTTTCTGTACAGCTTTGGAGGACGGGAATGAAAATGGCGGCCTCGCAATTTCCAACCCGGAGGAGCTGAGAGCTCAGAACCTCACTCCGCAATGCGTCCTCAGAGAAAAGCCGTCAGTCCCTCCCATTTCCCTATCCTCTGGCCACACTCTGTGCTCACCTAGCTTGTGCTGGAGAATTTCTATCTCTGGTGCACGGCCCTGTTTAGAATCTCCAAACCCAGCAGATTCCTGCAGCATGCTTGTGTGCCACTCCTCCCAGAGGAGGAGGAGGGGATTTCTCTGGATCTGCCACTTGTGGGGTCCCCGCTCAAAGAGCAGTGGCCCGACTGTGCTTTGATCACATTTTAAGGTAACACTGAGCTGAGAGACACCTCCCCAGCTTGGCTCTGTCTCTCCAGTCGGCCTCTCCTCTCTGATACCTGGGAGCTCTGTCCCGCCAGACACCCCTGGTCTTTTTGTGTCCCCGTTGGTCCTGAGACCACAGTGTCCCCGCAAGAGCTTCACCCCTGCTTAGCCTCTGGGGTGACGTCCCTCAGTGGAGGAGACTTCTAAAAGTTCCGATTTTGTGCTCCGCTGCTCTCTCACTTGCTGGGAGCCGGCCCCTCCCCCCAAGGTGTATCCTCCCATCACTTCAGATTCACTTCTCCGCACATCCTACCTTCTGGAAACTGTTCGATTTTCTGTTCCTAGAATTGCTGCTTTTCTCTTGTATCTCCTGTTGAATTTGTAGGTGTTCAGAATGGTTTGATAACTATCTGGGTGAATTTCTGGGACCTGATGATAATCAGTCTCCTACTCCTCTGCCATCTTGTTCCTCCTCGAGTTACTGTCTATTGTCCTTTCATCTCATCCTGTCAGACTCCCTTGAGCATTTCCAGCAGGGCAAATTTACTGGTTGCAATGTCCTTCAGTTTTTGTTTACCTGGGAATGTCTTAGTTTCTTCCTCATCTTTGAAGGAAAATTTTAACTCGATACCAATCTCGATATCAAGTATTCGTGGTTGACAGATTTTTTTTATTTTAGCACTTTGAATATATCAGCCCACTGTCTTCTGGGCTCCATAGTTTCTGATGAGAAATCTGCCTATGTTCTTACTGAGGACCCTGTTGTTTTCAATATTCTCTCTTGGTCTCTGGCTTTTGAAAGATCGACTATAATATGTCTTGGTGTGGCTCTTTGAGCTCCTCTTATTTGGGGTTTGTTGAGCTTCTTAAATGTTTATATTCATGTCTTTCATTAAATTTTGGAAGTTTTCAACCATTATTTCTTCAATTATTCTCTGTGCCCCCTTTTCTCCCTCTTCTACTTCTGACTCTTCCATGATGTAAATGTTGGTCTGCTTGATGCTGTCTATAAGCCCCGTAGGGTCTGTTCACTTTCCTTCAATCTTTTTTCTTTGTGTTCCTCAGACTTGATCAGTTCCCTTGTCCTGTCTTCAGTTTGCTGATTCTTTCTTCTGCTTGTTCAGAGTTGCCTTTGAATCCATGTAGTGAATTTTTCATTTCACTTATTATACTTTTTAGTTCCAGAATTTCTTGTTGGCATCTTCTTAGGTTATCTCTTTAATGATATTTACACTTGTTAATATGCCATTTTCTTTATCTTCACCACATATTCCTGTAGTTCTCTGAGTATCTGTCTAGCAGATGTGGCATTAAGTTTTTCATGAACAGCCTGTTGATTTAATTTTTTCTCTGAATGGGCCACACTTTCTTGTTTCTTTATATGACTTCTTTGTTGTTGCTTAGCTCTGGGCATTTGAATCTAATAATGTGGTAATTCTGGAAGTCACATCCTCATCTTTCCCCAAACTTTGCTGTTTTTGCTACCATTTTTATTTTTTTTAAAAATTAATTGTTGTACACGGTCTTTGTGCTGAGAATCAGCCTGATCTATAAAGTTACAGTCTTCTCCTTGGGATGTATAGCCACATTCTAATTTTTTGTATATGCAGGTTTTTTTTTTTGTATATGCAGTTGTTTTTGAACATTCTAGTTTTTAATGTCTGGCTCTAAAAGGAGAAAAAGTGGAAAATGAAGGGACAGGGATAAGGGCACTGGCCATTTAAATTCCCTGGAGGTCACATCAGCTGGAGGAGGAAGGGCTTGCAACAGGTGTAGCAGTGGCTGCCTGCCTCTTTAACCAGTAGTGGCAAATAGCCATCAGAGTGCAGAGACCCCATATTTGGAGGGCAGGGTCCTTTCTGCCCACCCTGCTCCTGCATGCTATGCACAAGCTCCTTGAGGAATATGTGCTCATCTGCCTATCCAGTGGCCTGAGTTGAGGATGGGTAGCTGCTAGTGTGCGAAGAGCTGATATTGACCAAATTAACTACAATTTGCCCTCCAAGTTTCCCCGAAAGTTATAAGCTTTCAACAGACTTAAAGATTCCAAGATAACAGTTGACCCTTGAACAACACCATGGTGAGGAGCACTGGCGACCTGTACAGTTAAAATCCACATACAACTTCTGATTCTCTCACCACTTAACTAGTAATAGCCAACTGCAGACTGGAAACCTTACTGATAACATAGTTAATTAACATATATTTTGTATGTTATATGTATTATATATGGCATTCTTATAATAAAGGAAGCTAGAGAAATGTTATTAAGAACATTGTGGAAGAGAAAATACATTTACAGAACTGTACTGTATTAATTGAAAAAACACACACACACATACATGGACCCACACAGTTCAAACCTGTATTGTTCAAGGGTCTACTTGTGTCGTTACATCAGGAGAGTTTCTGTCAGTGTAATTTTTTTCTAGGTGAGGGGAGAAATTCCTGGTGCTTCCTACTCTTACTTCTTCCTGGAATTCTCTGTTAATCATTGATTTTTGATCTAACTTAGAAATTTTTTTTTCTTGAAAGTTTCAAAGATACCGTATGATCTTAGAGCCATTTTAGAAGTTAATTCTTTGAAACATTCTTCAAACTCTTGCTTGGTCCACTGAAATTTTCAATGTTCTGAGGCATCTTTAATAATATACACTTCCCTATCTTGCCCAGCTTTCCATTTCATGAATACATCCTTATAATGTTTAATCTTCTCTGGACCTATAATGTTTTCATTTATGATTTTATCTGTTCCCTGTTTTACTGATTAGATACACCAAGGCTAGGACTTGCAATGACATTTACTTTTATTGCTTTTTTACTAACTTTTAAATTTGCAAATCTATTCTGCTTTGTGCAATTAATTTATATTTTTATTATTTGCTTCTTACTGCTTTCTATGAGTTTATTAGTTTCTGAACCTCTTTTAAGGAGAGGTCAGTTCATTTGCTTTCATATTTTAAACTTTTAACAAAGAAAAAGCTATGAAAATACCTCTAGAAGTCAACTTAAATACACTGCATATGTTTTTATATTAACATTCATGCTGATTCCCACATTCACTCTTCAACAAATACTGAATCCCTGCTACTTGCCACACCATTCCTGGCACTTAAAACACAGCAATGGCAAAAATGAAATCTCTGTATCTGTGATGCTTGCAGCTAAGATAGACAGTAAGCAAGGTAAATAACAACAAATACAGCACATTAATAAATATTAAGTGTCAAAAATGAAAATAAAGTAGGGATGTTGGAAAAAAGCAAACAAGGGAGGAGGAAAGGGAATGTAATTTTCTACTTCACAAGGAGGGTCCATGAGAAGGTGAAAGACCTAAAATAAATTAAGAAAACGGGGTGCCTGGGTGGCTCATTCGGTTAAGCATCTGCCTTTGGCTTGGGTCGTGATCCCAGGATTGCACTCCACATCAGGCTCCCTGCTCAGCGGGGAGCCTGCTTCCCGCTGCCCCCCTACTCCCGCCCCTTGCTTGTGCTCTCTGTCACTATCTCTGTATCTCTCTCAAATAAATAAAGTCTTTAAAAAAAATGAAGAAATCCACCATAAGTGTATGGGGGAAGGTAATGGAGAAGCACACCATGTGTATATGGCAGGGAGGGTTTAGATGGAGAAAGAGCCTTTCCAGGCAAAAGGAATCACAGTGCAAAAGACACCAATGTAGCAGCCTGGAAGGTCTGAGTAAAGGCAAGAAGCCAAGTGTGCCGTGAGAGTGGATGAGCTGGGAGGACAGCAGCAGCAGAGGTGAGTGGGAACAGAAGGGCAGTAGGAGGGGGAGATGGAAGAGACAGACAGGGGCCTTGTTGGCCACTGTAAAACCCTCCGACTGTGAGCAGGGTGTGTGGCCCCCAGAGAGCTGTTAAGTCTTCCACTTAGGAAGTGTCGACCTCTCTCTGACAGTGTCTGCTTCGTTGGAAACAGACCAAAGCCGGGGAAGTGGGAAGCAAGATGACTAGTTAGGAGGCTCCGGTGAGAATCGGAATCAAAGGTGGGCAGCAGTAGAGGTGCAGATGGGAGAAAATTTCAAGATGGCTTTAGGCCCGAGCAGCTGGAAGAATAGAGTTGCCATCTGCTCAGATGGGAAGACTGGATGGGCAGGCTTGGGGTGAGGTGGGGTAAACACCAAGCCCTTAGGATCCTCCCTCATTCCTATCCTTCATCGGCTCAACAAATGATTTAGGGAGTGGGAGCAGATTATTTCAAGTGGGAGCAGATTATTTATTTGCTCACTTACAGATTTCCTAAAACTCCAAGAACCACTAGTACTTGAAAACCACTAGTAGTAGAAATTACTGCCACTTTCGGAGTGTTGCCTCAGACCTGGAGCTAAGCACTGTCTATGGCTCATCATCTCATATGCAATCACCCTTAGAAAGTCTCTTATGATCTCAGCCTCACAGTTCAGGAGCTTGAAGCTTAGGGAAATGGAGTCACATTCCCCAGATCTGCTAGAGAGGCATTAAGTTAGAAATGAAAGTGAGATCACCCTCACCCAGACCCAGAGGTATAAGATTTCTGCTTTTGTAGGCTTATTTAGATTTTCTTGGTAGTAACTCAATAAATTCTTTTAAATGCACCAATAATTTTTATAGTTTGGTCAGATTCAATAGGAATGCATGGGTACACCCACAGTTCACAGCATTTTCCCCCTCATTTCTAAGTTTTCATTTTATATACTTGAATTTAATATATAACTCAAGTTATATCTCTATAATACACAATTATTTTTATCAGCATTAAAGAGACTTCTTTTTAAATATGTGTATATATTCAGAAAATCATGGGTTATTTCTTGAAGGATAAATAAAAGACTGATAATACTGGTAAGCTGAAAAAAAGAAAACCAGGGAAGAAATGACTTTGTATACTTCCTCTTGCATTTATTACCCATTACAGAAAAAAGGGCCTTTTTCTATTGCTTCCTTGGGAGGAGGCACAGTGAGGGAGTTAAAAGGAGTATCTGATTGGGGACCTAATACCTTCATGCTGACCTGCCAGGGTTTATAGAGATTATATAGAGAATTGAAATACAGCAGAGACACACATGAACACTGGGGCCCCAATGTCCCATAAGAAAAGACAGCCTCGGGCGCCTGGGTGGCTCAGTGGGTTGAAACCGCTGCCTTCGGCTCAGGTCATGATCCCAGGGTCCTGGGATGGAGGCCCACATCGGGCTCTTTGCTCAGCAGGGAGCCTGCTTCCTCCTCTCTCCTCTCTCTCTGCCTGTCTCTCTGCCTACTTGTAATCTCTCTCTCTGTGTCAAATGAATAAATAAAATCTTTAAAAAAAAATAAAAAAAAAATAAAAAAAAAAAAGAAAAGACAGCCTTAAGCTTTGTGAGCAAGGTAAGTAGGAAATAAAATCCTTCCACCACAAGTTTTCACTTTTTCTTTCCTCGCTGTGTAAATCAGAAGTTGAGTGAAGAAAAGTTTTGCTCACTACTGACGATTTTTTAACAGAAGCCAAAAGAATTGTTCTAAGAATACAATGGTATCCTAAGGAGCAAATCCTATAGCACAAGGCAGAAAAAGAGCAACAGTGATCACATCCCAACAGAGAGAAGGACTAAATTCTACTCCAGTCCTGAGGATCTCAAAGGTAATCTTATACAGGCTTGAAAGCTTCTCATAGGAGATTAGTTATTACCACCAATGCCACCCAACCCCCCCCCTTTTTTTGCTTCTTATCAAACATCTAGACTCCTCTGTGTGGGTACTGTTCTATATCACCTGGGGATCTTGTTAAAATGCAGATGTTGATAGAGTATCTCTGGGGTCCCACAAGAGAGTCTGCACTTCTAACAAACTCCCAGGGATGCGCTTACTGGTTTCCAGCTCAAACTTTGAGAAGCAAGAACTAGACACTTTAGAAGTGTCTACTGATCTTCATAACATTACTCTTCCTCTTAGAAGAGAAATCTGAGGGGCGCCTGGGTGGCTCAGTGGGTTAAAGTCTCTGCCTTCGGCTCAGGTCATGGTCTCAGGGTCCTGGGATCGAGCCCTGCATTGGACTCCCTGCTTGGCGGGGAGCCTGCTTCCTCTTCTCTCTCTGCCTGCCTCTCTGCCTATTTGTGATCTCTCTCTCTATCAAATCAATCAATCAATCAATCAATCTTAAAAAAAAAAAAAGAAGAGAAATCTGAGTCCTAAAGAGATTAGGTCGGTCTGTTCACTGGAACTCTTCCACAAGTCGTGTCAACTCTGAGCCCAGATTGGACCCCACACCTGCTCTGTTGCCACCGACCTCCCTGCCGTCACCCTGGCCCAGACCACCACGACCTCCCACTGAGACAGGACAGCCAGCTCCATCTGTGATTCTCACTTGAAGTTCTCCATGTAGCTATCAAATCACCTGGGATCATTCTCTGCTAAACTCATGCACTCCTATACTTTTCTGTTACATTCTTCAGCTGTCTCTCTAAAGCAGTAGATCATTGGATTTTTAACACAACTTGATGAGATTTTAACACATTTAGAGTCACTGTAATATATATTGTAGGAGTCTTCAACTGTCGCCATATTTTGCTTTTATGTCTCCTCAATGTTTCTCATCTAGTCTGTTTTCTTGCCTTAAAAAATGTTTATTACTATTACTATGTTTGATGCTGATTTAGAATGCTGACATGTTATTTTGGGGGGGAGGGGCAAAGGGAGAGGGAGAGAGAGAATCTTAAGCAGGCTCCACACCCAGCACAGAGCCCAACATGGGGCTTGACCTCACAACCCTGAGATCATGACCTGAGCTAAAACCAAGAGTCGGATGCTTAATCGATTGAGCCACCCAGGTACCCCAACGTGTGACTTTTAACTCCAAAAGTAGATACTATAAAGATGCGTGATAAACTGTCAAACTCAATACTGGAGTTCCTTTTTTGGGAAATTAGCATTATGGTCTTCTTTCTACCCCTTTGCCAGTCTTTAACTGAACCTGGGACAAACATGCTTTTTCCTCTTTCCACCCCATCACGTGCTTCTCCATCTTACAGAAGCCTCATGAACAAAAATGCTGGGCAGAGGTGCCCAAAGATGGCAAAGGTAATGTTGGAGCTGGCTTTCTTTCACTGAAGCTTCTGGTGACAGACAGGAGGCCAATGTCAGGGTGTGGAGCAGAACACAGAGTACTGACTCAATGGTGGGAAGGTGGGCTTGAATCCAACGACCAGTAGGATACTGTCACTTTCTATGATTTTTCTCTTATTTGCCTATGCTAAACCAAAGGGAACTAATAAAATATCTCTGGTTGGCCACATACCCACTGCTAACCTTACTTTGTTTTCAGTAATAATAATTACCTTCATGGGTCTCAAATGAGCAGCCAACCATAGCTTCCTACTAGACAGTTCTCTTCCACAGAGATGTAAGGGTTAAAACATTTTTTCCTTCAAATTTTTATTTAAATTCTAGTTCATTAACATATAGTGTAACATTGGTTTCAGGAGTAGAATCTAGTGATTCATCACTTACATATAACATTCAGTGCTCATCCTAACAAGTGCCCTCCTGCATATCCATCACCCATGTAGCCCATCCCCCACCCCTCTCCCTCCATCAGCCCTCAGTTTGTTCTCTCTCCTACAGAATATTTTATGGTTTGCTTCCCTCCTTTTTTTCTTTGCATATATTCATTTGTTTTGTTTCTTAAATTCCACATATGAGTGAAATCATATAGTATTTGTCCTTCTCTGATTTATTTAGCTTAGCATAATACACTCTAGCTTCATTACGTTGCAATGGCAAGACTGTATCCCTTTGATGGCTGAGTAATATTCCATTGTATATATATACCACACCTTCTTCATCCATTCATCAGTCAATGGACTTCTGGGCTCTTTCCATACTTTGGCTATTGTTGATAATGCTGCTATAAATATTGGGGTGCATGTGTCCCTTTGAATCTGTATTTCTGTATCCTTTGGATAAATATCTAGTAGTGCGCAGTTGTTGGGTCATAGGGTAGTTCTATTTTTAATGTCTTGAGGAACCTCCATACTGTTTTCCAGAGTGGCTGCACCAACTTGCATTCCCACCAACAGTGTAGGAGGGTTCCCCCTTCTCCACATCCTTGCTAACATCTGTTGTTTCCTGAGTTGTTAATTTGAGCCATTCTGACAGGTGTGAGGTGTATCGTGGTTTTAATTTGTATTTCATAAGGGTTAAAATATTAATACAAAACAAAAAGCAGACAGAAACATATTTTAAAGTATCTCCCCAAGACATTAAAAGTCTTGTAAAAAAAAAAGATGAAATGTATTAGAGGACACTGGTAGTTTACAAAAGGTCAACTGAAAAGGTAAAGGCAGATCAAGTGGAAAATGCATGTTCTATTTTTGCTGAAGTTCCACATGCAACCCAAATATGTAAGATAAGAGAGTAAAAATTTCAAATTTCATAATGTTTAACTTCAGGATCCACAGCTTCTACATTTGTCTATTAGATCAGTAGTCAGGAGTTACTGCTGCTGTCACTCTGCTTTGCTGTCCTTTCTGAGAAGCCCAGAGGCAGGGGCCATCTGTTTAATCTCTACTGCATGCACTGAGGCTAAGCACAGCACTTAACACACAGTGCATCTGCTTAAAACACGTTGACGACAAGTGACAGAAGGAGACTGTGTATGTACAAGACATCATTTGGGGACCTCTCTGCAACAAGGAGCCCAAGTCTGTCCCTACTTCAGCTCTGAAAGGAGTAATAACAGCCATTTAAAATACAATTAGGAAGAAAAAGTTCATGATGACAGGCTTGGGAGGCAGTCTGGACAGATGAAGCAGCAGACTTGAAAGGTAATCTAAGAAACTTCGATGCAAATGAAGTGGGTGGGAACAGCCTGTCTGACTAGCTTTGCACTTAGGAACCATGTAAGGAACACACTTCAGACTTGTGTCATCTTCCCTCAAGTATGAGTGGTTTTTAAGAATATGCACTAGGAAGGAAAGGGGATCAAACTCACAACTCTTTGCTCTGCCATTGGCAGAGCAGAGAATAAAAAATAAGCAGAAGACTCAAATGTACTAGAAGTTTCTGTCCCCAATGATCAAAGATTATAGATGGGAACACTGTTGTTATAAAAGTAACAATATGAACTTCCTACCAACAGAGCAGGCTATAAAATATGCCTTTCCTTTTGAATTGCACTCCGTGTGAAGTGTGTTATTTATTTGTAGTAGCTAAGAATATTGAATGTTTTTATGGGGGGAAAAGCCCTCACATTTTCAAATGGCAGGAAAGAAATTAAACTCCCATTTTTATATGGTAGAACATTCTAGATGTATCTATTTTATATGAACTGAGTAGTGCAAATCATACAAACTAACAATTGAGTTGTCATAGAAAAGGAAAGGTTGGCATCAAAGTTAGAAAGAATTACCAGAGTAAGAATGTCAGAAAAAGATACACAAGCAGAAAATCAGACAGACACATGGAACTTTCTGGAAAAATATTTCTGGTTAGCAAGGAGGAACTCCATGCTCTGAGGCTGTAATTCTTGGGCTTCACTAGATGACACTGCACTGGAAACCACACCTCCTCACTTGCCCTAATTATCTGGTCAACTAGTCACCTTCTGCCATCAGGGATGAACTGGTAAGGAGTATTCCAGCAGCTATGAAAGTATATTAGGCCACTGGCATTTGTGACTTTTCAACAAATAACTTAAATATTTCCGGTTACTTTCTTCACCAAAACCATAAATTCTGAGATAATTTCATCCGGAAGGGGGTACCCCAGAGCAGCACAGTGGAGGGGCATGGATGAGACTCCCAGGGAAGCACAGGGCTCTCCCAGACCAGAGCAGCTGCTCACCAGGGTCTCTTCACCTAGTTTCTTCAGAAAACAAACAACATAACCCTTAGAGCTACAGAAGGTTAGAGACGGCAGTAGGCTGTCTGGTCTCTGCCTCCACACACCTGAAGCACCATCACACTGAAGTAGAATTATGCTTATCCCACCTGCTCTAAAAAAATAGGTTTTCCCCAGGGCGCCTGGGTGGCTCAGTGGGTTAAAGCCTCTGCCTTCGGCTCAGGTCATGATCTCAGCGTCCTGGGATCGAGGCTTGCATCGGGCTCTCTGCTCAGCGGGGAGCCTGCTTCCTCCCTTCTCTCTCTCTGCCTGCTTCTCTGCCTACTTGTGATCGCTCTCTCTCTCTCTGTCAAATAAATAAATAAATAAATCTTTAAAAAAAAAAATAGGTTGTCCCCAGACCTAAAGCAGCTCTGTGTTTCAGCTCTGATTTGAAGGGTAATTAAACCATCAAACATACTCCCTACTACTTCCATTTCCCTGCAGCTGGTGTCATTCAGTCAGACCACTGGAGTCACTGCAAGTATAAGATTCAGACATTAGAACTACCAGAAAACCATCAACAAACTCACCATAAATGCACGGCTGGTAGGGAATAACGATGTATCTCCCAGTGAAATAATGGATGGAATACTCCATCTTCTTCTATTTTACTCTTTCTTTATATCAGTGTTAGTCACATTAATCAGTATTAAAGGAAACCATTTTAAAAGGAAACAAATCACATTACCACCACAGACATCATTATTGCTTATCCTCTCCGATGTCTACACATTTGTGCAATTACACAGTCAGAATCCACACTCTAAATAACACATCACCCACTGCCGTCCTCCCTGAACACAGTTTACACTTGTCTTGCCACATTTACGTGGCCTTGATCTTCACTATCTTGACTCTGGTGACCACATAATACCCCATAAAGAAGAGAGGCCATAACTGAATCCTCTTCTCCTTGGTGGGCCTCTTTGCGCCCCCTTCCCTACATTCATCCCGTGCACACCAAGTTCAGTTGAGACCACCACTCAGGGCTTCCTGAAATCCAGCCCCTGCTCTCCTCCAGACCCATGCCCCTGCTTCAGCCAAGGTTTTTAAGTTTCTTCCCATTGTTCTAAAAGTTATTTTTTTTCCAGTTTTATCAAGGTGTAACTGACACAGAGTGTTGTGTAAGTTTAAGATATAAACATAATGATTTGATATATATGTTTATATTGTAAAATGATCACTACAATATGTTATTTAACATTCACCATGTTGCGCAGCTATGCAATTTTTTTCTTTGTGCTGAGAGCTTTTAAGATCTACCCTCTTAGCAGCTTCCAAATATGCTACAAAGTACTAACTATAGTCACCATCCTGTGCATTACATCCTCAGACCTTATTTACCTTATGACTGGAAGTTTCTACCTTTTGACCCTCCTTCCCAACCCCCTCTTTCTACAAGTTCTTAAAGGACAGCAGTGAGGATATCTTGGTCCTACCCCTCCTCCTGTGTGAACACAGCGGCTGTTGCCAGTTAGCTCATGTCTTCTGAATGAAAGAAGGAAGTCTAGTTTTCCTCTCTACCCAGGAGGACATATCCATGGACCCTGCCAGCAGCATGATGTGGAATGATTGGCGGGGGGGTGGCACAGCATTTAGGGAGCTCTGACTTTCTCCAGTGACATTCTGCCTACCTACATATATAAAAACTAACTGAAACGAGGACTGCTTTTCTTCATATGATTCCATTTTGCAGATAAAGTGCCTAGGCTCAGAAAAGACAGTGCCCCACTGTGATCTCATAGACCTCAGGCCTCCTCACTCCCTGTCCAGGTGCCTCTTTTTGGTCCCCAAACCACAGCTTCTCCAACACCCCTCGCCTAGCTCAAGGCCCAAATGAGCTAAAGCCTTGCGCTTCAGCCTCAGTTTCTTTTGGAGCCTTACCTCTGACCTTCAGTTGCATACCTGGTTTGCCAGTCTCTTCCCCCAGGTCTTGCCCCATCCCGCATCAGCCCCTTAAAACCATGATGCTGCCACAGTCCTCCCCTTGCCCCAGTTAGGAGCCATCTCTGCGATGTGTAGATATGCTTATCTTCACTCAGCCACACTGCACAGGGATGCTGGTCTCAGCTGGAACACCACCGTGTGCCCCTTTGCACATCAGGATATGAGCCGCGACCCTTCTCCTGTCCTCCTGTGCACGAGTATGGCTTCTCTAAAACCTGCTTTCTTTCCTCACGAAGAAGCAAAGCTCACCAGAATCCACTTCCCTGCCCCCAGGTCAACAGAAGAGAACTGGAGCCACCCCAGCAAATCCACGAACACTGTCTTGTGTTTCACAAAGATACTGTGTCCCTGAGCACTGAGCAGTCTATTCCTGGGCGTAATATTTATCCTGGGAACCTACCATGTAACGTTAGTGCACTGAGTTTCTCTTGCTGGAGTGCTGAGCTCTGCATGGCCTTCCTTTCTCATTGCATACCCCCAGGGGCACATCGCCCTGAGAGTTACAGGATCTCAACAAACTGCTGCAGAGGGGATGAAGCCCATCGACAGCATGAGATGGGTATCTACCCTGGAATCACTAAAAAGTCAACAGGCCCTATTTTTTTATGACTAGTTCTAAAGATTCAAATCAAAGCACTTACATTGCTTCCAAGCTCAGCACTGTGAGCAAATGGCACAGACCTTGATCTGGTAGTGAAGTTATGGAAACTGCCCACCCCCACGGCACAAATCCAGCCCTATCTGCATGTGATACCATGGTGTATTTTGGGATTGATGGCTGCAGATAGCTACAGGCCCGTATGAAGTGTACAAACGGAAGAAAGGTGGCGAGGACTCACTGGAGAGTGGTGGGAGCAGGAGGGGCTGTGGCAGGCAGCTCCGATGGAAATCCATCAGGACAGTGCTTGGAGGGAACTGAATGCCCCCTGCTTCTCTGAATGCCTCCAACCACAAGGGGGAATGGGGTCAAACCACACTCCCTGAGATGTTGGACAGGCTGTGCTTCATCCCCAACAGCTGCTTCCTGGTGTTTCTGGGTTTTTTTTCGCTGTCTACAAAGGGACAGTTTTTTTTACTGAGGACTCTCCCGCCCCAGATTCCTACATTTATTTATTCCTACACTACTTCAGTAGTGTCCTGCAGTGGGTGTCGTGGTCCCAGGACGGACAATAGCTCTTTGGAGCTCTGTAGCTCCCGAAACGTGCTGGGTGCGTTAAAGGTTAGAGGGAAAGAAGACCACAGGGGCCTCTGTGCCTATGTCCTGGTCCCTCACTGCTTCCCTGCTCACCCCCACCTAAACACGCATTCCCATCTCCCTGTACGGCAGACAGCCTCCCACGTACATGGCTTCCCCACATCCTGAAGTTCTCCTCCACAGCTCTCACCATGGTTGGTGACTCTACAGTCATCTGTGTAATTGCACAGGCTTTCACACACAGCTGTGCAAACAACACAATGCACCAGTGGGTGAGTGAGGGCTGGAACCCAGGCTGCACTGCGGTGTCCTACGTACCTGCTGCGGGATATACGGGCCAAGTGAGCAATTCAAGCTGGCCAGGGCTCCTGGCTCTGAGTGTGGCCACAGTAAACCCTGACCCAAGGCTGGCCGGTTCACTCAGCTGGCAGACAGGAGTTGGCCTGGTGCCTGAGATGTAAATCCTACTGAAGCAGGGCTCGGTGGGGGGGGGGGCGGGGGGGGNTCCCCCCAGTCAATGCTGTTAAAGCACTGGCAAAGCACCCAAGAGAGAAGGGCAATGAGGGGAGATGGCCTGGGACAATTTCACTAAGGGGGCATTTTCCAGGCAGACAGAGGGCATGTGCCCGGTCTCATGAGACAGCAGGGCTTGCAAAAGCAAGTGGCTCACACAGGACACTGAGCAGAAGCAAGGCCATGGGTGGAGGGATGAGGCTGTAAAGGCTTCTGAGTAACTGGCTAAGGTGGGTAGACTTGTGGGGAGCAAAGTGAGCTGGCAGAGAACCTTAAAGCACAAGAATAACATGACCTATGTGCTTTTTAACTTTTTTATAAAGAACATTCTGGATGCACTGTGGGAGACAAAGAGCTGGAAGATACCAGTGAGTAGTAACTTTCAGCAGCCATTGCTCAGGGGTAAGAACCTGAGATAAGACCAGGTAGGAGCTGATACCTACTGGGTGTGGTTGATAAGGGGACTGAGGACCCCAGGTGGGGTGCACCAAGATGCTGAAAGATGGCACATGGGGGACACAGTGTTCTCATTTGGAAATACTGAGCCACCACAGACATTCACAGGGAATTACATGGCCGGCCTCTGGAGCTCCTCCTGCTCTCCTCATGCAGCCTGACAGTAAATAGAGAAAGACCTGACACTCAGCCAGCACCGTGGACAGAGGACATGTGGCATCTTGCATCCGTGGCCAGGTGGGACATGGACTGCTTTTCCCTGCACTACAAATCGACGTGTTGATAACAGAAAATAAAAGAGGAAATTGGTAAGTCTTTGACCCATTTCTCTGATCTACTGTTTCGTTCTTGGAAAAAAAATAAAAATAAAAGGACTAAGGTTAATCCAGATGAAATCTAATTTTGCACCCTCCTCAATTTTAACTGAAAATGCGTACCTCACCCTATACTAGAGAGTAAATTTGAAGCTATTCAAATATTTCCAATATTCAAATATTAATAGGAAAGATTAAAAATCCACTTACATGTGAAAAGTCATAATACCCTGATTGAAAATTTAATGTACAGCAACCTCTGAACTGTTATGGAAAATCCATATTCAGATCTTGTAGTAACATTTAAAAAAATAATAAAGATGATTCTTAAAAAAAAAACAACTGTGGAGTACCTGGTGTAAAAGAACTAATCGACAAACGTCCATCCCCACTTCCTTTGCATCTTAAGAACAGCATGTCCTCATACAAACAGTAGAGAGAAAACTTTTTACACTAAGTGCCCCAATTCTTTTTTTAAACCACTTTTTTGAGTTTTGCCTGACATACAAAAAGCTGAACATTTTTAATGTATATGACTTGGTGAGTTTGGAGATAAATATATATATTGTGAGGTTATCACCATAATATATGCCATAAATCTATTCATTACCTCCAAATTTATTATTATGATGGTAAGAACACTTAAAGTAAGGTCTACCCTCTTCACAACATTTTAGGTTACCAGTCCTGTCAACTGCAAACCCTACACTGCACAGCACATCTCTAGGCTGTAACAACCACGGCAGGAAATACTCCCAGAATTCTGTCCACTCATGGTGTGCAATCAACAGAGGGAACCCCTGCCCTCCACTCCCCAGGGGACACTGTGACAGGGAGCAGAAAGTAGTGTGCATGGGAGATGCCTGCCACCTGGTCTCACACACAGTGGCCGAAAGACAGGAACTCTAATGAGCAATGCCTAACCACCCCTCTATCCCTTCCTCCTCAGAAGGTTCCCCCAAAGGGGAGGGAAACATCTTGCACACAATGTCACAAATAGGGAACCAGTGTGTGTCCCGAGGGAAGCTTGAATTCACCCACCATAGTACCTGAGAGTCTGAGATAGTTAAACCAATTTTGTAAGAGTGAAGAAACCACTAATCTTTTTTGACTCTGTGGAATCACTTTAGGTAATGTTCCCTAATGAGGCCAAGTGTAACTGGTACAGAAATGTCTCTAGCAGCACTGTTTATAAGCATTCAGAATACTACAAAATTGCATAAATACTTGTTCAATGAATGAATTAAAAACTAAGCAAGAGAAAACAAATGATCGGCAATGACATAATATCTAAGCAAATCACCATTTAGTGGCATAATTAATATCTAGTCCAGATGCATTAGGAATAGCAGGGACACTCCCGTTTGTACACAGAAACTGATACATGAAATAATTTTTAAGGAAAAAGAGCCCACAATGTACATATATGAACTGCATACCTACGCATAAAAGGTGCAGCACGATTTAGGTAAGAACATGAGGTGAGAGAGATACAATCCAACAGACGCTGCACTTTTCATCAGCACAGACGCACAGGAAGGCGGAGCATCAGCACTGATAAGAACCAACAGGGCCGGAAGTTTCTCCTCTAGCACACGTGGTAGCAGTGGCCTTTCCAGACGCTTGCAGGGGACACAAACACGGCAGAGAGGAGAGACAAGGACAGAAGGCTGGGCTGACCTGGCGCGGGGTTTGGGGGCTGCCTGGTGTAGGACACGTTGAACGCAGGCTCCTCGATCAGCGGCGGGGGGTACATGCGCCTCCGGATAAAGAAGCCGGCTCCGCAGCAGAAGAGCACGCCCATCATCAGCAGGAACCTGGGTGAGAGCACAGCAGTGAGCGGCTGCTCCCAGTGGACTGCAGCTTGGCCCAGGCTCAAGGGCCCTAGGACTCAGGGACCCGCGGACAGGGGCTCGCGAGTGCAGGGGTCCCAGGGGCTCAGCACCTGGCTCCTCAGGCTGGCCTGCCCCTGACATTTCCGCCAGGACACTCTTGGGTGCGTGACACCTGGGAGGACTTCCAGGATGCCCCGGAGTGGAACTAACTCACACTGAGAGGCTGTCTAGTGAGCTTTCTGTCTCAAAATGCTCTGTGTGGTTAGCTGCCTTCAAAGGGTTGGTGCAGTCACTTCCTGTCCATGGCTCTGACCCCAGCTCAGTAATTTCAGTCAAAACTAGAGATGCCTTCTCAATCTTGTCTGAATGCAAGCCATGGCTCATCCAGCTTTCCTCAGTGTCCATGTCCCCCACTTTCCACTCTTCGCTGGAAAACAACAAGGATAAGCCCACTTATCCTTCCTAGCAGCTTTCTCTCCATTATTACATGAATAGTCACAAAGATATTTTAAACGGTGGCCTTCCTAGAACACACCTTAATTACAGAAAAACTATAGGACTAGAGAAAATACTCGCAGTCAATAAAAAAGCTGCAGATGTGAAATCTCTAAGTCTGGCTGACATTCTCCTACCATGACCTTAAAGTCTGACTGTTTTAATTACAGGATCTTTGTCCAACTCTAAGAATTCTGTCACATTGCTGGCATTCAATAACTGACAAATGGATAAACGGCTTCTTCCCACCTCACATTTGCACTGTACCTTGTCTTTCCAGAAATAAGGGAAGTCATTCTGAGAAGAGCCAAGCTGTCCGTCCTGCACAGACATAGCTGGAAACTCTTGCCTATCTCTGACCTGACATTATTATGGGACTCATGGAATCTTCCAGAACCTTCCCCAATATACCCACACTATGTGGGCAGCTCACCACCCTATGAAAGATGAATATGAAGCAGAACCAGCTGCATTGTGGTTAGAGACACCTGACCACAGAGAAATGCAATTTAAGGAAAAGGCAAATGATAAAGAATTTAAGATTCTTATTATGATGTTAAGTGTAAGTCCATTAGTCAGTCAGTCAATCAGTATTTACTGGACAACCTTGGAACATGGAGTAGGAAGAAAGTTCAGAGACACCAGACAGGAAATGATTCAGGAAAGGGCTGAAATTGTGGCTTTCTGACCTATCTCCTAATTCATTATTCATTCAACAATTTTTAAGCAGCTGCTCTGCTCCCAGCACCATGTTGTGCATCATAGAGTAAGGTGAGTCTCTCCCCACCCATTAAACCTGAGTTCTGGTAGAGGAGGGAACGGCAAACAACAAATTTACAAAATCAGTGATTTACAGCTCTGGTACGTGCTAAGAAAGAAAAATGATGGTGCAATCATAGGGGTGTGTGTATGTGTGCGTGTGTGTGTGTGGTAAAATATATATAACGTAAAACTCACCATTTTCACCATTTTTAAGGGTACAAGTCAGTGCAACAAGAGTTTTTAAGGTTTTAAACAAGGGTATGTGTTAAAGTGTTCAAAGTCTGAGCTGAGTTCTGAAGGATGGAAAGCAAGAGGCAAGCTGGAGAGGAGGGAAGGCACGTTCTGGGTGGAAAGAACAGCACCTGTGCTCCAGCAGAAGAGGCCCCCAAGGATGGCTGTGGGCTGCAGTCTTGGGGAGCTAAAGGACCCCCACTGTGCCGGGCCTGGCATCTCAGCGCTGGGATGCTGGAATTACAAGGGAACTGTTTCAGCTCTTAAAACTAATTTCCCTTGGGTGGACTCAATTATAATCTTACATTCAGCAGTGGGTCCGACTCTAAGTATCTGAGCAGAAATATAAAGCACAGAGAGGCTGACTGTATCTAAGGGTTTACCTTTTCAAATAACACTACCACTCACTCCCAAGAGACGGGGCTCTCTGAGTTGGAAAATGCACAAGACACCTGAGCTATGGGTCTCTTCCCTAAGATAAGCTGAAATGTGGTTTACACTATCAAATGGAATTATTCTTCTCCCAGCCAAAAGAAAGAGATTGCTCCTCATACTTTAGACTGATGGCAAGTAAGTACAAAGCAGGGACAGAACAAAGTCACACGGTAGGAGACCAACGGCCAGTTTCGGTCTCAATCATTATCAGACTCATTCCTCATTGAAATGTTAGTCTGAAAGAACTCATTTTAAGAGAGAAACTGATAAGGGGCAGGGAAATGAGCTTATAGGAACAAGGAAAGAGAAAGCAGGACCTCGGTTAGGGAAAAGGAGTGGTATGGTGAGAAAGGCAGTTCTCTGAAGTACTAACTACTGATTGCTGAGCAGGTTTGGGGAGCTTTTCAGGGATTAAGAGAGGAAGTTCCTGCCTTTTCTGTTATCAAAAGTAAGCTGGTTTGTTCAATTCCATCTGTTTTTCCCAATCCCCTTTTGCCCTCCCCCAGCACTTGGTTCTCTCCCGGAACGACTCTGCAGGAATGGGAGCCCCCAGCATCAGGGTTCATGCCCAGAACCGTGCCTGGTTTTACTCCTTCCGGGTGTGCTTCCCAGCTCGAGCAAGGGTGGTGCTCCCGGTCGAGTTGTCCTAATCCTAATGATTTCATTCAGACTGTGTTGCATTAAAGATTACTCAAGATTTTAGAACTGGCAGGGACTTTGATAGCATTTCCCCCCAAAACCTTTGTTCTATGGTAAGGAGACAGACTTCTTCAAAAACAAGGTGGGACCCAGGGTAGAAAGCAGCCCTTCCTTCCCTCCGTGTCCAGCTCCCCTTTCCCCTCCCCTTTCCCTCTCTCAAAACGTGAGTTTCCTGCCAAACTCTCACCACATTGGCTCTTCTTGTGTCTCTGTCCCAGCAATGTGATGGTCCCTTTGCACAGAACACCCTCTCTGAGACCTGGTCAGAAGATCTGCCAGTTTCTCCCAACTTGTCTGGCATCAGATGCTCTGATTTAAACTCTTCACATCCAGGGGCATCTGGGAGGCTCAGTCGCTTACACGTCTGCCTTTGGCTTAGGTTGTGATCTTGGCGTCTTGGGACGGAGCCCTGCGTGGGGCTCCCTGCTCAGTGGAGAGTCTGCTTCTCCTTCTCCCTCTGCTCTCCCCCCATCCCCGCCATGCTCGCTCGCTCTCTAATAAAAAATCTGTAAAAAGAAATAAAACTCTCCACATATAATTACCTATTTAGATATCTGTCTCTTTTAGGAGGCTGACTACTATAAGTGCCTCTCCAGGGGGCCCTAGTGCATACCAGACACTTACTGTTTACCCAGAGAAGGAATGCATTGAACAGAAAGAACCCAGGCATCCTCTTACTTCAGCCAGGGCACTGCAAAATTACACCTCAAGGTGTTTTCTGGCTATATCCCCACTTCAGAATTTGTGTGGTCAGAATCTCAACACTAATTACTTGGCCACATCTTCTGTCATCTGTCACTCCTCGTTCGATGGCACTCACAAGATGTCTCTGTGTAGGGATCCCACTAACTCACGGCATGCTATCTTACTAATGTGCCCCAACTCTGACAAGTGATCCTGGGCAGAAACTCAATGGCACCTGACTGTTGGTTCAGGGAACACTTCCTGGGAAAGCCAACAGAAGATGCTCTAGTTTCTAGGCCTTCACATTTTTCCTGGACTCTCAATTTTTTATTTTTTATTTTTTTCGAGAGAGCAAGCAAGTGTGGGGGCAGATGGTGGGGGCAGAGCAGGGGGAGAGAGAGAGAATCCTAAGCAGGCTCCACATCCAGCATGGAGCCCAACACAGGGCTCCAACTCATGACCCTGAGATCATGACCTGAGCTGAAATCAAGAGTCAGATGAGCCACCCAGGGAACCCTGGACTCTCAATTAAAAAAAAGAAATCACAGGGGCGGCGCCTGGGTGGCTTAGTGGGTTAAGCCTCTGCCTTCGGCTCAGGTCATGATCCCAGGATCCTGGGATTGAGCCCCACATCGGGCTCTCTGCTCAGCGGAGAGCCCGCTTCCCCCTCACTCTCTGCCTGCCTCTCTGCCTACTTGTGATCTCTCTCTGTCAAATAAATAAATAAATCTTTTTAAAAATCACATAATACCTAAACTTTGACAAGTTTTTTCATTTTTAGGATCATTTGGTGCTTCAGGCAACCTGGCTATTTCAGGATTCTTGCCCCAGACAGTTCTGTCTCCTTGTACTACACAAGGCCCCATGGAGGAAAATTCTGCCGGCAAGTATGCGTGAAGCTAGGCCAGGCTCGGAAAGGTCACCCCTCCTGGTCTTCCTGTTCCCTGCTTTGGTCCTAATCTACTCCACCTTAAAGTGCACCCAGAGATGTTTATATTTAAAAAATCTTAGGCTAAAAAAAAATTACCTTCATTTATAGAGTTTTAGGCACCAACATGGCACCTGATTCAGGAGGGCTTGCCAGAAGTGGTGATATCAAGACAGGGGATGTCCAAGCCAGCCCTGAGGGAGGCCAGGCCAGGGCCAGATGTGACAGGTGAGCTGAGCCTCCAAATGGCCGATGCACCATCAAGGAGTTGGTGACAGTGACAGGAGAGCAGCCTCTCCTATCAAAGACAACGTGACATGTGGAATCCCCACTTCCAGGTGTTTTTCCTCATCAAAAATTGGCAACAGTTGTCAGAAGGGAAAGAGAAAACCTCAAAAAATGTCAAGTGACTGCTGTAATATGCTCAGTAAAAGTCTTAAAGTCTTTGGAAGTCAGTATGTCAGAATCCAAAAGTCATCAAGAAGCTTTGGGGAGTGTGCTTGGAGGGGACCCCCACTGCAGTGGAACAGGGGAGACGGTGAGTGGGTGCAGGAAACAACCTGCTGGTGTCAGGCAAATCCTCTCCCACACATGCCCTGCCGTCCCTGAGATCTGAAGCAGTATCTCTCATCTACAGAGTCAAGTAAATTTTCAGACATACCCCAGACAGGCATCCCTGGAGAGGGCAATGCACAGGGTTTCCCATGGTTACTAGAAACCGGACCTCTGGGCTTGTAGGATGCTCTGTCAGCAATACTCCCTCATTCCCTCCCAAGGTAGAATTTTTCAGACTTCACACAGCTCCCAATTTCCCTCAGCAGAGCTGGAAGACCATCAGCAGGCTGTCTGTCCCTAAAGTTAGGATTCAGCTGACACAGTGTAAATGGGAAAGGCTTTCAGGCAGTGGAGACTTTAGAGCAAGATTTTCTAATTCTGAGTCTTTCAGACAATCATCCTCAGTTCCACCTCAGAAGCCGGTGAAGCAGCTGAAGGGACAACACTGTCAATCTCCACCCTCCAAGAGACTGACTCCTTATTCCCAGCCACAGCCCGTGAAAATGGGAACAAGCTTTCTGCAAACTCTGTGAGCAGAACTGATTGTCATGGAGCCAACCTGCACATCCCTGTGTTCCTGACCAAGGCTGTCCCTGAGACCGAGACCTCAGGGGAAGGTGATGTGATAATACTGAGCGTGGCAGCGCCCCGGGGACCCGGGAAAGTTGTGTGACCTACCAAAAATACCACAGCCTCTGGATGGAGAGGGCCCGCACGCAGCACCTGGAGCCACAGCAGTCCTCGTAAGGGCGACATCTGTAGGAGAGAGGAGAGCGGGCAGAGGTTGGTCAGTGTCCCGGCTGGGAAGGCATACCAAACCAGACACGAGGTCCAGGCTGATTTTGGGGCAAAGGATGAACTGGCACTGCGGCCTCACAAGCTGGTGGAACTGACTGCTGTCGTTCTGGACGCCCAAACAGAACGTACGGAGATGGATGCAGCTGGTGTCATTCAAAGTGCTGTGTTTCCTATACATCCCCACGTGCTGGACCACCTTCTGGTGAGGCCTGTGACCACAGACCCACAGGAAACCCACCTACTCTGCAGCTGGACACAGACCCGCATCCATGCGCTGTGGGTCCTGCTCAGCACCCAACCCCTGGGGAGGGGTAGAAGATGGGCGTCCCGCACTGGCAAGTCCAGGAGCTTGTGAAGTCAGACGACCCAGGAGGGTTAGTCCTGATTTTGCCACTTGATGGCTGGGGGACTTCTGACAAGTTACTTGACCTCTGGAGCCTCAGTTTCCCATAACAGAGTTTTTGCAGTTTCCCAGTAAAATGGGTGGGAGGGCAGGACCTCTTTACAGGGCTGCTTTAAGTTCTGTGGCCATCGTCCTTCTGCGATCTGCTCATGGCACTGCCCTTGCTCTTGCTGCCGCCGCCCCCTCCCTGGTGCCTGAGGTGGGGGGCCCTCAGGACTCAGTGCAGACTCTGAAGAGTCAAGTTAGCTTCCCTTACTATTCCACCCCCAACCATTTTTTCTGGAAAAGAGAGACTACATGAAAGCTGAAGCCCTTTGGTTCTGCATTTTGGTATTTATAGAGCAACTTTCACTACAGTGACTTGAGTCCAAGTGGTTGCAGGTGGGGGAAAGGAAGCAAATTGGGCTGTTTCTCAGTAACATTACATGATCATATAGTTGTGATCTACATTCCTGCCAGTTTTCTTCTCTTAAAAGAAAATCACTGGGAGAAATAAACAAGATCTTGGATACTGAAATTGGAATTATCCAGTACAAATTGGCTTGTTAAATGAAGAAAAATGTGTAGAAAATAGTTCCCTAGGAAATATAAGTGAAGACTAGTTAAGATGGAGAGTTATGAGTTGAGTGAAACTCAGTAAACTTGAGCTCCAATGCCGTTTCTCCTTGGTTGGTTCCCAGGACTTGCATTTGTCTTTTTAGATACCCAGCACCCGACTGCTGCTAAATGCTCTCTCATTTCAAGGACAAACTGAGCTGAGAGACTCCTGCTGAACCACCACCACCAGCACCACCAGAACCATGCACACACACATTCTCCACGTGACACAGATGTTTTCACATCCAGTCCTCCCACAGCCCACAAACATGACCTTGTATGTACTAGGTAGAACTCGTTACAATCTCCGTGAGATGCTCCCATAAGCTGGTGACAGAAGGTAATCTGTTTACCTTGCTTTAATCAACCAACAAATAGCAGAGCACCGAAGTGTGCACTTCAAAATGCTGCTGGTTGAACAAAGGAAAAAGAGACAAAGAAAAGACAGACTTTTAACTACAGAGAACAAACTGGTGGTTGTGAGCGGGGAGGTAGGCAGAGGGAAGGGGGAGAGGTGATGGAGATTTCGAGTGCACTTATCATGATGAGCACTGAGTAATGTATATAATTCCTGAATCACTATATTATACACCTGGATCTAATATAACACTGCATATGAATTATAATTGAATTAAACAATTTAAAAAATGCTGCTGGTTCTTACAACCTATGCATCCATCAAAAAGCCACCAAGGTGCTACCAGGAACTTGTTTCTGTGCTGGATCCTGGGGGGTGGCGCAATGAAAAGCCAGACAGAAGTCCCTGCCATGGAGGAGCTTTCCTTCTAGAAGAGAAAGACAAACAAGCAAGAAAAATATGAACTGTGTTGGATGGAAGTAAGTTTTACTTTGGTGAAAAAATAAAGTAGACTCTGGCAGGTGAAAGCAAGGGAGAGGGGGTGGCGGGTAATACAAGTTCCAACAGGCTGCTCCAGGATGACTCACTCAGAAGGTGACACCTGAGCAGAGACCACGCAGAAATCCAGCCTGGCAATGACCTGGACTGGCATGAGGCCGTTAGTGCTGGTGGAGGAGTGCTGGCTCCAGTCCTAGCTGCACAGACACTACGGTTTCATGTGGAAAAGAACAGTTAAGCACAGACTGTGAGATGAAATGAAATGCCCGGTTCAGGGGGCTGCAGGGGGTGGGCAGGGGATCTGGGCCAGGGCTGGACCAGCAAGAACCCAGTACCACCCAAGCAACACATCTGCCCACGTGATCCACAGCACTGTCCACAGCAACGCCTTGGTGCTCTCCTCCTCAAGAATCTCAATGGTCTTGGGTAACCAATATGTGTGTGCCTGCAGACTCTGAAGAGTCAAGTTAGCTTCCCTTACTATTCAACCCCCCAACCATTTTTTGGGTTGTATGTGTGTGTGCACATCTGTGTAGAAGTGGGGTGGGGGATAGTCAAGGGAGAAAAAGGACTTCCTGCTTTTAGGAGAGATGGAATTCAAACAATTAATGGTAAACAAAGGAGACTAAACTATTTTCTATCATGAATCTGTAAAGAGAAGAATCCTCAGCAATTATGTTAGGTTCATGATAAACGGGATGATGTGATGGGCGGGATTCAAAGATAGCCTCAATATCCCCACCCCTTAGTGTACATGGCCTGCGTGATCCTCTCCCCTTGAGTGTGCAGGGTCCCAGGAGTATGATGGAATGGCCATGCCCACAATTATGGAATGTGACATAAGGTGGTATGTAATGTAAGACTCTCCTGCTGGCTTTAAGAAGTAGCTGCTGTGTGGTAAGAGGCCATGTGGCTGGAGATTGGGGATGGTCTCCAGGAGCTGCGTGCAACCCCCAATTGGCCACCAAGGGAACTGGGACTTCAGCCTGACAACCACAGGAACTGAATTCTTCTAAAAACCTGGATGAACTTGCAGGAGAACCCCAAGCCACAGATGAGGACACAACCCAGCCAACTCCTGAGAACCAGAGCAAAGGACCCACTACTGGTTGCTGTGCCCAGACTTGTGACCTGCAAGAATTATAAGATAATCAATGTATATAGTTTCAGTCTGCTAACTTTGTAGTAATTTATCACGTAGCAATAGAATACCAGTACAAATTACAACAAAGGTTACATGTTATGAGCACTTCTTACATTCTAGACACCAGGTCAGGTGCTCTACTACTATCTCATTTAACATTCAGAGCATCCATACACAAGGGAAGTGTTATTAGCCTCAGGTTTGAAATAAGCTCAGGAAACAAAACATTAGGGATATTATGCCTCCTTTCCGTCCAGGGCACAATCTGCTAAAGCTAAGAATGGACCTGGCCACCATCTCAGAAAGTGTTTGGCACAGACACTGCCTCTTGGCTAATACTGAGTGTTCCATTACCAAAGGGTGACTTCTTTGTCCCCACTTGGTTTGCCTCCTCTTCCTTGGCCCTGCTTCTACAAGCTGCTATGGACCACGTCATCCCAGTGATGGGTGTGTGGTGACTATACTCAGTAACACCAACTCCATAACCATTTAGCTCCTGTGAATGAAACAACTGGAAGAGACAAAGAGAAGCAAGGCTGTGAAGGGATGCCTAAGAACTAGCAAAAGAGGTTGAGAAAATGTAGAAGGTGAAGGTGAAGTTTAATGTGGTAAGAGCCATTCCCAGAGGGCAAATCCAGCCCTGAGGATTTGGGAGGGAAAGAAGGGATATTCGGCAAGACCACAGAAACTGAGACAATGTGAACCAAGCACCGAATCCTCGGGCAAATGGCAGCAGGTCCCAGGAACAGAGCCTACAGACAGAAATTCATCTACCAATAATGACTGTAGGGATTCTAGCTTCAACTTGGAACTGTATATTGACCACAAATATTCCCCAAAATGCCCATACCACCCTATGTCAATAACCCTCTACAATTAGCAGATCACTTAATCATAAGAGAAATAATACAGTAAGATGTGACATTAGGTAAAAGTACGATGTTCATTTGGAAAGAACTACCAATGCTCCCACAATATTATACAACAGAACAGTGTTTTTCAACTACTGTGACCCACTAGTGGATTGTGAAATCACATTAGTAGGTTGTGATATCCATTTTATGGTAAAGGTAAAGACTGATTTAAAAAAAATCAGAGGGCGGGGCACCTGGGTGGCTCAGTGGGTTAAGCCTCTGCCTTTAGCTCAGGTCATGATCTCAGGGTCCTGGGATTGAGTCCCGCATCGGGCTCTCTGCTCAGCAGGGAGCCTGCTTCCTCCTCTCTCTCTGCCTGCCTCTCTGCCTACGTGTGATCTCTGTCAAGTAAATAAATAAAATCTTTAAACAAAAAAATCAGAGGGTGTTACATATAAAAACTGTTCTGTGAAACTTATCTTTTGCTCACATATACACCCATACAGATATGTGTGCACTTGGTCACAACACAAAGGATATTTCTTCAAAGCTTCTGTTATGTAAGCCCCAAGAGTAGACAAGTTCAGGTTTCTATTGTGTCTAGATGAGCTTCTTTCATTCTCCTGGGAGGCTGAAGACAGCTTTCAGGTCCAACTAGAAGGTTACTTCCTGCTGTCAATGGTGCGGGTCTAAGGTCTGTTTCAGGTCCCCCTTGACTTCTGCCTACTTATGAGTACCCCCTGAAGGAGGGCAGGAGGTGGCTGTGGGGGGTGGAGAATAGAGATGGCAGATATTCGCAGCTTAAGAGAAATGAGACTGTTAATCTCTCCATTGCTCTACTTCCTTTGCCACCATGATGTTTCCTGTGTCCCTCCCTCTGGGCTCTGCCCCTGACTATAACTAGAGCTGCCTTGGGCAGAGTTCAGAGCTGAAGCCATACTCAGGGAGTCCAACCAATTCTGGTAAATGTAAACTTGGTAAAAAAAAGGAAAGCGGGTATGGGGATAAACATCTGGTGAATGGACCATCTTTCAAGAGCTGAATTTGATAAAATGCTTCCCCTTCACAGCTATATTTACAAGCAAGCATTTGCAACTTTGAAACCTAAGCCCCTGCAGCATCCTATTTCACTGGTTAGAAAAAAGCGCATAAGGCGTGAACCTCTGTAAGCCTCTTGTCTCAAATTCTACACACACACACTCCCCTCAGCCTGAGAATCAAGACAGAAGTGTAATGACTTTGAGGTCCTAATTCAAATTACTCTCTGTTGGCAAGACTCAACATCTAAGTGTTCTAGCTCTTACTTTTCAGGGTCCCAATTTGGAACGCTAGCAGTAAATATTTGTTGTCAACTGATTATTTGCTTTCTTTTCTCAAAACAGAACAAGCTTTATGCTCCCTTGTTTCGCTGCAGACTCACTCACTCCAGGCCTACTTGTGGCTCATCTGCAATCCTGGACTGGCTCCCAGTGTCGATGCTGATGAGTGCCAACCTCTTGAGGGAGCACGTAATTACCCATGGGGTGACACTGAAACCCCCTTTCTTCCTGTTACTTTTTTCCCAGTGAACCTGCTGGCAAATTGGAGCCCTCAGAACACACCTATTGATGTTCCAAACAGCTATGATTATAAGAAGAAAGTTAAATGTCACACTGAGCTGAATTAAAAGTAGTAAACATTAACAAGCAGTCCAGCACACTAAATAAGCCATCATCTGATACACCAAGGCTAGTGCTCCTAGTGCTTAAGCCCAAAATGGCACTGGTGTTCCCAAAAACCGCTGAAGACTGACAAGGCCCAGTACCTTCGCTCTGCTGGACGCAGAATAAATCAGGGTGGAGCCAACTGATGGAATTTTCCTTCTTGTGCTACCCCGTGTGCCACCTCTCAGACTCACAGTAGAAAGGAACAAACATTACTTAAATAAATCCACTCCTCAACATAACTAATTGTAAGTCTAGGACTCTGAAACACATACAACTGCTTCAAAGACGTGAAAACAACTTGTACTTCGGCAGCACCAGGTCCCTGGAACTGCTTCCTGTTAGCCAGGTACTCTTCACTGTACCCCAGGATCCAAACGTAGTTTCTGAGGAGGTCAGGAAAGGGGGTGTTAATTTGTAATTAAGCACATTATGGAGATAGAATGAGACTGCCCAGCCTCTCTTGTCCAGTGTTAGGTGCTGAGGTTCTGAGGATAATAATGTAAAAGGAAGCCTAAGACTGGAGTTAGAAATGTGTCACAGTAGCGATTAAATGCGACTACAACAGGATGGCACCCTTGGGAGTTTCAGGAGTCTGAGAATTAAGCACATGTCACACCCAGCACTGTCCAGGAGGAAAGGTGGTCTGGCCACTGGACACACGTTTTCTTAGCTGTTGAGTCTGAATCTCAAGAGCAGAATCTCACAGAGCAGGGAATGCCCAATGTTAATGAAGTCACAGAAACTTTGTAGTAAAGAAAAATGACCAGACGTCGATACGTTAACTCTTTCACGTGGTGTAAAATGGTCATTAATATTTAAACTGATTCATGGAAAATCATCTCAGCATCTGGTAGAACAATTAAAACATGAGTGAAGTATTTGGAGTGGAGGTCTAGAGCTGGAGTTTATGGAGTCTGTCAACTTTTTTAGTGTTCAATAGAGAACAGGGCATGGTTAACAAATGACAATTTTACAGTTTTAAGTAACTGCCCATCAACACCACATCATTTAAAATGCCAGTATATTCCATTATCTGCTGGATTAAGTCTCAGCAAACCATTCCCTTCCAAGTTTCTGCCAGTACAACTTATTTTCCTTGTCCAATCCCAAGTTTCTTAGTTTGACAGGTGGTCTGGTCTCCTGAATTACATACTTTATGTATCTTGATATCTAGACTTGCTTTTTTTTTTTTTTAGATTTTTATTTATTTATTTGACAGAGAGACAGAGAGATCACAAGTAGGCAGAGAGGCAGGCAGAGGGAGAGGGAGAAGCAGGCTCCTCGGTGAGCAGAGAGCCCAAAGCGGGGCTCGATCCCAGGACCCTGAGATCATGACCTGGGCTGAAGGCAGAGGCTTAACCCTCTGAGCCACCCAGGCGCCCCTAGACTTGCTTCTTAACACTACTTCTGTCATCCTCTGTTTGCTCCCACAGAGCAAAGCACAAGGCAGATGCGTGAAGATCTGACCGAGTTAGAATTAGGAAATACATTCAACATTACCAGAGACCCTCAATAACTGTGAGAAACTGAACTCCTTGGAAAAACTAAACACAGCCCCCACAAGGTTTGGAGAGAACACCAAAAGGTAAGTAAAACTCTGGGGGGACAGAACAGAGGCCAACTCGATCCTCAGCATACCCGATGCCCCTGGGGTATCTTTGTGGCCCATCTCCTTATAAGAGTTTAAAGAGCTCTGTGCCTTACTTGTATGGAGAACACTGGACTCTGACCATAGCTCGTGATGGACTTCCCACTTTCTCACACAGAGGCTGTACACTCCCCCCTCCTGCAGGATCTCCTGAGGTACAAACCTTTCGTGGTACAGGGCATTCTTCCTCATGCAGAATCCATGACTGGCCCTCACTGGTCCTATTCCTGCCTTACAGTGCCGTCACAGAGTGAGTAGCCCTGTCAACGTCTGAAAGAATTCTCATGGTTTCCAGAGTCTTCCTTTCTCCAGGAAAAGTATTAAGTATAGTTTTCATACCCCCAGGAAGAATGTCCATTCCCTCTCATTTTTACACTTACTACTGCCTTAGACAACACTAACATTTTTAGCAACCACATAATACAGCTGAACATAATGACAATCCATCAGTAAAACTTTCAGGCTTTTTTCAGTCAGTAAGTTGTGCCCTCCCATCCTGTATTAGGGCTACGGGACATAAATACAGGATCTAATAGTTATCTACAATTAAATTTCATGTCTGAAACCTAGCCCATTATTTTAGCCAGTCAGGAGCTTCTGGAACCTCATTCTGTCACTCCAAGCATTCACTATTCCTTCTAGTTTGTCATTTACATGAAGAATCTGAGTCAAGTTTTCTTGGGACCCAGGAATGTCCGACACTACACAGGCCCATTATGCTCCTCCTTTCTGCGACGACATGGCAGCAGGTGACGTGGCACAGCAGTGTCCGATAAGGCCACAGTAAGGTCAGATGGAGAAGGAGGCTTGGGCCTGAACAAGAAGGGGACTCTTTCCACACCTTAGCGCTGAAATCTAGAACCAGAGATCTTCCTAAGGTCCAATAGGCTGCCCAGAGTAAGACAATCAAAGGAAGAAGAAAAAAAGAAACCCACCCTGCTAAGTGGTCCCTGCCTACCTGCATGGAGTGTTGGGGGGTGGGCAGGGGCGTGCACTAAAGCGGAACACCCACGAGAGGAGTGGGAGCACACGCGCCCGTGCAGGCGCAGTAACAACCCGCCACTAAGTGGTCTAACCATCTGTCCCAGATGCTGACCAGTCAGATCCGTTCACTGCCTGGATAAAAAGAAAGCGGGTTATGGACATTGGGAAGGGTTTGGTGAATGCTATGAAAGGTGTAAGCCTGATGATTCACAGACCTATACCCCTGGGGCAAAAAAAAAAAAAAAAGAAAGAAAGAAAGAAAGAAAGCGGTATTTGAATTATATACTCACTTAGAAAGGAAAGAAGGAAGAAAGGCTCCAAGACCTCCTCTCCCTACAACCTGTGAGTATGACTGCTACAGCATGCCTTCCATGCTGTCACTCAAATCAGTGAAAAAGTACTGAGAATGGAGCGAGTGGTGAACATTCCTTCCATGTTGGTATTTTATTAATACCAACTTACCAAACTTACGGTTTTATTAATCATAAGTTTATAAGTACAGCTCTTGTACCAGTCACAAATCCACCTAACTGGCCTATTTATTTAGATCAGAGTTCTCTGTCTTATTGTTGAGCTATTTTGCGAGAGGCTATTAAACGTCCCCATGAAACTCAGGCACACTGTCAAGTCACACATTCTTACGGTCTCTGAAAAAATTAGCCCAACCTCACAGGACATTGGAGGGGAAAACCCTAATTAGTTGTAAATGATAACAAAATAACCCTTTAAAACTCTCTTCTAGGGCACCTAGGTGGCTTAGTTGTTAAGCATCTGCCTTCAGCTCAGGTCATGATCCCAGGGTCCTGAGATCAAGCCCACATCCAGCTCCTGGATCAATAGGAAGCCTGCTCCTCCCTCTCCCACTCCCCCTGCTTGTGTTCCCTCTCTCTCTCTCTCTCTCTCTCTCTCTCTCTCTCTGTCAAATAAATAAAATCTAAAAAAAAAAAAAATCTCTTCTAGATGATTCTCCCAAAGCTTCCACTTTCCCATTTGCCCTTTTAAAATCTCAGCTTGCTTCCTAAGCAGATAGACATGCTGACCATTCCTGCCTCTTCCTTCCTAAACAAGGTCATATGCCATCTTTGTGACATTTCAGGTTTCCCACTAACTCCCTAAAGTACAAGTTCCAAATGCATAGCAATGAGTCACAGCCATCTCCTGCCCAAAACTGAGTCTATCATCCTAAAATCTATCACTCATCACCAATTATACCTTCCTATAGCAAGTTTTTTAATTATATTATTTAATGTAATTTTTCATTTTCAGCCTTATGATGGCATAACATGGAAGATTGTATCTCTGGCTTGCCTTTAAGACCCGAACATACCATGGGAAAGTTCCCCATTTGAATGAGACAGCAATACATTTTGGCAGCAAATAGGAAAGGACAAGGTCCAGGGGGAGCCCCTACGGCTCCAAAGGCTCACACTTTGTGAGGAGCACTCAGAAAAGTGGCTCTCAGCTTTGGCTCATATTAAAATTACAGGGCAGCTTGAAAAAATACCTTTTGGTGGGAATCACTCCTCAGGCGAGTCTGGTACACATCCAGGACTAAGAACCAATCAGCTAAATTTGGAGCCCTCTTGTCTCTTACTCCTCTCTTAGCACCTAGCCGGTCGAGGGGGGCGGCAGGTGTGGTGAGTCAGGGGTGTATTTGTGCAGGTCAGTTCCTGTGTGTGAGGGCATGTGGCAGGAGGCTGTCATCTGATTTCTCTGATCAATTTTTAAAAAGTTTATTGAGATATAACCGATATACAAAAAACTTCACATATTTAATATTTGCAGTTTGGTGTTTGGACACACACAAACAACTGTGATACAATCATCACAACCAAAAGTAACAGACATATTCTGGTCAGTTTCAATATTGAATATCTGTGAGGAAAAGACTTTTTTTAAAAAGAATTTTCATCTCTCCAATCACAGGTTTTAAACCCTTTAACTGGCTGTCAAGTCAAAAGCTTTACTTGAGGACTTGAGGATGAATCAATGGTTTATTCTCTTAGCTGACTATTGGTATGTCAGCACCTTTTCCTTCCTGGTGTGATATGGTCTCCCTGGCAGGCAGGGCTGTGCCCATCTGACGAGACAAGGTCCTACTGTGATGATCTTTTAACTTTGACCTGGTTGACATACCTCATGGCAAAGTCAAACATCTCTGGGCCTTAAAGAGGAGACCACAGTGACTCTGATAAAACCAATATTCAGACTTTGAGGGTGCGAAGGACAGCAGCCCTGTGAGTCTCTTCTCCAGAGACCCATCTTTTACTAGAAAACATCACAAACTTAGATAAACTAGAACTGGTTGTACTTAGCGTGGTATACAGGATTTACCTAGGGAATTTTTACCTTTATTTTTACTATGGGAGAAAAAACTATCAATGCTTATCCTAAGTTCTAAAAGTAACAGATTAAATGGGTTACAAAGGGCTCCTTCCCTGGCCCTCTGGCCCTTGAATCACTGCCACCTCAGAGCAGGTGCACCCAGATTTGAGCTGAGGTGATGAGGTAAAATGGACCAAGAGGCATTAGCTACTGCCGACCTCTGCTGACTCCAAGTTTGGAGACTCTAACCTCGTGTTTCTGGGATAGAGGTTTCTCCTCTTTTCTCCTCTCAGCAAATTGCTCAATGACTTAAAATCAGTTCTACTCAACTCGATCCTGAAAAGCAGAGGATTTATTCCCTGTAGTGCTGGGTTAGCTCTCAGATCGAGCAACTAAAATTCTAGCCAGAATAATGAGTTAATATGGAAAATGAAAACAGAAGACCTCCTATGATCTTATAGAATTTAAATCTGATAATAAATTTCATCTTATTGAAACACACAGGCATGGAAAATAAAAATGGTATGATATGAATTTTCCAATAAAATCTTGAAAACAGATTCTAGTACCTATTAGCTCAAAAAGCATGAAAGTTGGAGTCAGGCTAACACCTGGCTTCCTTTCTCAGCTTTACTTTCGCTTGAGTTGGTTAACTATTATTTACATGCTCAGAGCTCTTAACTCTCTACTCTGTCTCTGGACTTCCTCCTGAGCTGCAAAAACAAAGCCTCCACTGCCCACACTTCCGGGATATTCTGCAAGAACTTCAAACTCAACATGCACAATCCTCCACTCCCACCTCTCCTAAATTCTTCCCTAAACCTGCTCTCTTCATGGTCTCTCTGTCTGCCCAACTAGAAATCTCTTGAGTAATGGAGTCCCTTTTCCCCACAGCTTCTGTGAAATATTATTTAAGCCCACCGCTGTGTTCTTTAGCTCCTTCTTCACTAAGTCAGACCTTCCATATTTTGCCCCAATTGCAGCAACAACTTCCTCACTTCCTGTCTCTACCTCTTGCCCCTGAACTGTCCTGACAGCTTTCTATAAGACCAAGCTGATGCACCATGCAGAAGGAAGTCTCGATCATTCAGACCCTTCTCAATGAGACCCTCCTTTTTCCATCTTACCTCCCGACACTTGCCAGGCACCCTAAACTCTAGCCTTGTGGTTCCCCAAATATTTGATGCATCTTCATACTTCCACGTCTTACACATTTACTATAGCCTTTGAAACTGCTCCTCACCCTTCAAAGGTCAGTTCTGTGAAGTCTTCCTTAATGCCATACCCTCAATCTCCCCTACACAGTTTGCTGGATCTCCATTTATACAGCTCGCTCATGTACAATATTACTCTTCACTGCAATAGCTTCTGTCCTCTACACAGGACCTTGAGCTTAAAAGCAATCCTACCTCATTCCTTTAGGTACTGCCCAGGTGACTACCATGGTTCCTGGCACATAATATGTGTTTTGCCTTAAGCGGAAGTGACAACGCAGTAGAAAAGAGACTCCCTCAAATGGAATAGCACAGTAACTAACATGAACTCAGAGTACGAAGGATACTCTGATTACAATATTACACCCAGTGCTGGTGAGGATGGTTGGAAACAAGTGTCTCCTATACTCTTGTCTGATCTTATCATGACAACTTTTGGGAGGTTAGTCCCAGTCTTTATTAAAATATAAAATAAGCATAACCTTTGCTAACACAATTCTATTTTTGCAAAATCATCCCGTGACAATCTTCCAAAAATGACATTTCAAAGAAATGGAAAATGTGAACAGACCAATACTGGTAATGAAATTGAATCAATAATCAAAAAACTCCAACAAACAAAAGTCCAGGACCAGAGGGATTCATAGGTAAATTCTATGAAACACTGTGTTCTCCTCAAGCTAGTCCAAAAAAAAAAAAAAATAAGAGGAAGGAAAACTTCCAAATATATTCTATGAGGTCAGCATAACCCTGACACCAAAACCAGACAAGGGCACTGCAAAATAAGAAAAACAATATTCCTGATGAACATACATGTAAAAACGGTCAATAAAATATTAGCAAACCACACTCAGCAATACATTAAAAGGATCATTCACCATGATCAAGTGGGATTTATTCTGGAGATCCAAGGATGATTCAACATATGCAAATTAATCTATGTGACATACCACATTAACAAAATGAAGGATAAAAATCATATGATCATCTCATACAGGTAGAGAAAGCATTTGACAAAATTCAAGAATTTTTCATGATAAAAACACAACAAAGTGGGTTTAGAGGGAACATATCTCGACATAATAAAGGCCATAGATGAAAAATCCACAGCTAACATCAAAGTCCATGGTGAAAAAATGAGAGCTTGGATGTCCACTCTTACCACTTTTATTCCACAAAGCACAGGATGTCCTAGCCACAGCAATCAGACAGGAAAAAGAAATAAAAGGCATCCAAATTGATAAGGAATAAGTAAAGAAGTTATAGATATACAGAAAACCCTAATGACTCCACCAAAAAGAAAAACTATTAGAAGTAATAAATTCAATAAAGTTGAAGGATACAAAATTAATACATAGATATGTTGCATTTCTGTATGCTGATAATGAAGTAACAGAAAGAAATGAAGAAAAAAGTTCCATTCACAAATGCACCAAAAAGAACAAAATATCTAGGAATAAACTTAACCAAAAAAGTGAAAACCTGTACTCTGAAAACTATAAAACACTATGAAATAAATTAAAGACAATACACAAAAAATGAAAAGTACACAATGCTCATGAATTAGAAGAATTAATAGTGAACGTCCATACTACACAAAGCAATCTATAGATTTAGTGCAATCCTTATCAAAATACCAATAATATTTTTCACAGAACTAGAATATATAATCCTAAAATTTGTATGGAACCAAAAAAGACACAAAAGAGACACAAAAACATGGCCAAAACAACCTTGAGGAATAAAGAACAAAGCTGGGGGTATCACAAGCCCAGATTTCCAGGTTACAAAGCTATAATAATTAAAACAGGATGGTATTGGCACAAAAACAAACTAGAAAGTAAAGAATAAGCCCAGGCTTACATGGTTACAATCTCTAAGGAGGCAAGAATATACATGGGCTAAAAGACAGTTTCTTTAGTGAATGGTGCTGAGAAAACTGGACAGCTACCTACATGCAAAAGAAGGAAACTGGACTACTTTCTTCCATCATAATGATAAATAAACTCAAAATGGATTAAAGAACTAAGTGTGAGATCTGAAACCATAAAACTCCTATAAGAAAACATAAGCAATAGTCTCTGTGATGTTGGCTTTAGCAACATTTTTTCCAGATATGTCTCTCCAGTCAAGAGAGAGAAAAGCAAAAGTAAACTACTGGTATTACACCAAAATAAAAGCTTTTGTACAGCCAAGGAAATCATCAACAAAATGAAAAGGCAACTTATTGAATGGAAAAGATAAATGATATATAATGATAAATGATATATCCATAACGGGTTAAAATCCAAACTATATAAAGAACTTCTACAACACAACATACATACACACACACACACCCAAAACAAAAACAAAAACAAAAACAAATGGGCAGAAGACTTGAACAGACATTTTTACAAAGAAAACATACAAATGGCCAACAGACACACAAAAAGATGCTCAACATCACTCATCGTCAGGGAAATGCAAATTAAAACCACAATGAGATATCACCTTACACCTGTCAGATGGATAGAATCATAAACACAAGAAATAACAAGTGTTGGCAGGGACAGGAGAAAAAAGAATCCTCATACACTGTTGGCGGAAATGTAAATTGGTGCAGCCACTGTGGAAAACAGTATGGAGGTTCCTCAGAAAATTAAAAGTGGAATTACCATATGATCCAGTAATTCCACTACTGGTTATTTACCCAAAGAAAACAAAAACACTTATTTGAAAAGATAGGTGCACCTCTCTGTTTATTGTAGCATTATTTACAATAATCAACATGGATGGACCTAGAAGGTATGCTAAGTGAAATCAGTCAGTCAGAGAAAGTCAAGTACCATATGATTTCACTGTATGTAGAATCTAAAAAACAAAACAAACACAAAAACAGGAAGCAGAATCAGACCCATAAATACCAAGAACAAACTGATGGTTGTGAGAGGGGAGAGGGATTTGGGATGGGAAAATGAGAAAAGGGGAGTGGGATTACCACTCCCTACGACAAATAAGTCCCAGGGGTGACACAGGCACAGCATGGGGAATATGGCCAATGGTACTGTAATAGCATCGTATGGGGACAGATGGGAGCTACACAATATCCTATGTTACACTTGTGGTGAGCATAGCAGTTAACACACAGAGTCGCCAAACCACTATTTTGTAGACCTAAAACTAATGTAACACTGTGTGTCAACTGTACTTCAATAAAGAATTTATTTATGAGTACTGTTTTAAATTTTAGAAAATTAGAAATGAAATTCGGACCTTCAATAGTAAAAACAAAACAGAATGGACACTACCTGAATGTACAATGATCACAGGGAAACGTGTGAATTATAGTAACTCCCCAGGGAATAGTCTCTATTATGGAAAATATTGAGGTTGCTTTGTACACTGATTCAGAAACATGACATTTTTGGGTTGTCTTACTTCATTTGGGTGAACAAATACTACTGACTGGGTGGCTAATAAACAACATAAATTTATTTCTCACACTTTTGGAGGCTGGGAAGTCCAAGATCAATTATCATGATCAAGTTTTTTTTGGGGGGGCTCTTTCTGATTCATAGCTGGTACGTTCTTGCTGTGTCCTCCCTTACACGGCAGGAGGAGCAAGGGATCTCTTTAGAGCCTCTTTTATAAAAACATTCATGAGGGCTCAGCCCTCATGACCTAACCTTTCCAAAGGCCATCACCTTTGGGGTTAGGATTCAACATATGAATTTGGGGGAGGGGAGAGAACACAAACATTAAGACCACACCAGGAGTCTAGAGATCTTAAGGGTAGATAACCAGGGAAATATTTCTCCCTGCTCCGAGGACAAGGAAATGCCTCTACCCTACACCAAGAATCTTCCTTGATAAGGTCAACAATAGGAACAGAGAAAGAAAAAGTCTTCCTTGGGAAGTCTGTCCCTAGACTAGACCAGACACCTCCTCTCCCAAGGTGCTGAGCAAAGCCTACGCTCAGCTGCTTCGTCACGGCAGAACAGCAAGTTCGGTAAAGGGCCGCGCACGGCAATGCACGGCGGGGGGAAGAGCACCTGCTCCCTACCCCCACCACCCCTTTCCACTCTGGACATCCCTCAAGTTCCCAGTGCTGCTGAGTCCAAAGCGAGGCACGAGGAGCGCAGCTGAGCTGGCAGAGAGAGAGCCCCAAAAGGCTTAGGATCTGACAACAGAACAGGGAGAGGTGGTGCACAGCAGAGCCTCCTAATCGTCAGAGGTGGCCCTGTGTTTCAGAGCCCCTGGAACTGATCCTGGCACCTCCAACTCTAGCAGGTGGGGAAGGTGGCCCAGACTGGCCTGGCCTGGCTCTACAAAGCCTGCTTTCTGGGCTGCTGGTCTGACATCAGCAAGTAACACTCCATCCACTCACTCCATTAATTATTCACAACAGAGAAATGCGCCCAGAGAGACACAATAAACCAGGGTAATGGGAGTGCTTTAAAAGAAGCTTCCACACTCCAGTGGAAGACTTGGGAACAGGGCCTAAAAATGGTGTGGTCAAAATCAAGAGGAAGGCAAGAGCAGTACTGGAAGGAATGGCCTCTGCCCACCTGTGCGGAGCTGGGCGCACACCGTTGCCTGGTGAGCCGAGGAGCGTAAACACCGGGACAGTGGGTCTGGCTCCCTCATCTTTACTTCCCACGGTCCCTCCCCTCACTCCCTCCTCCTTTAGTGGTGGTGTGGAAACAGCAGGTACTCAATAGATGTTAGAAGAATTAATGAATGACTCTGATGGTGCACTCTTTCGTTATCTGTCATGTAGCCTGTCTTCCTTTTGTATTTGACCCAAACACTTTCCATCCAAATGTTCCCTTCATTCTCTTCTTCGAGCTAGGCATGGTGTGGACTCCCTCGAGTCTCAGTGACGCTGACTTCCAAGAAATTTCCCCATATTCTCTCCTTTAACGGTACTTAGATCTGAACCCAAAGCTAAAATAAGTGAGTCAATGGAACATTTGGAATTCAAGTGCTCTGTATCTCTCTCCTAGCCATGTGGCAGTCACAGATGTAACCAGATGCAAAAGGCCCTCAAAGAAGCTATAGGCCCAGGTGAATGGCTTAACCTCTCCTATTGCCAGTTATTTATTTGTAATACTAGGTAGGAATGGTTTTAAAGTTTCCTTAGTAGTCTAAGAAAATATAGATAAATCAAGGACCATCTTTGGGGTCAAACCTTTCCCACCTGCCAGCTCTCCAGAGGGCTACTAGGTTATCTCACTTCAAAATCACATGTCTAGTTAAGAAGGCACAACCCACTTCTAACCTATGCTCAAGTTTCTGGAAAGAATTACTAGATTCATTTCTATTCATAAAGAACAGGAAATATCCACATCTAAATCACAAGCTTTCTCTGGCTTGTTTAAATTCCCATGAAAAAAGTCATTGTCTGAATTAACACCCATGTACCTGACTGTCATAAAGCTTCAGCTCAGCACATAGGAAGATGCTTTAGGAAACTCAAAATCTGAAACAGTGAGCAGTCACAGCTCCTAGATCCATTCCACTGGCTGACTGTGTGATTAACATCTTCTTCCTACTGTTGTGTAAATACTAAGACCCGCGGAAGAAAGATGACTCATTCCTCTGAAAGAAAATATTAGGTGGTTGCTTTTGTATTTGGCAAGAAGGGCGGACCCTTAATGAGCTAACATCCAGCCCAACCTGCAGGCTTGTTTCCGCTGCAATTCATAAGCCTACTTGGTCATTCATCTTTTATTCCCTATGCTCTACATTATTTTGCAGACAGTCGGAGGGTGTCACAGAATAAGCAGGATGAGACCTTGCAGCCTACTTAGCATAGGAAACTGGAACCCAGGAAGGTTAGGAGATTTGCCCTTGATCACACAGCAACCTAATGGCAGAGTAGGACTAGAGATGGTCTTGACTTCCAGTTCCTAAAGCACCTTCCATCACTAAAGAGTGATGGTGACTCATTCCTGCCTTCTCCAAGAGTGAGGCCACCATTCATTTTGGTTACTAAATGTGCAATGAATGCCTTCTGTGTCAGGCCCTGTGTTAGCACAGAGATGTGAAAGTCAGCTAGACAGAAATCCTGGCCTCAACAGACTCCTGGTCTTGGGAGGAGACAATGGGTGGAACATGGTACCAAAGGACCAGAAAAGGATACCCACCCCTCAGCTGAAACAGAGAGAGAGGAAGAAAGACCACTATCAGAAGCGTTCTGGAGGAGATCACACATACGACAAGCTTAGAAAGGGCACTGCATAGAGTAAGCACTCATCTCAGTTGTTGTCATTTTTAGTCTTTGAATGATCAATCACTCCCTCACAATTCCCCTGCTGTCGCAGAGGGCCCTGTGTTGGTCTGAGAAAACTCAGGGACACACTGTGCTCTGTCTTGGTCTGAGGGAGACATGGAAACATGGGTGGATCCTGGTTACCCCTGAAGGGCAAGTCAGGGCTATAAGGTCCTGTCAGCCCTCCACATGAGGTTCTCCCACTGCTGTCAGCTTTGGGGAAGGCCCCGAGGTCCCTGGCCCCACCCCTGGGAGCTCACCCATCTACGTGCCCATCACAGACTCGGCACTGGAATGTATTCCACTTGCTTCTGCATCCCAAGCTGTCTCCCACCTCCACTCCTGAAGATACATGTCCATTCATGGATGGCAGCTGCAGGCAAGAGAGCCTCTGGGACAAGCCTCAGGGGGCAAATCTTAGCAGAAAGGATGTCATTTCTCGTAGAGAGAGGAGACGCTGCTCCTCATCTGGAGCACCCCTCCCCAACATCCCCTGCCCGGGAAGGGGTCAGTTATGGCCACAGCACTACCCACGCAGGCACCAAGGGCACCTTGTGCCAACTGCTGGATACTGGAGCCAGGCGGGGCCGGTCACCAAGAGCATGCCCCACAGTGAGCCAAACTCACCCAGTCCTCCTGTCCCTCTGGGGCAACAGTCCTTGTATATGAAAGTCCCACCTGGTCATCTGTGGACACAGAGCCCCTCCGAGCCATAATGCAACCTCATATTAGTGACACACACACATTAGGGACACACATAGCAGCGTCCACCCTGACCGCGGTTGAATGCGGTAGTTACCATCGCCACAGCTACTTTCTAACAGGAGGGATCTGCTGAGCTGCTCCACGGGTGGGAGCGGGCGAGCCTAGAGCCACCCCTTCTGCCGCTGCCTGGCTGCCCTCCGCACACTCAGGAGCACCACCTGAGACACGACGGCAGCTCCCAGTCACCTGGCAAGGCACAAGGAGCTCGGCACTTCCTGCAGCTACCTGGCCGTATGTAGTGAGCTGCAGGTAAATGCCACCTTTGACCGCAGTACTCTCTGGACTCTGAACAGACAGGGAGGAAAGAGTGCTCCTTCAGCCCTGTGTGGCCTGTGCCTGCCACTGCCCCAGGACCAGCTCCTTGGCAAGGTCCTTCTCTTCTCTTCTCCTCTCATGCCTCCCGCAGCTCACATGCTGTTCTAGGCTAAGCAGACAAAGGGGGTTGTTGAATGAGCAAGTCCTTGGTAGAAGAACAATTCAAGAGGAGAACGAAAGTGAAGGAACTAGATCTGGTGAGGCCACGTGACCGCCCAGCTATTTTTAAATCAGATTGTTGCTAGGAGGAGATATTAGGAAGCTCTGAACCAAAGCACAAAAAAGCCATGTTTTAATTAAAGGCTTTTGAAAGGGCAGCGTGTAGGTAAGAAAGAAAGGTAGCGGAGTGAAGGGTAGGGAGAAAGAAAAAAAATTTTGAAACATGTGCTGTTCCTCTGTTTGAATTTCAAAGGGACTTTTTCTTCAAAAATAAGGAGAATATTTTGTTTGTACATATATGTATGCCGGCTTCCATCTCAACACAGTTTAAAAAAAATGAAAGAAATAAAAAAATTGACTGAAGGGAGAGAGAGACAGAGAGAGAAAAATAATTTAACATAAAGAAATCCAAACAGGCGATGGTAATTTTGTACATCTAGGTAGCTATAGTGGAAGTCTAATTATCTTAAAAAATTAGCCTCTATTAGCTTGGTAACTTTAATGCTGGAATAAAATTCAGGAACATGCAGAGAAGCAAGAAAAGTAGGAGTACCATATGGGATTTCTGGTGAGAAAAAATGAAATTAGATTTCAAATGTAAGAGTAAAATCTCTAAAACAAGTTTGCAAACTAGATATTCTCTCCCTAATGCATTCCATGGAAAATTATTGGCACAAAACAGAGGAATCATTTGGAATATATTTTCTGCTGGGGAAAAAAATCCTGTCACAGAATAAGAGGACATCATCTTGAGTCAACACCTCTTTAAGAAATTCTCTATTTTGAAGACTCTCATATAAGCACTTTACCCAGAAGAAATCAAAGACAGAATACACCAGAAGTATATTTTTAAAGGGATATCTGTTAAGTCTTGGGTTTTAAATTTAATGTTAAAGGTGTTTCAAAAACAACTGCTCAGTCACACGTTATTATACTGCAGCTCCTGGGAGCATGAGCACCTGTCCCACGCCACCGTCTCCCAGCAACAGACACGTTGGCAGACACTCAACAAGTGTCTGGAGACAGAAGGAATGAAGCGCAGGAGTCTCAGCCCTCGAGCTACCACACACTAAACATGTGTGGTGAGGCTGGCCTGGTTCTCCAGACCACAGAGTGCCAGCCTGGATTCTAGACCTTGACATCCAGGCTCCCAGTGAGCATGAGCTCAAGCTGGATACGAGTTACCTTGACCTTCACCACCATCTCCATGGAAACCATGAGAGAGGTGGCTCTGGGGAACAACAGGGCTGCTCCCCATGTCCCCCACAGACCCAAGTGCTTCTAGTTATGGTTGTGATCTTTCTGGGCCTGTCCTCTGGCCTGTAGCAAACCTGTCCTTGACCAGCGTAAGCTTGGACAAAGTAAAATATATCAAAGCCACTTCCCCTCACTCTCTTGGATGACAGCGCTTCAGTACCCCAACTGGATGGAAAGCAGGGGGTTGGGCCTTTGTGTGGAAACACCTTGCAGGTGCAGGAAAGTGGCAAGCTCAGCTTGTGGAAGAACCAACCCCATGACACACCAAGGAGATGCAAGCCGGTCTCGGGGGTGTGTATGTTTGCGTAGGGTTTCAGCGCTGAGCACACACAAGCCCCACGCCACACACCCAGGTCAACATTCAAGTTCACATTTCATGAAGGAGTGAATTGAGCATCAGGTCCAGAGGTGAGTGAAGAGTGGAGTGGAGTGGCTGTAACCTGTGGGACTAGATAAAGGCAGTGACTTCAGCCACGCTATGAGTATATGAAATGCTGCTGAACTGTTCTCTTCAAAATCGTGATTTTGTTCCGTGGGTTTCACCTCAATTAAAAAGAAAGTCATAGTGTGCATGGTTGGGGTTTTCAAGTGGCTGGGGGTTAAATGACGCTAATTCATGTAAGGGGCACAGGACAATGCCTAGGCTAAAGTACATTCTCAATGTTACTATTATTACTTTTTATATTAGCTTTAGCACTCTAGTAATAGAGAGACTTTACTTTCTAATGTTTAGAACCCCCTTCACCACTCGTAAAGAGAGCTGAGAGGAAACTAAACCAGCAGACAAACCCACACTAGAGACAAGAACAGGGGTTGTCTCTGTGCTCTCTATTGATAACAAAAACCTTTTCCAAATAGGGAGGGAGTAAGTAAATGAATAAAGGAACAAATGAACAAATAAACACAAGAACAGCAATGACCTCCAACTCCCAAACTCTCAAACACCAGGAAATGGGAGCACCTGGGTGGCTCAGTGGGTTCGGCGACCACCTCTTGATATTGGCTCAGGTCACGATCGACGGGTTGTGAGACTAAGCCTGCCTCAGGCTTCGCGCTCAGCAGGGAGTCTGCTTGGGATTCTCTCTCTCTCCCTCTGCTCCCCTCCCCCCCCACATGCTCACCTGCATGCATGTGCATGCTCTCTCTCTTTCTCGCTCCCAAATAAATAAATAAATATTTTGGGCGCCTGGGTGGCTCAGTGGGTTAATGCCTCTGCCTTCGGCTCAGGTCATGATCTCAGGGTCCTGGGATCGAGCCCCGCATCGGGCTCTCTGCTTGGCAGGGAGCCTGCTTCCTCCTCTCTCTCTGCCTGCCTCTCTGCCTAGTTGTGATCTCTCTCTTTGTGTCAAATAAATAAATAAAATCTTTAAAAATAAATAAATAAATAAATATTTTTTTAAAGCCACCAGGAAATAATTTATCAGCTGATCTACAAAACAATTTGAAAATATCTGTTCAGGGGGTTCCCTGGGTGTACAGCCAGTTAAGCATTCAAATCTTTTTTTTAAGATTTTTTTTTAATTTTTAATGATTTGAGAGAGAGAGAGAGAATATGAGAGGGGAGAAGGTCAGAGGGAGAAGCAGACTCCCCATGGAGCTGGGAGCCTGATTTGGGACTCAATCCCAGGACTCTGGGATCATGACCTGAGCTGAAGGCAGTCGCTTAACCAACTGAGCTACCCAGGTGCCCCTAAGCATCCAACTCTTGATTTTGGTTCGGGTCGTGAGATCGAGCCTGTGTCAGGCTCTGTGCTGAGGCCGGGAGGCTGCTTAAGGTTCTCCCTCTCCCTCTTCCTCTCCCTCTCATGCTCCTCCCTGCTGCCCCCCAGTGGCACACACTCTCTCTAAAAAAAGTTCTGAAGTTTACCAAGGAATATACATTGTTCTAAGAATCAAAATATTTTATCTCCATGCTCTCCCATGTTTATTCAAGCTAACAACTCTGTAATTAAAGTCCTTATGCTGCTGCTTTATTTTCCAAGTGGGTTTTGTCTTTTTGCTGCTGAAGAGGACTTCTGCCGGGACTCCCACAATGTGGGGCATTAAGGACCCCTGCTTGTCAGTATGTCCCCATTCCCAGGCATGCAACATTTCTCCTCCTATACTGGTCTCTTTCAGGTCACAAATTCCACAAGAATGGTAGGTAATAAAAATGTACATCTTGGCCAATTAAGAAATAACATTCTTTGCTACTATTATGTATTTCCTATCCAATCTTCCTATATGCTAAAATATACAGTGTTTCTGCTCTAATACAATCATACACATTACTGAAAGATCTCATGTTTTACAAAATTTACTACCAAAAATAACAGTTTCAGAAAAATATGGTTTGGGGCATTCCTCTCAAAAACCTATGGAACTTCAAAACACAATAAAAATAATAATTGATAACCTGGAGAGTTAATCTGACCCCTAGGCAGGGGGTTCGGCATAGCCAGTGGCTAACTCAGCCAAAATTAAAACAAAACAAAACAAAACAAAAAAAACATTTAAAAAAGGGGTAAAATACAATAATGCTTTAATTAGAGTAACACTGGCAGGTGCCCAGGCACAGAAAGAAGCATAAGCTGCTCTGAGCCAAGAGCCATGAAAGGTTGACTGTCCCTGACTAGGGAGGGGGCCCAGGGCCAGACGATCTTTCTGAAAATGGCCAACACACACACACACACACACACACAGCAACTGACCTAAGGACTTTTTCCTATCCAGCTCAACTTCAGAATTCTACTCCCCCTACGCTTGATCCCTTTGCCTAGGAAAATCTGTATAAACCAGCATAACTCTGGCCCTGCTCAGACATCTTGACCTTTTTGACCAATTATGCGGGAGTGGACATGTCTCCCAGAACGAAGCACCTGGCATTTTGTGCCATCCTCAGAGTAAGTGGTCTGAGTCAGCTGAGTGTCCTTACAGAGGTCGCCTGCACATCCATGAGTAGAGGCAGGCGAAACCAAGGGTGAAGGCCTCCGCATACTGAGTTTTCCCCATCCTATAACTGGTCCTATTAGCTATGAAAGAAATAATTCCCAGAGAACAACATGACCATAGAATCAAACCCACAGAAAAATGCAAATACTTACATATAATATGTTGGATAGAGTCCTTCAAAATACCAGCAATGTTTTTTGGCCTCTGTGCACTGGAAATAGAAAAAAAAACTTTGTCAGTGGAAAGTCATCTGCATATTAAGAAGATCTGACAAAAAGACACAAGGATAGACGAACTGATAAACCTTGAAGTGTGGAAAGCAGAGGGTTAGGGGAGACAAAGGATCAGAGGGAGATCCACCCCCATGATGACTTTCTTTTAAAAAAAGATTTTATTTATTTGAGAGAGAGAGTGAGTGAGCGAGAGAGCACAAGCAGGGGGAGGGACAAAGGGGGAGGGAGGAGAAGCAGGCTCCCCACAGAGCAGGGAGCCCCATGCGGGGCTCCATCCCAGGACCCTGGGATCATGACATGAGCCAAAGGCAGACACGTAACTGACAGTCACCCAGACACCCCCATGATGACTTTTTAATATCTCTAATTTTTTAAAATGAAGGAAAACATCTATTTTCCTATAATTTTTCTAGCCTTTTATATCCCTAAATACATGGGCATGATCAACTCATTAAAAAGGTAAACTAAAGACAATCCATTTTTTTAAATTCATATGGTACCATACTTCAAATATCTAAAATATGCTAAAAATACAGTATTACAAATATTTCCATTTCCCCCCCAACCGTCATTTTTGAAAGGTATTTCCCACAGTTTAAACATTTCTAGATCTTCCTATTTCAGAGTATTCCAAAGGCCCTATTCAAATCATTGCTCTCCCGGTGAGGCTCTACAGCTGCCCGACTTCGTAACTCAGGATTCACTTGCCAGCATCAGTGGCGCCCCCTGTCCTCGTTCCCAGGGAGGAGCCATGGAGGAGGAGGACAAGGAAAGCTAACAGGAGACTCCCCAGTGCTTTCCAAAGAAGTCTGACACTTGACATTATGGGAGGCAGAGCAGGTGTGGTGCGACCTTGGTAGACTGACTACCTCACACACCTCTAACAACCGAGAGTACGTGGGCCAAATGCTGAGTGAGAGCTCCAAGCAGAAACACTCTCATGGACCTGAACACAATTTTTCTAAAATTCTTCAGCTTGTGCTATCATTTTTTTTCTTTAATTCACAACCTTATGTATAAAAAATAGCTTCAAAATATTTATAATGCAAAGCTACCAGCAGGAAAACAAGGAAAGGCATCATGAAAATTATGCTTTCCTTGGGCAAGGTGGGGCTAACTGTCTTCCCCAACACACACACCGGGCAGCCTTAATCTGCCTTTCCCGGCCCTAGCAGATATATGGCAATGCTCTCCTGCAACAGTTTTCCTGACAGGTATAAGGAAGTTTCAGAAGCAGACCCCAACTCTCGAGCAGGGTGCCAAGGAAAAGGTGAATGCAAATACTATGTGTTACACTGGCTAAATCAGATGAGTTATGAAAAGAGCAGGAAATACTGGGTTTGTTAAAATGCACTTTAGGACACTCAGAAGCATGCTCAGGCCTTCTGAAGTGACCCAGTTTTATTAACGGAAAATGAGTTTAATTTAGACTACGTTAGTTCCTGCCCAGTTCAAGAAATGAAGTTCAGACAGCCAAAGAAATCAATTTATTTTGGCAAGGAAGAGCAATGTCAGGTCTCTGCCCTAAATTACAATTCATTTCACTACAATTCATTTCCTCTATTATAAGCTGGGAAACCAAGTCGTTCTTCCAGGTAGCATGTTAAATGCTTCTTTATTCTCCATCACTACTGGAGACAGGCACACATTCTTTGCACTTGACACCCAACTCTCCCCGAACTGTCCTATGACTGCAGGACAGCAGAAGGAGAAGCCTACCAAGACACAGGAATCTGCTCCCAGATCTGCCATGAACAGGCTGACTGACTCTGGCAAAGGCAGAGCTCGCTGACCACAGCACCCAGTTGCCTGCATGGTGGTGGTCTGGGACATACACAGAGGTGTGTGTATGGGATCTGCGGGAATCCATGGGAGTAGGTAGGAGCTTCAGAACTACAACAGGGTCAGTAAAAGCACTGAATCATTACAGACAGCACAACTCCCAGACACTCTTGTGGGGAGCATGCTTCTCTCTTTCCCTCTGCCCCCACCCCTGGTTGTGCTCTCTCGTGCCCACTCTCTCTCTCTCAAATACATAAATAAAATCTTAAAAAAATTTTTTATGGTCATACCTCCTGAAACAGAAAACACTTTTAGAACAGAGCTACCTACCACTAAAACAGTTTCATTTTATTGTTACTTGAAATTAGTTTTAAGTTTTGAAATTTGCAAATATCCAGGCAGCTTCCCATTATTTTTGGTACCTGGACTTTTACAACAGCTCTCTTATACAGAATGTTAACACTGTAATAAGACACACATATCATATTTCGCTAAAGGTAAAATGGGGTATTATTCCATTTTATACATGGATAATAGGAAGAGCACAGAGTCACATATTTCATTAGTCAACTGAAAACACTGAATGAGGACTAAGAAGTCCTGGGAATTTTCACTGTGGAGCCTTTCCTTCACTAAATGCTTGTTAACTGAACTGCAGGTGTCAAAGTCAGCTTGCACACCAATCCAAGAGCCCAACAGTAAGACTGAAGATTAGGTTCCACAGGACAGGAGGTCGGCAGGAAGATCCCTGCTACAAACCACTCAGGGCTGAGAGCCAGGCTCTGCCAGGTGGAAGTCTACTGGCAAACTCTATCAATTCCAATTCCCAAATCTAGCAAAAGCACCAGGATTCAGGGCAGAGCCAGAGCGCTGGAGCTATGGCTGGAGCCATGGAGCATGTGGTCAAAATGGGAGTTTGTGAGGGATGAGTAAGGGGGGTTTCCGGAGCATTCCCAAACAGTGCTGAGCTCTCAGAAGCGACCTCATGAGCAAGCAGAGGAGTGGTATGTGGAGAGGCAGAAGAAAGGCACTGTGCTAGGGTCCCCTGGAAAAAAATACCCAAGTCAAGGGGGGTATGAATGGATCCGTCTCACAGAAGAGAGTTGAATCAAAACCTAGAGAGCTGGGTTCTCATGCTGAGAACTTACCAGCCATGGTGCCAATCAGTCGGGACCTCAGACTTCTTATTTTTAAAACAGGACAGACTCCCTTCCATGCTGAATTTATAAGATGGCTTTATAAAGTAACTGCAGTTGAATGCCTCAAGTGCCTGGCCAGACCAGGGTACAGCTCACTGAATCTCACACCCAGCCAACAATTCCATCTCTAAGTGTGTGTCCTTAATCAAGGTTTCTTAATTCCCTGCAATAGATGACTTCCAAGACTCATTTTACTGTGATCATCTATCATCTAAAGAGAAGCACTGCTTCCAAACCTGTTGAGAACAAAGATTCTATGTATGTAGTACCTTACATTTGCATGGAAAGTTTTCCAAAATCACCAAAATAAATAAGCCCTTCTCTAAAAAAAATTTTCTAAGTATATAAACTAAGAAAAAAATTTCAGGGTTATGTCCACCCTAAATGTAGGCCTACCATTCTACCATAGTTACTGATATGACACTATCATGGGTTCTTAAGGATAGACCATCTACTGAAACAGAAAACATATTTGTTAGGAAAGGCCAGGTCAGCTGCTCTCTCCTACTGCCTGGGCAGCCTCAACAGCCAGGATGCTCTAGGGGTCTGGGCAAACAGTAGGCCCTCAATGCGCTCATAATGTAATACTCCTTCCACATGAACAATTAAAGTAATAATAAGCATAACCATCTATTTCTCAAAGAGATCATAAAGAACAGCAACAATTTATAAACTATTAACAAAGCAGAATATGCACAATTGTGAGAAAACACATACTGTAAGGAGCAATTCAAACGAAGGTAATCTAAGATTTAGCCTGGAAAGGCTTGTGAGACATCTGTAGTCAGGGAAGAATCCCAGTGATCTATTATTCAAGGACTAGGATATTTATAAATGTAGTTGAGCTCTCCTAAATATAGTCATCCACATTTAGCCAGGATCTAAATAAGCCCAAGGAACAAATCCTTGCTAATCCCCAACAGCAATCCTCACACTGACATAAATTATTCTATATCCAGGAGGATATAGAATAATATATATAGAATATATATATTCTATATACAGGAGGCCCCAGTGCCACTGTTTAATAAAATGGCACATCCTTTTCCTAATCCAAGGTAAAAGAAAGGTTCACCACAATAATGAATGGGTGGCTCTGAGAGAAATGCAGCTACCTGTGACTTTAAGGCACCCATAAGTGAAGAGTTAAGGGACTAAAGGATTCAAAACACCATGGATTTTTATCAAAATTTCACCCTTTCTGCTTCTGTTCAAAGGGGGGTGGAGTAGGATCTTTAAATGAAAAGCAAACTGGAGACATAGTGCTTCACTAACAGAACGAATCTCAGTGGCACCTGGAAGGCAAGGATCTTTTTTTTTTTTTTAAACTTATTTCACTAGTGTGTCCTGGGCAAATAAGTCCACAACTTGCTTCAAAATGGTAGGAAGGCCCTGAGAGGATCAATTTGATGACTCTCTTTGTCAAAGAGGAAAGATGTCCTGCTGTGCCTCGGTGCTGCCTTCTCATTCATCAAAAGCTGAACTTGAGACACACGCCCCAGGATCCCGGCTGCGTTCAGTTCCAGCCCAATTAGAGTGGGCACTGACATGCAGCACAGACTCTGAACAAAGGGAACCTCCTGGATGCTGGCGGGGTTGCTGCTCAGGACCAGGGACAGAGGCAGAGGGCAGGGAGAGTCCTTGCTGAAGTCAGAGCAAGAATTTAGGGAGGCAGTAACATGTAATTATAATTTCAAATAATAAATAGGAGTAAACATGCTAGAGTAAAACAGGAGTAAAAATTCTTGTATTGGAATTTTATTCAACTTCCTAAGTGCTAATTATTTAATCCTCTGGTGTATGGACATTCTCTTCTTCAGAACGTCTCATCTCCAAGGAACCTTGATTTTTTTTTTTTTTTTTTAGAAATAAGAATATTAAGGCTTCTCACAAGCATCGTTTATTAAAGGAAGGAAGCTGAGAAACTCTTTAAACAACAGAAATGAAAGATCCTCTAATGTCTTACAGAAGAAACCAAACAGACTTTCTTATATTGCCAGCAAAGAATCATTAGAGATGTAGCACTGTCTATTAATATCTTAAAGAGTCTAGGGGCATGTAGACTACAAGACACAAATCAGGCCCAGCTGCATATCCCTGGGAAAATTCTATGGACTCTCATAACTCATTCTGAATAAAGTCTCCTTGTTAGCTTTAACTGCTTAACAGAAGAATGGTAGGGGAGCTTAATCAAGAACCTTAATGCAAATAGGTAAAAATACTCATCTCCAGGAAATGAAAATTAATCAATAACCAAAATTTAAAAGCAGACAATAGAAGAAACTATTCAAATATGATAAAGTTAATATCTTTAAGCAATAAAGAGCTTATATAATTCAATAAGAAAAAGATAAAAATCCCAACAGGAAAAAAAATAAAAGTAAGAGATACAATTCTTCAAAGAAGATACACAAAAGGTTAATAAAGCTATTTTAAGAGATAAAATTGACTAGTAACAAAATAAATTTAAATTATAATGGTATGGTGTTAGCTACCAAATTGTTAAAAAAAACTGCTATCAACTGTTGATTGAGGGCATGAGGGAAAAGACATATCACATAATAGTGTCAGGAATATTATGTCTCAGGGAGACAATTTTTCAGTACATATCAAAAAACCTTGAAATGCTCTAACCAGAGCAATCTACACATTCAATGCAATCCCTATCGAAATACCATCAACATTTTTCACAGAGCTGGAACAAACAATCCTAAAATTTGTATGGAACCAGAAAAGACCCCAAATCACCAAGGGGAATGTTGAAAAAGAAAACCAAAGCTTGGGGGCATCGCAATGTCTAACATCAAGCTACATTAACAAGCTGTGATCACCAAGACAGCATGGTACTGACACAAAAATAGACACATAGATCAGTGGAACAGAATAGAGTCCAGAAATGGACCCTCAACTCTAGGTCAACTAAACTTTGATAAAGCAGGAAAGAATATCCAGTGGAAAAAAAGACAGTCACTTCAATAAATGCTGCTCAGAAAATTGGACATCCTCGTGCAGAAGAATAAAACTGGACCATTCTCTTACACCATACACAAAGAGAAACTCAAAATGGATGAAAGACCTACATGGGAAAAAGGAATCCATCAAACTCCTAGAAGAGAACACAGGCAGTAGTAACCTCTTTGACCTCGGCCACAGCTACTTCTTGCAAGACACGTCTTTAAAGGCAAGGGAAACAAAAGCAAAATTGAACTATTGGGACTTCATCAAGATAAAAGCTTCTGCACGGCAAAGGAAATAGTCCACAAAACTGAAAGGTAACCTACGGAATGGGAAAGGTATTTTCAAATCATGTATCAGATAAAGGGCTGGTATCCAAGATCTATAAAGAACTTCTCAAACCCAACACCCCAAAACAAAGAATCCAGTCAAGAAATGGGCAGAAGGGGGCACCTGGGTGCTCAGTCGGTTGGGCCTCTGCCTTTGGCTCAGGTCATGATCTCGGGGTCCTGGGATCGAGCCCTGCATCGGGGTCTCTGATCAGCAAGGAGCCTGCTTCTCCCTCTCCCTCTGCCTGCCTCTCTGCCTACTTGTGATCTCTCTCTCTCTCTGTTTCAAATAAATAAATAAAATCTTAAAAAAGAAAAAAAGCAATGGGCAGAAGACATGCATAGATATTTATCCAAAGAACACTTAAAAATGGCTAACAGACACATGAAAAAATGCTCCACATCATTTGTCATCAGGAAAACACAAATCAAAACCACAATGACATACCACCTTATACTATTTAGAACGGTTAAAATTAACAAGACAGGAAACAACAGATGTTGGCGAGGATGAGGAGAAAGGGGAACCCTCCTACACTGTCGGTGGGAATGGAAGCTGGTGCAGCCACTCTGGAAAACAGTATGGAGGTTCCTCAAGAAGTTAAAAATAGAGCTACCCCACGACCCAGCAATTGCACTACTGAGTATTTACCCCATAGATACAGACGTAGTGAAAAGGAGGGGCACATGCACCCCAATGTTCATTGCAGCAGCAATGTCCACAATAGCCAAACTGTGGAAAGAGCCAAAATGCCCTTCATTTTTTAAAAATTTTTTCAGTGATCCAAGCCAAGATGCCCTTCAAAAGATGAATGGATAAAGAAAATGTGGTTCATATATACAATGGAATATTATGCAGCCATCAGAAAGGATGAATACCTACCATTTACATTGACAAGGATGGAACTAGAGGGTATTATTCTGAGTGAAATAAGTCAACCAAAGAAAGACAATTATCATATGGTTCCATTCATAAGTGGAATAGAAGAAATAGCATGGAGGATCATAGGGGAAGGGAGGGAAAACCTAATGGGAAGAAATCAGAGAAGGAGAGAAACCATGAGAGACTCTTTTTTTTTTAAAGATTTTTTAAAGATTTTATTTATTTATTTGACAGAGAGAGAGAGATTACAAGTAGGCAGAGAGGCAGACAAAGAGAGAGAAGGAAGCAGGTTCCCTGCCAAGCCGGGAGCCCGATGCGGAACTCGATCCCAGGACCCTGAGATCAAGACCTGAGCCGAAGGCAGAAGCTTTAACCCACTGAGCCACCCAGGCGCCCCCATGAGAGATTTTTAACTCTGGGAAACAAACTGAGGGTTGCTGGAGGGGAGTTGGGTGGTGGGATGGAGTAAATGGGTGATGGGCATTAAGGAGGGTACGTGATGTGATGAGCACTGGGTATAATATGCAACTGATGAATCACTGAACACTACGTGTGAAACTAATGATGTACTATATGTGGGCTAATTGAATTAAAAAAAAATTGAAATGCACCTAACTTAAGGTTTGGTTAACAAAATTATTATACATCCAAAAGATATATTAGTAGACATATACCATCAGGCTCTAGAAAAATATACAATTGTAAGGGAGCACTTTGCTAAGAAAAATAAAGCTAATAAAATAGCATAACTGGGATAGCATATAGTTGTTTTACATCACAGTAGAGAGGAAATAATATGTAAAGATATATGCCAAAGTAATGACAATAAATTATGTTTTTGGTGGCATTAGGGTTTTTTTCATTATTTAATTTGGTAATCAAATTTCTAAGTTTCCTCTATGCAACTTCCATATGGAACATTTTGTTTCTAAATTTGCTAAATTTTACTTTAAAAAGCAGATCACTGGGGCAGCTGGGTGGCTCAGCAATTAAGTGTCTCTCTCTGGCTCAGGTCAGGATCCCAGTGTCCTGGGATCGAGCCCCACATTGGGCTCTCTGCTCATCAGGGAGCCTCCTTCTCCTCTCCTCTCTGCTCATATTCTCTCTCTTGCTATCTCTCTCTCTCAAATAAATAAGTAAAATCTTAAATAAATAAATAAATAGCAGATCACTTACAGACCAATAAAGAAGTGGAGAGTGGGCATAAAGAGACATTTAAAATGAGGAAATAAAATTGGTTAACAAAAGCAAACATTATCCTACTACTAATTAAATAAAAAGTAACAGATGAACAACGTTTGTGAAAAATAACATACAAGGCTAGAAAGAGTGTACTGAAACAAACATTCATATAGTCAGCACATAAAACTGTATTTATAAAAAGTTTAACATCAGGGCGCCTGGGTGGCTCAGTGGGTTAAAGCCTCTGCCTTCAGCTCAGGTCATAATCTCAGGGTCCTGGGATGGAGTCCCGCATCGGGCTCTCTGCTCAGCAGGGAGCCTGCTTCCTCCTCTCTCTCTCTGCCTACTTCTCTGCCTACTTGTGATCTCTCTCTCTCTGTCAAATAAATAAATAAAATCTTTTTTAAAAAAAGTTTAACATCATGAAAAATGTACATTTCATGCAGTTATTTTAAAACACATTACATACATTTAATTTTAACAATGTAAAAACAAATATGTATTTTAGGAAAAATGGGACAATACAAGCCTAAATTTATAGTGTTATTTTGGGACAGTGTGATTTCTTTTGAGTTACTTTGCAAAAATCTCTTTACCTGAGCCTTAAGTTCTTCTAACAATAATCAGAAACTGTTGCAGAATGATGCAAAGGGCACGTGAGTCCTAAATTAGTTTAAAAGATGGGATCCACTGAAAGACTCAAAACATTTAGGCACACAGGCATTCCTGGTCACGCCATTTAAACACAAGAGTTCTAAAAACCATGCTAATTTTTTAAAAGTTATCAACAAAGTAGAATCATGAAACCAATGGGAATCATGAAATCATGGGATCCAAGTTCTAGCTCAATATAAGGTTTCATTTATATATCATTATGTTGGAAAACTTTCACCCCTATGTTTCTCCATTACTCTTCCATGACTACCAAACTCACAACACTTCTGTCACCACATGCGTGGGGGTTTTCCCCACACCTCCAAGTAACCCTGCGACACCAGCTGCGTGTCCTCCAGTTTAACACCATTCTGACACTATGGACCAGGAGACAGCATTAGATCACACAGGCTAAGGGCTGAGTCCTACAGGAGTGCCTATTCCCTCCCTCCCCCCTTGTCACCTGGGCTTCTGATCTACTGGCTATGGACCAGAAGTTCCCACAACCCCCTTCTTAAGTCCCATTTGCTATAATGGCCCATAGAACATTTTACTCACTAGATCGCTGATTTATTATAAAAAGATATAACTCAGGAACAGCCAGATGGAAGAGATACACAGGGCAAGATAAAGGAAGGGTTGTGAAACTTCCCATGCCCTTTCTGAACACACTACTCTCTCCAAATCTCTACGTGTTCACCAACCCAGAAGTTCTCTGAACCCAGTGCTTTGGGTTTTATGGAGTCTTTATCACATAGACATTAGTGATTGAATCATCAACCACTGGTGAATCATTCGACCCCCATTCAATCCCCAATTTCTCCTCCTGGAGAGTCAGGGGAAGGCCTGAAAACTCTAACCCTCTCACCATATGGTTGGTTCCCCAGTCAACCAGCCTCCTCATCCTTAGGTGCCTTCCAAAAGTCAAGTAATTAATATAACAACAGATGCCTTTACTAGGATGAAAGCCAAATATACACTTCTTAGTATAAATCATGGTATCACAATAATAAAAGTCACCCATTTTCAATGCACAGTTTGGCGAGTTTTTAGAAATTTATATACCTTATGCATTCAACACCACAATCCAGTTTTAGAACATTTCCCTCACTCCAAAATGTTCTCTCTTTTCCTTCTGCAGTCAATTCTAGCTCCTACCCCAGCCCCAGGCCACACTAATCAGTCTTTTAACTTTGTCTCACCTTTTCTACAAGGTTCAATTACATGAAATCATAAACTTGTAGCCCTTTATGTCTAGATTCTGTCCATCTAGTTGTTAACGAGATTAGCAGTTCACTCATTTTTAGTGCTGAATACTATTCCATTGAATGGATATGCCCCATTTTGTTTATCCATTCATCCAGGTTGTTTCCTTGTTCAGGCTATTGTGAACAAGGTGCCATGAATATTTCCATGCAGATCTTTCTGTGGACATATGTCTTTATTTCTTGGGTACACACCCAGGAGTGGAAGTGCCAGGCCATATGGTGACTCAATGATTAGCTTCTTGAGGAATCTCCACACTGTCTTCCTCAGCACCTGAGCTATCTTCCATTCCCACCTGCAGTGTGTGAGGGCTCCAGTGCCTCCAAATCCTCATCAACAGTTGCTATTATCTGTCTTTGTGATCTCAACCATCGATACTGTACTGGCATCCCCTTGTGGTTTTAGCTGCCATTTCCCTAATGACTAATGAGGTACAGCATCTTTTCACTCTAGCTGCCATTTATGCAATGCCTGTTCTCCTCTAGGTACTCATCATATAAAATCTCACTGAACAGCATAACAACCCTGAGAGTTAGGCAGTGAGTGCACTTATAGGAGAGTAAAGGAAGGTCTCAGACAGGTGACTCTACCTGGCAAGGTCACACAGGAGATGGGCAGAAAGTTGGGGTCTGAACAAAGTCTGCAGGTTTCTAATGTCTGCGCATTTTTTCTGGCTGTGTTCAGATGTCACAATTTTCTGTGTCACAATAATTCATAATCCCAGGCTTTGTTATGTCTGTCACATCTCTCACAGGGAGCCAGAGTGAGATTTAGTTCAGGTATGATTTCATGGCCTAGAAGAAAACTAAAATGATGAATGAAACCATATGAACAACCCTACTTCCATCCTCCCAAAATAAACTTCCTGAGTTATTAGAAATTATACCTTAGAATGCCCCGCAAGTCTCAGCACTATCATTTACTGCATCCCCAAGAGCAGAATAAAAGACACAAGCACGTAGCAGCTTTGCCAAGACTTGGCCAACCAGCCACGAACAATCACAAACCCAAGGAGCCCAAAGCCTATCCAGGGGCAAACCAACCACTTTCATGCTCATGAAGTGTTCTCAGCTGCTAAAAATACTCAGAGGTGCTACTTTATAGCACAGAAGAGCACAAAGTGAACACACAAGCTGTAGCCGAAAAAGTCTATGTGACAAATTTTTCAAATGCCACGAAACATCATTCATTCAAAACCTGATAACTGGGAGATTTATTTAGAATGGTCTGAAAGCAGTGATAACAGATGGAAATAGTAGAGCTACTGTTATTCGCTGGCAACAGATGAATATAATCATCCTTAGTTATGGGCCCAATTCTGAAAAAAAAAAAGAACACTGCACAGAGATGAAACCTTTGGATACTGTCTCTCAAGGCCTAGTCCAGGAGGGTCACCCCTTTCAGTGTGACTGCGCAGGACAAAAGCTATGTTATGAGAAAGTCAACAGATCGGCTCGGCAACCACCTGATCTCCAACGTGGGCCCCCTGCTTGGGTGCTACATGTCACAGGAAGTGACTGAGAACAGACATAGACTGAAAAGGCCACTCTTCTCCAGTTGGGACTAAATCCTTGCCAGCAGACCCAGAACTTTAACCACCAGACTAATAGGAAAATATCAGCTTCTTCTCTTCTGTTGCCAGAAACCCCTAGAAAGATTAATAAGTACAGCAGCTTCAAGAGCGAAACGCCAAAAGGTAAATAAGGGCTTCCTAACTTCAGCTGTGTACTAGCCTCCCTATGGGACTTATACTTCAGAAGGAAAGTATGTTGGATTCTTGGATAGCATACAAATTGCTCCAAGTCTGGATTCTGACTGTAAGGAGCACAAGAGCCAAAAAAGAGCTATGATTTGGCTAAACACAGTGAGAGGCTGAACAACCATGGGGTCGCCCACGTTCAAAAGGCAGTACAACGTACACCTCATCTCCTGCCAACCATCTCCAGCCCGTTCTTTGTCCCCAAAAAGTCCCACACCGTTGTTCCCTGGGTCTTCAAGTTACAGGTGCAGCCCCACATTAACCCCCAGCACCCACTGCAATTTCACCTAACAGTGACTCACCTTTCGGGTCTGAACTGCAATATGAATTTCTTCCTAAGTCTGAATGTAGAAGGAGAACCCTGCGGAACACCCCCAATACAGTCTGACCCTACCATTTATGCATTCTTCTCCTTTGCAATCACGTTGAGTTCAGTAACTGGCTGTTCACTGGGGCTCACCACTCCTTATTCTCCTAAACACAAAGGCAGGCACATATCAGCATAACTCACGTTTCATTCCCTAATGCGACCACACTGCTTTGCACGCACAGGGTACTTAATACCTGTGTTTAAAGAATGAAAGGCAATACCCCCCCCCCAACACAGCCCCTGGGTAGGTGGTCTGAGGGACCTGCCCCATGCACCTCTAACTTGCCACTACACTCAATTCATGTGTGGAGCGTTTTGACCTCACCCTCTTGATGCTCTGTTTTTTGGTACTGGTTAACCTCCCAGAATTTTCTTCCTTACCTTTTTGCCTGTTGAGTATGTGGGGTGGGGGTGGGGGATGAGAGAAAATAGGAAGGAGAATGGCAGAACTCTGGTCTAAAAGGAAAACAATTCTTTGTTTTAAGTGTTGCAAGACACCAATGGCATTCCATCCAAAACACCACATTTCTGGAAGAATACCAGCAGATTTTTCATAGCTCTGTCTCCTAACTCTGTCAGCTATCATTTCTAATAGCTGTCACTGTGTCCTGTTTTTTTTTTCTTAATCTATGATGCAAATCATTTTGTGTGGGGTTTTCGGGGGGGTGATGGAGAAAGAAAAGGAACATGACACAGTAGCATAGTGAAAAAAGCAAATGTAAGCAGATGGCAAAAAACATTCTACGAATGTGTAGCAGACAGACATTCTTTGGGTTTTCTAGCTCAAATATCTAAATTCCACTGGTCTGGGTTGACTTCATTTCTCATATGTAATTTTCTAAACCCTGGTCTTGGCAATGCACGGTCCTGTGATGGCCACCAGTAGCATATGCCCGTTCTCACTCACCAGGGTGAGCAGCTGTGTCTGGGAAGCCGGGCCTGCCCAACTTTACTGTGGTTGGAGGCATCTCTGACTCCAGCCTTCGGACCCCAATGTTCAATATTTCCATGAACTGTGCTTCTGCTTTTGAACTCACTCTGCAGTACCCCGTTTCTGACCTAACGACCCCTACAATTCTCCACAGTAGCTCTCGTTCAGGTGTCTTGACCACAACAAAATGACAGAATACAGTGCTGTGCTGGGCTCTGTCCCAAGCCAGGGACTTTTTCCAGCTGCCACCTGGCATGTGGACCACGTGCCTGCAGGACTGTGAGACGCAGACATCCAAAACAGAGAGCCTCTGCCTATTCCCCCACCCTTGGGTACCCTGCTTCTAAGAACAGCACCTCTTCCCTTCCCAGCACCTCTCTCTTTGGTGGCCATCAAGGCCAGGAGGTGAGAGGGAAGAGCTCAGAAGCTTTTCTGTGGAGGAGGAAGAAGTGAGGAGGGTGCAGGTGGAGACCAGTGGAGACAGGAGAGCCAAGCTCCAGGCTGGGCAGACGGCCTCAACGGCCCACATGACCTTCCACGCTGAGTGGCCGTGGACACTGTCCTCGCCTCCCTCACTTCTCATGAGACTTGATAACGCTCAGAGGGCTACGCAACACTATGCTAAAGACAACCCAAAAGAACCAAGCACAGCACATCAAGTTCTTGCATTGCAATCTCCAGTGGCTCTCCACTCATTACAATTTTTCTCTCTCTTTTTTTCCTTGAGGTCACAAACACCTGTCTTCTGAATACAATTTTATCCTACATAGGGCTCCATCACACAAACACACAAACACACAAACACAGAAACGTGGTGGAGCTCCTACAGCAACAGCTTCTGTCAGAACCCTGAAAATGTCTCACTGGCAGATTAAACTCTAGACTCACAGGGAAGTTCCTGCCTCAGCCTGCTCAAGGCCCCTGATTCACCAATGCCTCCTGTCTCTGCTCCGTCCTCTGCCGCCTTTCACTCCCCCACCCCCCAGAGTGCAAGCTCCTGATGGCAAATCTAGATCTTCTTTATCTCCAGTCAGTAGTGCTCTTCCCTGGAGTTTCCAGCACTTGCGACTTGGATGAAAACTTCCAGAAAATGAGATGTTACTTATTCTCCTTGGGGCTATGACTGAAATTTAATAAAACAATAAGCACTTAGGCATTCAAGGATTTTCATGTGCATTATCTTATTTGTTCCTTAACTGTTCTATGAATGGGCAGGCTGTTGAGCCAGGAGGCATGCTTAGCCCTGTGCATGCTGTCCCAAGATCCAATCAGAAAGGGACTGCCCCTTTGTGGCCGCCATCCTGCAGCCAGTGTGAGGCCATCTCCAAGACCCTGGTGACAGTGCACTGTTTCCCATTCTTGCCCACCCACTTGTGCAGTGGCTGGCCTCTTCTCCCGCAGACCAGGAGCCTCTGAAGTTCAGGGGCCCTGCCCTGTTCAACCTATTCTGGCCCAGGGCAGGGGTTCAGGAAATGTCTGCCTCTTCTTCCTCTGCCTGCTCAAAAGTTTTAATTTGCTTTGACTAAACAGATGGTAGTTTGGAAACTGGCCCTGGCTGCTTTCCAATTAAGACCCAGCCTCAAAAAATTAAAAACAGAATTACCCTATGACCCTGCAATTGCACTACTGGGTATTTACCCTAAAGGTACAGATGTAGTGAAAAAAAAAAGGGCCGTATATACCCCAATGTTCATAGCAGCAATGTTCACAATTGCCAAACTGTGGAAAGAGCTGAGATGCCCTTCAACAGATGAATGGAAAAAGAAAATGTGGTCCATTTATTCAATGGAATATTACGCTGCCATCAGAAAGAATGAATACCCTACTTTTGGATCAACATGGGCGGGTCTGGAGATTATGCTGAGTGAAATAAGTCAGGCAGAGAAAGTCAATTATCGTATGGTTTCACTTACTTGTAGAACATAAGGAATAACATGGAGGACATTAGGAGAAGGAAAGGAAAAGTGTATTGGGGTAAATCGGAAGGGGAAGCGAACCATGAGAGACTGTGGACTCTGAGAAACAAACTGAGGGCTATGGAGGGGAGGGAGGAGTGGGGATGGGTCAGCCTGGTGGTGGGTATTAAGGAGGGCACATATTGCATGGAGCACTGGGTGTGGTGCATAAACAGTGAATCTTGGATCACTGAAAAAAAAAATTAAAAAGACGCAGCCAGGCAAGATTTAACGCAGCAAGGACAAAGAACTTAGAAAGCACCTCGTGCTGGAGGAGGGGCTAAGGGACACAAAGATGCATAAGATGCCATTCTGTCTCTCAAGGTTTTCATGAGGATAAAAGAGGAAAAACGATGGAAACCAGATGACATGTGGCAGAGTAAAACTGACGGAAAAACAAAGCTGTGGTAGTTGAGGAACACCAGCTGAGTGATAACGGGCAGGGCATCGGCCACAGGGGTAAGGGTGTGCATTACCTGCCTGGATTAACGCAGGCACCCAGCTTCACTCTCAGCAGGACAGGAAGTTCACCGTAACTACCCAGAATATTAACAGAAAGTGAACAGAATGAAATCCAGACAGTGTGAAATCTACAGCTCTTGCAGGAGAACTGGGGGAAGGAGGAAGGAGGGGCCTGCCAGGCAGCAGACCCAGATTTAAAAGTTACATTTAAGAAATCTGGAAGGTTTGACTGAAACTCCAGTCAGAAGCTTCTGGAGGGAAGGGGTTGGCAGTGGACTGAATGTAGATGGTTAATCAAGAATTTTTCAACTGACCCTAATTATCGAACCCGGCAGGACTGTTAGAACCTCTCCTCCAGACTGAGTGGGACCTCCATGGAAGGCTGCTCCTGGTCGGCTCCGACACTCTCTGCTCTGACGGCTTCTGCTGGTTTCCTCAGGCCAAACCCACAGTGCTCAGCTGTGGCATGAAGGTGGAGCCAAACGTCTCAATAAAGTCTCTCCTCTCAGTAAGTCAGATGTGCACATTCACTCCCATATTATACCCAGGGCTGTTTTTACTAAGAGAAAATATACATGAACCAAACCCAGTCGGAGGAACTATTAAGCTTCCTTTTTTTTTTTTTTTTAAGGATTTGTTATCTAAGAAAGAGAGAGAGAGAGCACACGTTCGAGCAAGGGGAGGAGCAGAGGGAGAGAAACCCTCAGGCAGACTCCATGTTGAGTGTGAACCCCAAAGCAGGACTCAATCCCAGGACCCTGAGATCATGACCTGAGCCAAAATCAAGAGGTGCTTAACTGACTGAGGCACCCGCGTGCCCCACAGCTATCAGACTTTTGAGCAAGCAGAGGCACGTTAGTCAGACAAAGTAATTCTGCCTTTGAGTTTCCAGGGAGATAACATACTACATACACTACGATGCTCTCCTTTCTGAAGCCCAAACTTTGAGTGAGGCTTCGGGTGGAACCATCAGCTACCCAACCACCTGCCCGTGTGAGAATATCCTGTGTTCAGTTCAGCCCTGCACTGGCTGCCAGGACGGGCACAGAGCAAAGGAGCACAGTTAGTACCTGGCCCACAGCTCCTTGCCATCGAGCAGGTCACACGAATGAAAGCCAATTACGGAATGATCACAAATAAAACGCTGGTAATAGCCTCATCCATTAAAATACAGGCAATAATATCTACCTCATTGACAGTATTCTAAGGATTCAATGAGGATACAATGTTTTGTAAAAGCACGAAAAATGGGGCTGCCCCTGCTTGCTCAAGCCATTAAGAAACAATCATCTCCCAACAGCTGCCACTTCTTCTCACTTCGAACTATCCCAAAGCATTTAAAGGAAAATCCAATTCTCAAACCACGTGCAAAAGTTCACTCTGCTAAAATCCACTCAGTAAGTACCAGTAAGTGCTGAAGGCTGTACCAGGGCCTGGGTGGAGGCCTGGATGCATCCGAGCAGTGATCTGCCCACATCCATCACTGCTCTCCTCAGCTCCTCTCCACAAGCCGGTGAGGGGGCTGAGGGCCCCCCCCTGGGGAAACCACAGCTCACAGTGAGCAAGGAGATTCCACAGCAGGACCCAAGCATCAGCTCCTGCCTCAGCCACATCCCACTGGCTTCTGCCTCCCCTCCCCTCAGTTGCCCTCAGCTGTCCCATGCTTTAGGACACCTTTCTTCTTCAGCTGCTATGGTGGTGAAGTTTACTGCTAATCTAGAGATTCTGTCTCCAGGACCTGCTTACTGTAAAAGTGTTTCTAGAATATGAACCATTGAAAAGTCTATGACTACAAACCAGAAAGGGTAGGTGCTATTCACAAATGCTATCTCTTATGCAATCTGCACTTTGGACAGCTACCTGTTTCCTACTTGGAATTATCTTCTCTAACCAAACTACACTGGTCCTTCAATCTGTCTTCCAGCCCAAGCAAAACTTAGTCATGATCCATCCAGCCTCCAAAGTATTACAAAGATGCAAAGAATAAGTTCAATACCCTGAAATGGACAATATCTTTGGGTTTTTCTTTTTTCTTCCTTCCTTCCTTCCTTCCTTCCTTTCTTCCTTCCTTTCTTCCTTTCTTTTCTTTCTTCCAAGAGAGGGAGAGCACGTATGCAGGGGAGGGGGAAAGGGAGAAGGAGACGGGGAGAGGGAGAGAGAATCTTAAGCAGGCTCCTCACCTAGCACAGAGCCCGACACACAGTCCAATCTCACGACTCTGAGATCGCAACCTGGGCCAAAATCAAGAGTTGGATGCTCAAGCAATGAGCCACCCAGGTGCCCCTATTTCAGTCCTTTCCTAACTAAAGCTCAAGTATTTTCTCAAAATCTCAGTATGAGCTTTTCCGACCAGGCTGCACCCAAACCACATACAATTAATCATACTACCATCTGAATCCCCACAATTCCACAGCCAGCTGAAAATCATTGTAAACTATGACCTTTTGTGGTTTAATGGCATACATAATAATCCATCAATGCAAACTTGCAGAAAAGCATGAGATAGACACTTGTCCAAAAGTTTCAGAGGGCACCGTGTGTAACAGCAAAAAGCTAGAAACTACCTAACTGTCCATCAAAAGAGGGCTGATTAAATGAGTCATCATCATTCACATAAAGGAGCACTCTGTAATTCTAAGGGGAATGCAGTGGGTTTATACACATTGATATAGAAATACCTCTAAGAAATATCTCTTAAGAAAAAAAGAAGAAACAAGATGCAGAACACTGTGTCTAATATGATCTGTGTACTTTTAACAAAGTATCCTAGTATATAAATTAGAAAATAAAAGTTCAGAGGGCCACACAAGAGACTGGTAGTAGCTCCCTGTGCAGAGAAGGTCTAGGGTTGGGGAGGTAAGAGGGAGAAGAGAAGCCCTCACCTTCTGCCTAATACCTTTTCCAACCATATACATGCATTCATTTTGTTTAAAAAATTAAAACCATAAGATCAATTATCTATAAAAATAAAGAGCAAGATCAACATAGATGAAATCCCCAGATAATTTAAGAATGCCATTTCAACTGGTATTCACCCCTTCACAACAAAGCTTCGGAGAAACTACCCTTAAAACAAAACTAATGAGCTGTGAAATGGCCAAAAGGAAGAGAAACAAAGGCTTTGAGTGATTCACAACTGGATAATCAGCTCCTTCATGGGTGAGAACTACTGCTTACAGCAAACCCTGTAGTGGGTAGAGTTTACGTTCTCCCACAATAGATTGTGGGACACAGTATCCTTGGTATCCTGCCTCTGGCCACGGTCCTGGGACAGCAACAGCCATAGGCAGGCTCAATAAATGGTTCCTGAACCAACTATATGGATAAATGGATAAGGATAAATGGAAAAGCATGATTATAGCACATATATACATATATCACACAAAACTGGGTGTGTGCATGTGCTATATATATGCATGTGATATATATATATATATATTATATATATATATATATATATATATTTAAGGAAGACCGACTGAAGGCTACTAATCCCTTCAGACACAGAAAAGGCTGCTTTGCACCTGATCTTTGCCTCCACTAAGGCAACAAAATCAACAAATTTACCCCTGAATTCCCCACCAAGATATGCTCGCAGAGACAGAAGCCATTGTTACACTACTGTGTGTTATCTATTTTTATGTCTGACTTAGATCTCAAAAAGGGTCTGAGGAGGGCGCCCGGGTGGCTCAGTGGGTTAAAGCCTCTGCCTTCAGCTCAGGTCATGATCTCAGGGTCCTGGGATCGAGGCCCGCATCGGGCTCCCTGCTCAGTGGGGAGCCTGCTTCTTCCTCTCTCTCTGCCTGCCTCCCACCTCCTTGTGATCTCTCTCTCTGTCAAATAAATAAATAAAATCTTAAAAAAAAAAAAGGGTCTGAGGAGGCTTACAGAAATAAATACCAGTTAGAGGTACAAGAGAAAAAAACACAACACCAAAAACAAAGTACCAAATAAATAAATAAATAAATAAATAATCGGACTGCATGGAGATTTAAAACTGTTAGGCCGGGAAGATACCACCAAGAGAGTAAAAAGGTAAGACAAAATGGGAGAAAATATTTGCCAATCACATAGCTGATACAAAGTTTGTATAAAGAAGTCTTAAAACTCAGTAATAAAAAGACAACCCAAAGGAATGACTCCTAATGGCTACAGGGTATTTCGGGGGGAGGGAGGGAGTGATGAAAATGTTCTTAAACTGACTGTAGTGACTCTTGCACAACTCTGTGATTATATTAAAAACCACTGAATTGTGCACTTTAAAAAGGTGAACTGCATGTATGTGAATTATACGTCAATAAAGATATTATATTTTAATAGGCAAAGGATTTGAATAGACATTTCTCAAAGAAGACATAGAAATGGCCAATAAGCACATGGAAAGATGCTCACCATCATTAATCATTAGGGACAAGCAAGTCAAAACCACAGTGAGATAGCACTCCACATTTATCAGGATGGCTATGCTAAAAAAGACAATGACAAGGGTTGGCAAGGAGGTGAGAAATTAGAATCCTCATACACTGCTGTTGAGAATATAAGAGTAGAGCCACTCTAAAAAAAAATGTCTGGCTGTTCCTCAGAGGCTAAACAGAGTTACCATATGACTCAGCAATTTCACTCCTAGGTATAATATACTCAAGAGGAAGTACAACATACCCAAATGTTTGTAGCAGCATTATTCATATGCTGCTATGGCTATTCATAAGCCAAAAGTGGAATCAACTCAAATGTATAGGAATGAAGTAAGATACACGCTGTACCAGGGAAGAAGCCAATCACAAGAGACCACATGTTGCATGGTTAAATTTATACATCTTCACCAGAAGGAGTAAAGTTATAGAGACAGAAAGCAGATCAGTGGTTGCTTGGGGCCAGGTGAGGGGTAGGGCGGAATGGGGAGTGACTGCTGATGGGTATGGGTTTCTTTTACGACATGAACAATATTCTAAATTTAGATCATGGTGATGACTGCATAACACTATGAATACTAAGATATATTGAACTGTACATTTTAAATGTGCAAAGTGTATGGTATGTGAGTTACATCTCAATGAAGCTGTTTTTAAAAATAAGAAAAATTTGCATGAATGAATTTGTGTTGATTTTTAAAATACATTTTTAGAAAGATGACAGCTGAGTGAAAGGGAACATGGGGAGGAAAATATGATCAAACTGGAATAAAATAAATATACCAAATGGTGTGGTGGTGTCAGTTTGGGGCAGTGCAGGGGGAGGAGATGGCCGCCCTGAGCTGTCAGAGGCCAACACACACAGACAGAAACATGATCAACCACAATATTACAGGGTCCATCGGATGGAAAAAAAAAATTCAGAGAAGAGACAATCTTTCTCAAGAGAATAGTCTTTCTGATATTGGAATGTGGTGAAAATTTTCCTTTGGGTCTTCCCAGGGAGAAGAGTCAGGATTGGCATGGAAGAATGGAGGGTTCCAGGAGAATCTCCTCAGAAGGTAACTGGGACTGACAGATATAATCTGATATTTAACTCTGGAAATTTCTGTTGAGTTCTGTAGAGCCGGTGGAGACCTTGGGAACTCCACCAAGCACTCAAAATAAACTAAGCTAAGGAAAACATGAGTCTAGCTTGAACTCAAGGAAAAACAAAAAGGTTGTGCAATAAGAGAAGTGAAATATTAGTATTCTACATGGCAACAGTAAGAAACATTATATATGGAGGGGAGGGGGGAGAGGGGATGGATGAGCCAGGTGGTGGGTATTAAGGAGGGCACGTATTGCATGGAGCACTGGGTGTGGTGCATAAACAATGAATCTTGGATCACTGAAAAAATAAAATTTAAAAAAATAATAAAAATAAAAATAAACAGTCATAATAATAAGGATAGTGAGTATGGATTTAACTGAATACCAGATGTATAGATTTAGTGTTGTGTGTGTATTGATATAACCAAACACATGGAGAGGAGAGAGGAAGAGAGATGGAACAGATGATGTCTAACACCACTGAATCAAAAGCTAGATACATGTGTACTGTTTTAAAATTTGAAGGCAAATATTAAAAGAACCACCTAAAAAAGTTGAAAACTGTTACCTCTGAGAAGCAGACCATAATAGCAGAAGTATGCTGTACCCCTGGGCAAATAATAATAAAATAAAAAATAAAAAAAATTTAAGAAAAATAGCAGAAGTATGAAGGAGTTATTTTTTAAACTCTGGCCCTATTAACCTTTCCCATTTATATTAATATATTACTTTTCTTAAAAATAAAAAAATAATTTAGAAAAATAGAATCAACTTGTTGCTTATAGCAAAAACCACTTACAGTCAGCATTACCCATGATCACTACTTCTATCAAAGAAGAAGGTACCAGGTGAGACCAGGTTGGGAGAGAAATACTCGCATCAGGAGGGGCATCCTTTATGGACATTAGGGAGGGTTTGTGCTATGGTGAGTGCTGTGAAAGGTGTAAGCCTGATGATTCACAGACCTATACCCCTGGGGCAAATAATAATAATAATAATAATAATAATAATAATAATAATAATAAGGAGGGGCATCCTTCTGGACCACTCCAGCCCTCTGTGCGATGGGAAGAACCCACGGTTCCTGAACAGTGTTCCCACCACCCCCAACACAAAGCAACACAAAACCAACAGGCATCAGGCCTGGGCACAGTCAAAGCTGCATCATGTTCTTTCCTGCCCTGTCCCCGCCCCTTCTGGCTGGCGTGCATAACTGAATTCACCCAGAGATAAACACAGGTATGATTATACTCTGGTATGACTGCAGCTGGGAGCCCCAGCTTGTGAGGCACACTGGGTACATGTACCACAGAGCTCAGGGATGGATAGAGTGTGCCCAGGAACTACCTGCTCCTATTCTTCTCCAAAGACTCCTGAGAGGCCACCATTCACATCTGTTTTGGGTGCTATGCCTTCTAAGCCAATAGACCTATCATTTGGCAGAGGGGTTAAGGCTCTTGTGTTCAAAAAATTAACCCACAAATGAATATGTAATTATCCCCAGGGGATTCGCCAAGCCAAGAATGGTTGTACAAAGTGAACACCTAATGAAAAGGCAAAGGTGATGGCTGGAATCAGGAAGTTTTGGCAATTCAAAACTGAATTACACCTAAATTCAGTATGGGGTCCTGGATTGGATCCTGGAACAGAAAAACTGGGAAAAATGGTGAAATTAAAATAAAGCCTGAAGTTCAATTAATGGTAATATATCAACATAGATCTCTTACTTTTGCACATATACCATGGCACTGTACGATGTTAAATTAGTGGAAACTGGGTAAGAGAACACATGGGAACTCTTTATTAGCTTTGCAAGTTTTCTATGAATCCAAAATTATTCCAAAATTAAAAATATGTTTATTTCTGGGTACATATTGTACCTAAAACAAATACAAATACACAACAATACACAACAATAAAAACCTGAATTAGAGTCCCTTGGCCCTTGCAGGCCAAGTTTGTAAGGATCACAGTCTTTTTCCAGAGGCTGACAGAAAATCTGGAAGCTACTATGGGGCACTCTCAGCACGCCTCCAGGACACGGGGAGACGACAGCCTTCAGCATAGTTGAATGAACCAGCAGGAGCAGAGATGACTCAGCGTGTGAGGAGGGAAGTGAGGAAAGAGTCAGCTCTCTGGACCCACCCTATGCCAACTGCCCACTCTGGCAGAAGGCCAGGCAATTCATCATCGCTCTGACCTGGATTTTCAGCAGCCCCAGGTCAGCTGTAAGGTTGTGGGAGGTGCAGCCCAGCTCTAGGAATTCGTAGTGGGTTAGGTATTACTCCACGGCACTCCGTTAGCCGCACCTAATGTCTACAAACATCCAGGCCAGACCCCATCACATCTCTGAGGCTGTGAAGTAGTAGCAAGGAGACCTCTGCGGCTCTAATGATGATGCCATAGAAGACACCGACACTAGGCAGGGCATTTGGCTAATTTTATAGGGAAATTCTATTCATCTCTGACATTTAGGAATTCCTTAATACAGGAATCTGTAATTTAAACTTAAGTCTCTATACACCAATAAATCTTGCTCACTTCTTGGGAGTTATAGAATCATGCAAACTGGAGAAATAGTAGGGAAATACCTTTACAGAGACCTCTGTACACAGAAACTGAATGTGCCGATCACTCAAGCCCTTACTGGAAACTGAGTTGAGAATGGTCATCTCCACTAGCCACGCACAGATGTGTTTTGTTTGGCCCACAACAGTTTTAAGATAAGGAAACTTGATAGAAAAATGTAGATTTCCAGTCCGTAAAAAATCCAAAAACCTGTCAATAATCAGCTGGCCTTGAGTGGTGCCTACTCCCCATCACACCTTTCCTACAATGAGACCTTGCTACTCTTCCTCCCTATCACTGCCTCCCTATCACTGCCTACTACAAGGTCACTTGTGTCAGGGCCCCTCCTGGGCCCTGTGGCTTCCACACACACAGTCTCTTCCCTCCACACAGAAGTTTCAGAGTCACTGCTTCACTTCCTTGTCAATATTTCTCATACCTTTTCACCACAGTACCCCTGACGGTACCCAAGAAGATGGACACAAGATTCTGGGAATGGAAGCAAGTGAACGGACATGTGGTCTTCAATCACAGTCCTCAGGGGAGTTCAAATTCTTTTGACATCTTGAGCTTTACCTTAAATACTCACACCTACTGCATTCTATTCCATGATGCAGCTGCATTAGGTTTCATGAATGATGTTTTCAGTTATTTACAAATTAAAGGCCTACCTTTCTCCCCTCCCCCACTAAAAACCTGAAGTTCTAAGGAGGTTCCAGGCAGATATGCTAGGTTTATGCTGTGTTCTTCTTTTCTCCTAGCACATCACAGGGTCCCCAGTTTGAGAAGGTCAGATGCCAACTGACTGGACCTCAAAGGCTCAAGTCCTCTGTCCCGCAGGACTTTGGAATACCTAGGAGGGTGCCTGGCAAGGCTCCCAGCTCATTTTCTCACAGTACAGGCTAAAATGTATATTTGTCATCCCTCACAGTGACCTACATTAGTTCCATTGGCGGCAAACCTAATACTTTGCATTCAGATATCACACACACTCCCAAACAGACTGGCTTCTCTGTGCTGGTTGGCTAATATACCTTGTGTGGGTGATCAGGTTTGCTATTGGTAATTATAAAGCTCTCTTTTATGTATACTCTAATGGACTTCAATCATCCTCACTTTTATCAGCCTTGTGCTGGAATTTACCATATTCCTCTTGGCCCAAAACTGCGTACAGAAATCTGGGAAACATAGTACATAATTACCAGCACCCTTACCATGACAGATTTCTAATCTGTGAAGCTTTGATAATCTACGATAATACATGAAAGACGAGGAAAAAATGGCACACATTATGGGTTCTGTAATAGGTACTTCATGAAAATGAAAGCCCAGCATCTCCTAATACCTAACAAAATCTGCAGTTTTGGGGGAAGGAAGGATCTCATTTTAACAGCATTTGTGTTTAGGAATAGCCTGGGGTGATCACAGTGGGACAGGCCACTTGGAGACACAGGGGCTGGGACAGGCCCACCTGTGAGGCATGACAGCTAGGAGGTGAAGGGACAAGGGGAAGGTCACATGAGTCTTGCCTGGCAGGGAGAATACCACATCTGAGAGCTATGCCAGTACATAATGGATAGTCCAAGCACGTGGAGACCAGGTGCTCCCAAGAGACCTAAAGGGCTAATGAGGAAGACAGGATGAGCTCATCATAAACAATTCCCAAGTACTAGAAACACCCAGGCTGCTAAGCAAAGGCCCATTTATACAGACAGTCATAGGACAAGAAGGTTAGCAAGTGGCCCAAGTCCCCTAATCATTCATTCTTCACTTAGGGCAGGTGACCCTGAAGGTCAGGCACACACACTCCTTTTGGAATAGTAGACTGATGACAGGTGCATATGGCCCATGCCTTAACTTCTACTAAAATTCCCAAAACTGTGGCTCATCTGGACAAAAGCCAAGGAAGGAAATGACCCTCCAACATCACTTTTGCAACCGGGACTGAAGCAGAACACCATGTTGTTAGGGACCTTTTCCCATTTTTCCATCCTCAGAAATAGGGTCTGCTCCAGATTCTCCATCTTCCCTAGAGTGACTAGCAGAAGAAGGGCCACACTGGCTGACTGAGTGCAAACTTACCCTGGGAGCAAAAGCAAAAGAAGGAAGCATCTACTGATGAGTACTGCTTTATCTACTTCCTTTACCCCAAACACTACACTCCAAACAGACCACATCCATATCCAGCTGTATGAAGAACACTTTACCTTCTTTCCAGACAAGAGAATGTGGAAGTTTTCAATAATAATAATAATAATAATAATAATAATAATAATAATAATATCCCTCTTTTAAAAAAAAATCCTATGTATTAAAAAGCCTGCACTCCTCTCCTTTCTGGAGGGAAAAAAAAAAGCCATACTACTCTCAAATGAGAAAAAGGCTAATTTTTACCCTATTCCTATCATGGTAACTGCAGAGACTGACTGCCCTGACTAGGAATATCATCCCTGGACCACCCACACCAGGACCAGGCAACTCTCATGAGCTCGGTCAGGGGCCTGAGAGCCACATGGCCACGGTCAAGGAGCCTGAACAACTGAGCAGCAGGTATTACTTTCTAGAAAATGCCCTTGTTTGAAAGAGGACACAATATTTCATTTTCTACAGTAACCCCAAGAATTCCTGGCTGAACTCTATTTCCGAGCATTGCGTAAGTCAGTCATCAGAACCAAAGGTACAATATCAGCTAAGACAGCCAACCTACCAGCACAGGAACCTGGGCAAGGAGGTAGACTTGTCAGCCTCTCTCTGAGAGAGAAAATCTGCCAACACCCAGTAAATACAAGGGAGTGCTAAGATTTTTTTTTTTAATTTTTATTTATTTATTTGACAGAGAAAGAGCACAAGAAGGCAGAGTGGCAGGCAGAGGGAGAGGGAAAAGCAGGTTCCTCGCTGACCAGGGAGCCTGACGCGGGGCTCGATTCCAGGACCCTGAGATCATGACCTGAGCCAAAGGCAGATGTTTAACCAACTGAGCCACCCAGATGCCCCAGAAGTGCTAAGATTTTAAACCTCTGTATCTCATAGGGATATCTCATATATTTTGTCCAAATAAGCAAAGACATAATATTTGACCCTGTGGTCATGTACATTGCTAGAAGTATAAATTTGGTTTTAAAGCAAGACAAATCAGATCAGACAAATCTTTAAATCTGTCAATAGACTCTGGTCTGGTTATTCCATTTCTAGAAATCTATCCTTTAAAATAAATCCCAAATGCACAGAGATGGTATCTAAGGATTTTTAAAATATAGGAAAATAGGTAACAAGCTAAATACTCAACATCAGAACTGATGAGTCAAATCAATAACCATACCATAAAAGATTATATGGCCACTAAAATGTTTGTGAGTATTTGTTAATGGAATGGCAGTGCTCATGAGAGAAGACTGCAAAATGGCATACACGTTATGACTCCTGTGTGAAAAATGCAAAGAAAATGGCCAGACAGAAAACATTATGCACTGCTAATAGTTAATTTCTAAAATGGCGAATTATGAGTACTTTGTTCTTGTTTCTTTGTGTATTTCTCTCTCTTTCAATTATTTCACAATCAGAATGCATCATTTTAACTTTCATAATGAATAAAGCAATGTTTCAACCATGAATTTTGAAAATCTGAGACTGCATTGGCTTGAGGGATCAGGATGAGCTTCCTGGAGAAGGTTGTATTTGAGATGAGAACTGACGGACAAGAGGGAGAGGGCAATCCCAGAGGAGGGAACAGCATAAGTAAAAGCAAGTGGGTAGGTTCTTGTATGAAGACAAACCATAAGAGACTCTTAATCTCCCAAAACAAACTGAGGCTTACTAGGGGGTGGGAGGGTAGGGACAGGGTGGATGGGTGATGGACATTGGGGAGGGTTTGTGCTGTGAAAGGTGTAAACCTGATGATTCACAGACCTGTACCCCTGGGGCAAATAATAAAAAAAAATGAAAGAAAGAAAGAAAGAAAGAAAGAGAGAGAGAGAGAGAAAGAAAGAAAAGAAAGAAAGAAAGAAAGAAAGAAAGAAAGAAAGAAAGAAAGAAAGAAAGAAAGAAAGAAAGAAAGAAAGAAAGAAAGAAAGGAAGGAAGGAAGGAAGAAAGAGAAAACACAGCATTCTGGCTTGGCTGGCAAATTACCAACAGAAAACACTCATGCCCTGCTCCTCCCCCAGAACCGATTCCACACCTCAATCAGAGCAGCGTTTCTTCTTTGCAGCAAGGCACTCCTTGGTGAATGGTAGCTGTAGCTACCATCCAGATTAGCAGGAGTTTACAGGATAGAACAACTAGCTTCCATGCTTGCTGTAGTCTGACCACTTCTAGGGTAGATGTAAGTTTTCATTAGATCCAATAATGCCCTAGACTATTAATATATGAAACTTTAGAAATCAGTGTTTACAGTAACCACACCCTTCTGAAGACCTCTGTGTGGGTGAAAATTTCCTACTGTTTAGTGCCAACTCATATTCTGAGCACTCCTTGAGGCATATCCAAAAGGTCAACTTTCTCATCCAAGCAGATGTCTAAATGCACAAAACAGAGAAAGAAAGGAGGTCTTATTCCTTTCTCCTAAGGGAAACACTGAGTGGTGAGGGAGTCAGCCAGGCAGAGAAAGAGGGTCTGTATTTCTTGGTACAAAGTAGGAGGTGGAGAGGAAGAGGGACAGTGTTAGGAGCCAGGTTAGGGACCAGTGAAATGGGAAGAAAGGAAGTAGTGGGGCCCATTATTGTCAAGGTCTATGCCGTCTGCTGGTTTTTACTATGCACTATATGGGGAAGGCAGTCCTTTAAAGAACTAAATAAGATGGACCAATACAATCACCTTTTGGACCAGTGAGAGAAGGAACATAAGTTAGCTGATGCCTCCTCCCAAGCAGCTTAAATTGACTTAAAAAGCTGTTCTCTTCACACTGACTCTGGAGATGGGGTCAAGCAAAGATTTTCTCATCACCATCTGAAATTAAATGGCTGTCCCTATCAAAAAAAAAAGACACATATTAAGGATAGAAACCACCATTCATCGGAGATCTATTACTTGGCAGACCTCTCCACTTACACAGGATCTCTAAGCTCATACACCCTGCGATACAAGCATGATTTCCCTCCGCAGTGTTACAGATGAAGTCCAGGAAAGCCATGACATGCCCAAAAAGAAAATGCTGGGATCAGTTTAAAACAGATCTGTCTGGCTCCAAAGTTGCCCTTTTCCTACCACATTACACCCAAAAGAGGGAGATCTCAGGTCATGTAGACCAACGTCCCTCCTAAAATAGGAGTCTAATCTACCAGATCAATGACATAGGATATTCACTCACTGAAAAAGGCAGGAATGCAGCCAAGGGAGCGCTGTTCTCCCAGGAGACCTCCCAGTGCCTGAGCTGCTGAACTCTGCCAAATCCAGAAAGGTGACAGAACACCATGGAGACAAGACACAGGATTTCCTAGACTCTATCCTTGAACCCAAAGGAGAAATTATTCACACTGCTGGGTGCAGACTTCAATGGCTGCTCACACACTTTAGAAAAGACACGTGATGATGATCTATGCCTTGCACTCTTCTAATCCAAGTCAGGGTGGAGTATTTTGTCTGGGTTTTAACACTGTTGCTACAGCAAAATGACAAATGCTTGACAACATAATCACAACTGCCAATCTTCCTAAAATAAGCAAACTTGGAAGCATTCAAGGAGCAACAGTATAGGTACAGAAGTTAATTATATCTCATAACCTCATTCCTAATATTTGTGATCCCCACCAAGAGACACTGTTAGAAAGGACCTGCAGTTCATCTGCTATACTGCCTATTTTTAAATTTTCGATTCAAGAATCTGTTTTTCAAAAAGGAGGGGTTTGGGGGACTGTTTTTGTTTGTTTGTTTTTTAAGATATTATTTATTTGACAGAGAGAGACACAGCAAGAGAGGGAACACAAGCAGGGGGAGAAGGAGAGAGAGAAACAGGCTCCGCACTGAGCAGGGAGCCAGATGCAGGGCTCAATCTCAGGACCCCAGGATCATGACCTGAGCCAAAGGCAGATGCTTAATGACTGAGCCACCCAGGAACCCCTGGGGAACAGTTTTAAGGATAATTCCTAACAATTAGTTCGACGACTTTGAAGAACTTCATGGGGATATATTTTCTTTTTCTTTTTTTTTTTTTTACATATAATGAATTATTTGTTTCAGGGGTACAGGTCTATGAATCATCAGGCTTACACCTTTCACAGCACTCACCATAGCACAAACCCTCCCCAATGTCCATAACCCAGGCACCCTATCCCTACCCCCCAACCCCCAGTAACCCTCAGTTTGTTTCTTGAGATTAAGAGTCTCTTGTGGTTTATCTCCTTCCTGATCCCATCTTGTTTCATTTTTCCCTCCCTACCCCACACAACTCCCCGCCTGCCCCTCAAATTCCTCATATCAGAGAGATCATATGATAATTATCTTTCTCTGATTGACTTAGTTCTCTTAGCATCATGGGGATGTATTTTCATTTCTACTTTTGCACCACCTGGGAGGAGGAGTCAGGGTGTGCTGATGGAATTTTCACAAACACAAATCTTTGTAAGGGGCTTGCTTCCAGAGTGAGGAAAATAAAAGGACATACAGGATGTTTACCTGTGATGTTTACCAAAGACAGAGTTCCTAGGTTTGGCTGTAAGCTCCAATTCATCTACTACAAAACAAGTAATATTTAGATTATAGATCTAGACTAACAATTTTGGTTTTGGTTTAAATATTTCCCTTAAAGAAACCAATGAAACAAAGTAGGGACAGAAGTAGTTTACTTCCCTCAATCTTACATGAGTCTCTACCCCCTGTTCTCCACCCTCTCACCTCCAACCCCCCTCACACACAGTCCTGTGTACACATCGACCTGTGCACCCAAACTTTCATTCACATTCTTCCTAGGCCTGGCAGCCAGGCATCATTTCCCTCCAGACCCTGGGGCCTCACAGCAGGGCTGTTCCCAGGTCTGTCCTGTTTAGCATCATAGGCTGGACACTGTATCACTCAGGGAATGCCATTCAGAAACACTATACTGGGACAGGTGCAGTATAGATGCATCTTGGCAACCCTGACTGCTATTCACCCTGTGAGTAATTTATAAATAATTTATAATCTTGGGTCTCTTTCCCTCCCATCTTTTGCCATTTCCAAAATGCAAAAGCTTATCCAGAAATATGATCAATGGTAAAAAAGGAGAGGCAGAGAGAACTACCCTTCAAAGGTACTCTTTTTTACCTATTTACTGCTGATAAGAGAGGCTCCAAAACATGTAAAGCGATCAGCTAATTCTCAAAAGATAAAATACAAACGTGCAATGCCTGCTACCTCACTATTGGACACAGCACCTGGTTAGGGCAAGAGCATGGAGTCACAAGGGGCTGGGACAGGACAGCTCAACCACACACCATCTAAGGAAGTAACAGGGTGCTGCAGGGCACCGTGAATTAAGATTGGTTAGAATTTTAGGTCCATAAATGTTTTCAGTTGGGGAAGTGACAGGTTGCATTAGAGTTTCAAAAGATCACACAGGTAGAAGGACGAGGATTATACACCGGCAGGATAGCCTAGAATGAGGCAGGTAGAGAGAAAATAGAGGCCTGGGAGAGGAGTATTCTAGAAACTGAAAGAAGAATCAACAGGACTTGTAGAGGATGCAATGAGGGTGAGGCTGGAATGACCCTAGGTTTCTTTTTATTTTTTTTTAAGATTATGTATTTATTGGGAGCCTGGGTGGCTCAGTGGGTTAAAGCCTCTGCCTTTGGCTCAGGTCATGATCTCAGGGTCCTGGGATCGAGGCCCGCATCAGGCTCCCTGCTCAGCGGGGAGCCTGCTTCCCCCTCTCTCTCTCTGCCTGCCTCTCTGCCTCCTTGTGAACTCTCTCCCTCTGTGAAATAAATAAATAAAATCTTAAAAAAAGATTATGTATTTATTTATTTGACAGAGAGAGAGATCACAAGTAGGCAGAGAGGCAGGCAGAGAGAGAGGGGGAAGCAGGCTCCTCGCTGAGCAGGGAGCCCGATGCAGGGCTCCATCCCAGGACCCTGAGATCATGACCTGAGCCGAAGGCAGAGGCTTAACCCACTGAGCCACCCAGGTGCCCCTGGCTCTAAGTTTCTGCAGTAGCATCCTGGGTGAGAGGTATGGCCACTGAGATAGAAACAGGAGACTTGGGGAAAGGATAAGCCATTTCAGATACAGGATTGGAGAGACCTCAGGTACCCTGGCAGAGATTTCTATTACACAACTGGACCAACAGAGGGTGGAGCCCAGCAGGGAATTCCTGGGTTAGAGATACAGACTTTGGAGACATTAGCATAAATAAGATCACTGAAGATCTAGCCCTGGATGAGATTCCCCAGGACCTTTCAGAATATGAGGAGAGTAGAAAGGCCTCAACCAAACCTAGGAGATGCCAATATCTAAGGTCCAAGGAGTGGTCTGGGAAGGTAAGAGAGAACAGAGAGCCACCGAGGAGGGTTTGCTCTGCTCTGTGTTGGAAAAGAGAAAAGCAGGTGCAAGGTTATCTTCCTAAAGAGATGCTGCTTCCATGTTAAACCATGACATTAAAACACACTTCTAAGCCAAAGACAAATCCATCTGAAACTTGAGTTCCACAGAGAAGTATGTGTTTTAAAAGTCTCTTAAAAAACTTACCCATCTGTTTGCAGATTTTGGAGAAGTACTGGAAAAGAAAACGAAGGAAATCTGTAAAACATGGGAACTGGGAAGGGAAGGCAGGAGGGGACAGGGAAAGCAGGGGGCTATGTTCACATGTCCAGCTGCCACGATGCCTCCACATCCCAGCCCTTGAAGGCTAATACTGCATAGACATTGTGACAGTCACTGACCTTTAGTGCCTCAGTGTCCTCACACATTAAAAAAAAAAAAAGGAAACTCCTACTACCTCCTTTTACTGCACACATGACCTCTGATAAATCACTTAGCTTCCTGTCTTTGGTTTATGCATCTGCAAAGTGGAGTGACAAGACTCACAGGGTTACTGCCGGAACACAGGTAGGGTGTACAACTGGAACAATGCCCGGCACAGCACTGCCTCCAGGTAAGATCCAGCTCTAACTAGCGGTTTAGATGGCCCTTTTTTTACATTTCAAAGGACCAAAAGCTCTTTAGGTACAGGCTTCTCCTAGTTTCCGTGCCCTTCACCTCATTACTAATTATAGTAGCAGTGGTCAATTATTTTCACATGAACAGCTATTCTTAGCCCTTGGCTAAGAATATAATTCCTTATGAAAAGTTTTAAAAAGAAAACCAAACTCCATTCACATAATTTGTTACAAAGGCCTTTCAAGAACTATAATCCTAAGGAAATAAAGAATACTTCCACCAGAATTCTTCCAATGAGGTCTTACTAATTAAAATAAAATGGAGCAAATAAATAAAAATTTAAAATACTCAAAATAGTTCATGAACCAAAACTGACTCTTTGTTTTTTCTCTTATATGTGTTCTAATTTCCTGGTAGAATTTCCCTTCCTTATAATTTGTACATGGCAATGAGACAATGGATTTGTGTGCCAGGAGCTTCTCGTTTGCCTACGCAGGGACCAAGCATTCACACTTCTGAAGCAGAACACCACTGCATTCACCAAGCACCTCTGCAGGCTGTGTCTGGAGTCGTGAGCTGCCAGACAGTCTGCCAAGCCCCTTCAGACCCCCATCAGGTGAAGAGGCTGCACCCCCGACCGCAACCCAGTGGAAGATGATAATTTGCACAGGACTCAAAGGGCACAAAGACAACCCAATGGGGGCATGCTGCTTTTTGAGCGACCTTCCAGTCCTTAAGATTATTACTGCTTCTGGATACCATGACCCAAAATTACCACCTTGTAGATTTCCAGTTCCTATTTACAAAAAAGACACATCACTTAGGAAAACAAGACTGAATTTCAGTCTCTAAAATCCAAAGCCCAAAATATGAGCCATCCATTAGGAACCTTTTCCAGGCCAGGCCACAACGAACCTGCATGGAAGAAAATTCTATCACGATATAAACCTATAAATGTAAGGCAGAGGTGAAGCACAGTATTTTAGAACAAAGACTCTGATGTCAAACTGATGGGGGAAGAATACTGGCTTTAGCTAGAAAATCTTGGTCAAGCTTCTTATTCTCTTGTGCTTCATTTGGCTCCTTTGAAAATGGACATAATGAAGTGATGAACTTGCAGTGTGTCAAGATGAAATGTCAAGTGCTTAAAACAGTGCTCGAAGGACGTCAGCAAGATGGCAGAATGGCAGGTGCCCAGCTCACATTCCCCAACACAAACAACCACTTGGCAGCAAGTCTCTTTGTGGGAATTTTGGGATCCAGGTAGGAAGTTGCAAAACCCAACAAAGCCTAAGACCCAGAAGTGTCACTTGGAGAAGGCAGGCCCATGCCCCCTGTCCCTATGGACTTGGCTCCAACCCAGCTTGACCATGGCCCCAAAACCAGCTACAACTACCAAAAGACCCCAGAGGAGCCACATCCACCCATGACCCTTTTATCACATTGCCAACTGCACACCTGACTGCACCTAGAGTAGTCCTGTGACCTGACCCCACACCACTAGAAGGAGGTCTAGAGTCACTCCTGCTGGCCCAGGGACCAAGAGACAGCCATCTTCTCCCTGGCAGCAGGTCCACTGACCTCACTCCTAGCTGTGGAAATCTGTGGTAGCCCTCTGACTCAGTTCCATGACTGCTCTGCGTGGTCTGCGGGTAATACTGTGCACTCAGGGAATTGGAGGAGACATGCCTGTATGGGCTGCCAAGGACAGGTCTGCCAACATCAGTCCCAACTGTAGATCCTGAAGAACCCTGTGACCCTACTCCAACCCTTCTCTACCCTGGTCCAGAAGGCAGTGCTGCCTACCCAGAAACCTGGTACAAGTACACTCAGGATATAGGTGGAGCCACACCCATCCACATCCTCCCTGGTGAGAGGCTCACCAACTGCAGACCTGAAAATGGCCCTATGACCAGCCTCTAGACCTACTCAACTGCAGTCCCAGAGTCAGTCCTGTTTTCCCTGGGATAGAGGTAGGATCCATAACCACCCATGGCCCTGGTAACAGACCTGCCAATGTTGGACACAACTGCAGACCCAGTAGCAGCCAGGTTACCCTGTTCAACTGCAATCCTGAGGACAGTCCCATCAGCCAGGGACATAGCAGGAGAAGGCCTTTACCTGCTAAAACCAGCTGTAAAGACTGGGAGAAGTGTTTGCTGCTTCAAATACACAGGCATCAGTGCAAGGTTACATAGATCATGAAGAATCAGGCAAACTGACACCACTACAGGAAACTAATAAAGCCCCAGGAACCAACACAACAGAAATGGATATATATAAATTTCCTGACAAAGAATTCAAAATAATCACCTTAAGGAAGCTCAGTGAGGTTCAAGAAAATACAAATCGCTCAATAAAATAAGGGGGAAAATGCATGAACAAAATGAAAATTTCAACAAAAAGGAAAACGAACCAAACATATTCTCCAACAGAAGAATACAACGAATGAAAAGAGAAATACAATAGAGACCTCAACACTACTCTATCAAGAAGAAGAAAGCATCTGCGAACTCAAAGATAGGTCATTTGAAATGATTCAGTCAGCAAGAAAAAAAGTGAAGAAACCCTACAGGATTTACAGGATGCCAACAAGTGAATCAATATATGCATTATAGGACCTGGAGAAGGAAAATAGGACAAACAAAAAGAGAAGAGAGTTTGTTTAAAGGAAAAACGGATGAAAATTTCCCAGATCTTCCCAGATTCCTCAAGCTCCAAAGTTCCCAGATAGGATTGACCCAAAGATTCCACCAAGACATATAATTAAATGATCAAAAGCCAAAGATAAGGAGACAATTTTTAAGGCAGCAAGAGAAAAAAAAAAGACTTGTCACATATAAAGGAACCCCTATAAGGCTATATGCAAGTTTCTCAGCAGAAACTGTGCAAGCTAGGAGAGAGTGGGATGATAATTCAAGTGCTGAAGAAAAATGCCAATTAAAAATAACATACCCAGCAAAGCTGTCCTCCAAAAATGAAGGTGAGATAAAGACTTTCTCAGACAAACAAAAGCTAAGGGAGATTCCCACCACTAGACCTGTCTTGCAAGAAAGGCTAAATGAAGCTCTTCAAGTTGAAATGAAAGTAAATACTAATTAGTAACACAAAACACACAAAATATAAAACTTACTGGTAAAGGTGACTATATAGTCAAACTTAGAATACTCCAATAACATAATGCTAGCAATTTTTTACTATAAAAAGTTAAACACAAAAATATTAAAAATACCTATGGTTACAATAGTGTGGTAATGGGTAAACAACATAAAAAGAAGTGTGACATCAATAGCACAAATGTGTATGTGTGTGTGGGGGGAGTAGAAGTGTAGTTTTTATACCAATTGCAGGTACGTTTATGGCTTAGACTATAAGGAGTTTCATGTGAGCCTCCTGACAACCACAATGCAAAATCCTATACTAGATACACTAAAGATTAAGAGAAATGATTCAGAGCACACCCCAAAAAGCATCAAATTACAAAGGAAGACCATAGAAAGGAGGAAAGGAACAAAAACTACAACAAAGTAAGGAAATGATGAACAAAACAGCAAGAGAAAATTCTTACCTATGAATAACAACTTTAAATGTAAATGGATTAAATTCTCCAATCAAAAAACACAGAGTGGCTGAATAGATTTTGGGGGTGGGGGGTGAAGACCCAGCTACATGCTGCAAACAAGAGACTCACTTAAGCTTTGAAGGCACACACAAGCTCAAAGTAAAGGGATGGAAAAAGATATTCCATGAAAATGGTAAGCAAAAGAGAGCAGGGATGGCTATACTTATATCAGACAAAAGACACTTTAAATCATAACCTGTCAAAAGAGACAAAGAAGGCCATCATATAAAGATAAAATGCAACATGAAGCTATAAGAGCTGTAAATATACATGCACCCAACATCAAAGCATGTAAATATATGAAGCTAACACTGACAGATATGAAGAAGAAAATAGATAGCAATACAATAATAGTCAGAGACTCCACTCTCTATAATGAATAGACCACAGAGAGAGTATCAATAAAGAAAGAGCCGAACTGAACAACCCTATAGATGATATGGACCTAATAGGCATATACAGTACTTCCCACTAACAGCTGAACAGACATTCTTCTCAAGTGAAACTGGAACATTCTGCAAGATAGATTCATGTTATTTCACAAAACAAGTTTCAACAAATTCAGGCAGATAAAAATCATTTCAAGGTTAGATTTATTTTTTAAAAGATTTTATTTATTTATTTTTGACACACACAGAGAGAGAAAATACAAGTAGGCAAAGGAGTAGGCAGAGGAGGAGGGAGAAGCAGGCTCCTCACAGAACAGGGAGCCCAATGCGGGGCTTGATCCCAGGGCCCTGGGATCATGACCTGAGCCGAAGACAGATACTTGACTAACTGAGCCACCCAGCTGCCCCAAGTTAGATTTAAATGTAAGACCTGAAACTGTAAAATTCCTAGAAGAAAATATGTGGGTAAAGCTCTTTGATATTGGTCTTGGCAATGATTTTTTTTTCAATATGACACCAAGAGCACAGGCGACAAATGCAAAGAGAAACAAATGGGACTATATCTTAAAAAACTTCTACACAGCAAAAGAAACAATCAATACAATGAAAAGGTAACCTATGGAATGGCAAAGAATATTTGCAAACCATATTATCTAATAAGGTTTTAATATGTAAAATGTACAAGGAATTCATATAATTGAATAGCAAAGAAACAAATAACCCAATTAAAAAATAGGCAAAGTATCTGAATTGACGTTTTTCCAAAGAAGACATACTACGGGCCAACAGGTACATGAAAAAATGCTCAACATCACTAAAAGGACAGGCAAATCAAAATCACAATGAGATGTCACCTCACACCTATTAGGATGGCTATTATCAAAAACATAAGAGATAACAACTGTTGGCGAGGGTGTGAAGAAAAGGGAACTGTTGTACACAGTTTGTGATAATATAAATCGGTGCACCTGTTATGGAAAACACTACAGAGGTGCCTCAAAAAATTAAAAATAGAACTACCACATCATCCAGCAACCTCACTTCTGGGTATACACCCAAAAGAAATAAAATCACTATCTTGAAGAGATATCTGAACCTTCATATTCATTGCATTACTCACAATAGCTAAGGAAACAACCTAAGTGTCAATGGGTGAATGGACTTTTTAAAAAGCTTATATATAAAAATATAATATTATTTATCCTTTAAAAAGAAAGAAATTCAGCCATTTTCACAACACGAATGAACCTGGAGGACATTATACTAAGTGAAACAAGCCACACATAAAAAAACAAATATTACATTATTTCAATTATATGTGGAATCCAAAAAAGTCAAACTTACAAAAGCAGAGAACAGAATAATATTTGGCAAGGATTGGGAGAAGGAGAAAATGGGGAAATATTGTTCAAAGGGTACAAAAATTCAGTTATGCATGATTCTTAAGGTCTGGACAGCTAGTGTATAGTGTGATGACTATAGTTAATAAAACTGTGTTGTAGACTTGAAATTTGCTGATAGAGTTTATCTTAAGTGTTCCCACAATACATACATATAAGATAATTATGAGGTGGTGGATGTGTTAATTACCTTGATTGTGGTAATCTTTTTACAACGTATACATACATCAAAACATCACATTACACACCTTAAATATGTAAAACATTTGGCAAGTATACCTCAGTAAAGCTGGGGAAAAAAGAGAGTAAAGGAAAACTTGAAAGTATCAAAATTTCAAAAACCAGTGTTTGACATGTAGTAAGCAAACTAATAAATTACTGCTAGTTATCACATCATCACCATCTTCTTTTTAATAGTTCCAAGTTTTTATTTAAATTCATTAGTTAACATATAGTGTAATATTAGTTTCAATGGTAGAATTTAACGATTTATCACTTATTTTAACACTCACTGCTCATCACAAGTGCCTTCCTTAATCTCTATCACCCATTTAACCCATCCCCCCACCCACCTCCCCTCCAGCAACCCTTGGTTTGTTCTCAATAGTAGAGTCTGTTTCATGATTTGCCTCTTTTTCCCCCTGCACTCATCTGTTTCATTTCTTAACTTCCACATGAGTGAAATCATATGGTATTTGTCTTTCTCTGACTGACCTATTTCACTCAGCATAATACACTCTAGCTCCATCCATGTCATTGCAAATAGCAAGATTTTATTTTTTATAGCTGAGTAATATTCCATTGTGTATATATACACATATACCACATATTCCTTATCAGTTGATGGACATTTGGGCTCTTTCCATAATTTAGGGTATGCTGCTATATAAACATTGGGGTGCATGTGCCCTTCAAATCAGATTTTTGTAAGCTCTAGATAAATACCTAGTAGTATAACTGCTGGATCATAGGGTAGTTCTATTTTTAACTTCTTGAGGACCCTCCATACTGTTTTCCAGAGTGGCTACACCAGTTTGGATTCCCACCAACAGTGTAACAGGTTTCCCCTTTCTCCACATCCTCGCCAACGTCTGTTCTTTCCTGTGTTGTTAATTTTAGCCATTCTGACAGGTATGAGGTGATATCTCCTTGTAGTTTTGATCTGTATTTCCCTGATGATGAGTGATAATAGCATATTTTCATGTGTCTGTGGCCATCTGTATGTCTTCTTTGGAAAAATGTCTATTCATATCTTCTGCCCCCCATTTCTTAACTAGATTATTTGTTTTTTGGGCATCACCAGCATCTTTTATAAATCAGAGAGGTTGGAAAAATGAAATAATGGAGAGTCTAAAAAATACTCAAATGCAAGATGTTTCCAAAAAGTACCTTAAAAATTCAACAAAAGAATGAATCCCACCTGGTCATGATGAATAATCCTTTTAATGTACTGTTGGATCCTATTGGCTAGGATCTTGTTGAGTATTTTGGCATCCATGTTCATCAAGGATATTGGTTTGTAATTCTCCTTTTTGATGGGGTCTTTGCCTGGTTTGGGGATCAGGTAATGCTGGCCTCATAGAGCCAGTTTGGAAGTTTTCCTTCTGTTTCTATTTTTTGAAACAGCTTCAGAAGAATAGGTATTATTTCTTCTTTAAATGTTTGGTAGAATTTCCCTGGGAAGCCATCTGGCCCTGGACTCTTGTTTTTTGAGAGGTTTTTGAGGACTGCTTCAATTTCGTTACAGTTATTGGTCTATTCAGATAGTCTATTTCTTGCTGTTTCAGTCTTGGTAGCTTATAAGTTTCCAGGAAGGCTCCATTTCTTCCAATTTGCTTAATTTATTGGCACATAGTTGCTGATAATAATTTCTAATAATTGTTTCTATTTCCTTGGTGTTAGTCATGATCTCTCCCCTTCCACTCATGATTTTATCGATTTGGGTCCTTTCTATTTTCTTTTGGATAACTGTGGCCAGAGGTTTATCGATCTTATAAATTCTTAAATTCAGAATTCAGTATCCTATGTCTTTTGACTGGAGCATTTAGACTATTTACATTCAAAGTAATTACTGATAGGTATGTACTTACTGCCATTTTATTACTTGTTTTATTGTTGTTTTTGTAGCTCTTCTCTACTCCTTTCTTCTCTTGCTCTCTTCCCTTGGGTTTGATGGCTTTCTTTAGTGATATGCCTGGATTCCTTTCTCTTTATTTTTTTGTATATCTATTACAGGTTTTTGATTTGTGATTACTGTTAGGGTGATATTTAACATCCTATACATATAGCAGTTTATATTAGATCGATGGTGGTCAATTAACTTTGAACCCATTCTAAAGAAAGCATTAAATCTTTGCCCCCACCCACATTTTATGTATATAATGTCATACTTCACATACTTTCGTTTTGTGAATCCTTGACTGATTTTCACAGATATAACTGATTTTATTGCTTTTGTGTTCTAACCTCCATACTGGTTTTATAAGTGAACAATCTACTCATTTTATTATCTTTTTATGTACCTGTAAAATTTTTTTCCTTTTGTAATTTTTTTACTCCTGATTATGGCCTTTCCTGTCCACTTAAAAGATTCCTTTTTTTTTTTTTTTTTTTTTTTTTTTTTAGGGTGGATGGGTTATGGACATTGGGGAGGGTTTGTGCTTTGGTGAATGCGTGAAAGATGTAAGCCTGATGATTCACAGACCTGTACCCCTTGGGCAAAGAATAAAAATAAAATTTAAAAAAATAAAAATAAAAAATAAAAGATTCCTTCTAACGTTTCTTATAAGGCTGGTTTAGTGGTAATGAACTCCTTTAGATTTTATCTGGTAAACTCTCTCTCTTCTCTTCTGAATGATAATTTTGCTAGACAGAATATTCTGGGTTACAGGTTTTTACTTTTAGCACTTTGAATATAGCATGCCACTCGCTTCAGGCTTGCAAAGTTTCTGCTGAAAAACAAGCTAAAATCTTTATAGGGTTTCCCTTGTATGCAACTGTCTTCCTTTTTCTTGAGACTTTTAAAATTCTTTATCACTACTTTTTGCCATTTTAATTACTGTGTCTTGGTGTGGACCTCCTTGGGTTGATTTTGTTGGGGGCTCTCTGTGCCTCCTGAATCTGGATATCTGTTTCCTTTTCTATATCAGGAAAGTTTTCCGCTATTATTTCTTCAAATAAATTTTCTGTCCCAATTTCTCTCTTCTCTTTCTGGGATTGCTATAATGCCAATGTTATTAAGCTTGATGATGTTGCTGAGTTCCCTTAACCTAGTCTCATTTTTTATTATCCTTTTTTTTCCTTTTTGCTCTTCAGCTAGATTGCTTTCCACTACTCTGTCTTCCAGCTTGCTGTCTGTTTTTCTGCTTCCTCTGGTCTATGATTTATTCTCTCTACTGTGTTTTTTTAATTTCAGTTACTGAGTTCTTCACCTCTGGTTGGCTCTTAAAAAACAGAGGTAGAAAACATTTAAAAAAAAAACAATCAGAGATGAAATCTCTATCAGGAATATTGCTTTATCTCCATTTCATTCAGTTCTTTTGCTGTGATTTTGTCCTGTTCTTTTATTTGGGATATATTCCTCTTCTAATTTTGTCTAACCCTCTGTGTTTGTTTCAAAGTATTAGGAAAGTCACATGTCTCTTGATCTTAAATGTAGTGGCCTTATGGAGAAGAGGTACTATAGTGCTCAATAGTGCAATATTCCTGCTTCACCAGAACCTGGCACTTGAGGAGTGTCTGCTGCATGCACCCTACTCCTGAGGTTGAGCCATGTTTGCCTTTACTTAGACAAACACTTAGTTCACTTAGTTACAATGGCTCTTTGCCTATTGTGGGTGGTGTTTGGTCACTGCACCATTAAGGGGTCAGTCTTGGGCCACACTGGGCTTGTAGTTCTGTCAGAACAGATGTGTGCCTCAGCCCATTTGCCAGGGCTGCAGTCACACTTAAATGCCGAGTGCTCTCCCTGAGTTGTTCACCTGAAAGGCTTTCACTGGTGGGCAGGGCCTGCAGTCAGACCAGGTATCTGCCCCCAGTCCATCTCTAGGGGTTGCAATGACTATAGCGCTCTCCCTTTGTGCTGCTCTCTGTGAAGTTTTTGTTGGTGGGTGGGGCTGGCAGTCAGATTTAATGTCTGACCCCAGCCCACTGCTGGGGCTGCAGTGGAAGTGGTGTGTGTGGTTATCTTCTCCTCTCCCCCTGACAGAAGTCACTTTCGAGTGGTATTGGTCACTGTTAGGGCTGACTGAAGAATGAGAAGCTTCTGGAGCTGTTTTGGATAGACTCCTGCCTAATGGGGCTGGTTGGACTGGAAAGTCTACAGGACAATGTGGGGGCAGGGCACATGGTGTTAGTTAGCAAGATATATGTTGGTCTTCTTGCAGGATGAGACATGGAGCTGCTTTGGAGGGACTCCTGCCAAGTGGGGCTAGTCGGAGGGGGCAGGTCCATAGGAGAACATGGGGGCAGGGCATGTAGTATTAGCAAGGCCTATACAGGTGCTTACTGGTACTGCTTAAATGATGAGATCTGACCAGGTTGCTTTGGTGGGACTTCTGTCAGGTAGGGTGGGTTGGATGCGGCAAATTCAAAGGAGACCACAAGGTAGGGCACAGTGTTAATAAGCTATATAGAGAGTGTTCAAGCTGGTTCTTGCAGGTGTCTGGGTATTTAGCCCAGGCAGGGGGTGGGTGTGATAAATAGCTTCTACCAACTCTTTTATTCTTGGAGAAAAGTCTCACTGACTATAAAATCTCACAAAATTAAGCCCCTCTGGCTTTCAAAGCCAAATGTTATGGGGATTCATCTTCTCAGTGCAGGTCCCCTGTGTCTGGGGTACCTGGTATGGGGTGTGTTCCTGTTCCTTCTCCATGCTCCATGGTATTCCTCCAATTCATGGTTCATCTCACCGGATGGTTTGGTTCCTGACTGACCAGGACCCTGTCCTTCCTACCATTTTTCAATGTGGCTTCTGTATGATTAATTGTGGAGTCTCTGTTCTTCCAGTCTTTGGTTCATTTTCTGGATTAGTTACACCACTGTGGCTATTACTAGGTGTATCTGTTGTATGAGGTGAACTTAGGATCCTCCTACTCTGCCATCTTCCCAGACTCCTTGCCAACACCTTTAGTCTCACAGAAGTATATGACTCCTATCCAGAAGGAAGTCTCCAAGGGCAGCCATTGCCCACAAAGATGATCATGTGGCAGCCTGAGCAACCACCCTAATACCCAACTCGGGTGACCAGTGTGCCCAGGTGTCATAATTTTGAGGTCCAGTTCCTCTCCTGCAAGGAAGTGGAAAAAGCATCAAGTGCTTCAAGTAACCTGGGGTCTCAATTCCACTATGACAGAAACCTTTTCCCTATCTGTGATTGGTCCTCCTGTGCAACTCAGGAAAGTTGGAAATGAACCTCAACTTCCACAGGGCTGAGCACCACATATTTTTATTCTTCCTACCAAGAACTCAAAGCATGAAACAGATGTAAGACTTACTAATAAATCCTCACATGAGCCCAGTGCAGTGAATTATGGCACACACTCACTCATTCACTCACTCCACTGACCATCTCAGCAAGGCTTTGAACTGCACAGGTTGGTTTCCCACAGAATAACCTTGTAATATGGAAATAGGCTGTAAAAAACTTCACTAACAGTAATTTAGCTACAATATTTATTTTAACCAGTATTTTTTTCAACCTTGTGTTAGGCAAAATAATGCCTCTTCTTCCCTTCAGAGATGTCCACCAACTAATGTCTGGAACCTGTATGTCACCTTACATGGCCAAAAGACTTTGCAGATGTGATTAAGTTAAGGATGTTGAGATGGAGAGATTATCCTGGCTACTTTGGGTAGGCACCATGTATTCTATTCACAAGAGCCTTTATAAGGGACAAAGGGAGGCAGACATGAAAGAAATGTGAAGATACTATTCTTTGAAGATGAAAGAAGGGACCAGCAGTCAAGGAATGAGGGCACCCTTTAGAAACTGAAAAGGCAAGGAAAGAGAGAGTCTCCATTGGAGCCTCCAATAGGAATGCAGCTCAGCAGCGCTGCTGACACCCTAATTTTAGTGAGTCCAATGTAAGACTTCTGACCTCCAGAACTTTAAGATAGTAAGTTTGTGTTGTTTTAAGCCATTGAGTTTGAGCCAATTTGTTACAGCAGTAACAGAAAACTAATGCAGACCGCATAGCAAGTTCTCTTTCCTTAGCATAATATCCTCACTCTCTTTTCCCAAATGCTCACATTTATGGGGATCTGCCCCATACTCTCATCACAATTCCATATCACCTATTTTCCTCATTTTCCAAACCATGAACGCCTTTCTAATTTTATACCTTCCAGATTGACCCTAAATCAGCCATCTTAACAATAACCTCCAAGAACTCTCATACTCCTGATATACTACCATGGTCCCAGCACCAATCCCAACTCTAGTAGCTACCTTCTCATTCCTCTGCTCCTTTGCCATTCACAGCCAAGCCAGAACACTTGGCTGTATCCACAGGACTATTAGAAATGTTCATTTAAATCTCAACCAGCAATGCTCTTCAATGCACAGGTACACACCATCTAAGTGGCCCTTCCCACAATAGCTCTCTCAGACCTTTGCCATTACTTAAATTTCAGATCTTTTCCAACTCACCTTCTTGGATTACTTTAACAACAACAACAACAGCAGAAACAATAAGATATCTCACCCAGTTGCCCCATTAAACCTAAAATATTTCTATACCTTTCCCCCTGCTCACCTCCTCATTTCCCACCTCAAACTACATTCTCTTTCTTGAGGTAAACCTCTATATCCAAGCTCCTGATCTCATTCCACAACCCCTCTCCCCACATCTGCTAAACTTTTTGGAACCAAGGTCCCCTAGGAGCTCAAGGTCCAACAGGTTCACAGACCACAAACAGGCAATTAAAATACCTGAGCGAGGAGGTCCTGAAAGTCACTTGCCTAGCCCTGGCACTTAACTCATACCTAAGGGGACAATTAGCATAGTCTTTCTAGACATCACCTGATCATCTTCAACTATGGTGGGAGTTCAAATGGAAAAGTAAGAGGGAAGGGAAACAAGCAGAGATCATGTGGTGCCTTCAGGGACTTGTAGCAAACAGTTTAGTCTGGCTGGGCTGACTAAATACTGTCGTCTCATCATCTCATCAGAAGCACTGTGCATCTGTTAAAAAATAAAGATGCCTGGGGCCTGCCTAGAGACAATGTTCACAATCTGTTGATCCAGCCTACACAGAGTTAAGTTTCAAGTGGGGGATTTTCTCACGGCCTCCTTCAACACTAAGGCATTTCTCTTCCTACAGGTGAATCAACTGAGTCAATGAGAACTTAATTAATTTACTCAAAGACTACCAACCAATACACAAAGAGTTGAGATTCTACAACACATGGTCGTGTCATCATCTGTTATGGTCTGAATGTTCATGTCCCCTCAGAATTCATATATTAAAACCCTATTGCCTGATATGATGGTTTGGGGCCTCTGGGAGGTAATTACCTCACAAGGCCCTCATGAATGGGGTTAGTGCTCTTATAAAAGAGATCTCACAGAGACCCCTTGCCCCGTCCACCAAGTGAGGACACAGTTAGAAAGTGCTTCGCTATGAGTCACAAAGAGAGCCCTCACTAGAATTCAGCCATGATGGAACCTTGATCTTGGACTTCTCAGTCTCTAGAGCCATAAAAAATAAATTCCTGTTGTTTATACCAGTAGGTGGTATTTTGTTATAGCAGCCCAAATGGGCTGAGACATCCAAACAGATGCTGACAAGTTTAACAAGGTGAGATGAAGAATGTAATGTGAAATATAATTAGAATATATAGTCCTCAATTTCAGTTTTTAGAAATTATAATAAATTTTAATAAACATCTCCACAACTGTTGTGAGGATTTGTGGGTTACCAGGAGCACATATTAAAAAGACTGAAGTGTCACTGAAAATTCAATGTGAATCTCTTGGCAGATGTTATCTGCATATGACAAGGTCCACACTAGGGTTGTGATAGAGCCAGTCAGTCACACTTATAGAACAGTTTCCTTATTGTTCAAATAAGTCAGAGCAGGGAAGAGATAAGAGGCAAGCCAAAGGCTTCATGACAAAATATACTCACCACTGAACTCATTCCTCCTAAAGCAGTGCACCAACAACCCAGCCCACTTAAGTATAGCAGCATCTTTGAGGACAGGATCACAGAAGAGCACAACACAGATACCATGCAAATGGACAGCAAAATGACCTTGTAGATCTCACAAAGATGCAGTATCTCATGAAGCCTATGGAAGGGACAAAAGAATCTGGCAGCTAAATCACTAATAATGACAAAAGGAGAAGGATATGAATAAAAAAGACCATGCGAAGCTAGAGGTAGGGGTTGGGCGCGAAGGGTTGATTACTAGAGCATATAATTCTGAGGAAAAAACTTTATGATCAGGCCTCTAATTTCCAATGTCAAATGAAGACTATCCTATTATCATAGATTTTTGTCAGAAAAATTAATCTCTCTCCCACCCCCAAAATGGATTCATAATTATAAAAATACTTAGATAAAATTAACTTATTTTTATAACTTGGGCTTTGTTTCTTCCCCCACTATTAACCACAAAATTTCAGTCCTTGGCTTTTTTGGGGGGTTTTTTTGGTCCTTGTTTTAAGTGGATTAGCTTTGACTTTTCCTAGGACCAATCAATGAGAATTTCTTGAGCTTGACAGAGTTACAGAGCTTTCAAAGGGCAGCTGTGAGGTGGTGATTCAAAACCACATCTTTGGAGAAATGACAGAAGGAAATGAACCTTGAGAAGAACACAGTGAGGACTATAATAGATGTGTTCAAACACTGAGGGGTTGACACTGTGATTCTATTTCTTCTACAAAGCCCAAGAACTAGAACCAGGTGAAAACAATGCAGACACTTCTCCTCAATAGAACAGAAAACTTTAGGGCGCCTGGGTGGCTCAGTGGGTTAAAGCCTCTGCCTTCGGCTCAGGTCATGATCTCAGGGTCCTGGGATCAAGGCCCTCATCGGGCTCCCTGCTTAGTGGGGAGCCTGCTTCCTCCTCTCTCTCTGCCTGCCTCTCTGCCTACTTGTGATCTGATCTCTCTCTGTGTCAAATAAATAAATAAAATCTTAAAAAAAAAAAAAAGAACAGAAAACTTTAACAACTGAAATTGTCCAAAAAGTTGATGCATTGTTTTGAGAGACTGTAAGTTTCCATCACTACAGGTGTTCAAACAGATTAGAGCTAAGTCCTAGTACAGGTGGTCCATTCTTCAGAGTCCACAGCTAATCAATGACCTTCCCATCTCCTACTATAGATCTACTCCGCTCCTTCTCCCATTATCATTATTCCGTGGCAGATACTATTCTAGGAGCTGGGGATATTTCGGTTAACAAAGTGGAGCAAACCTTTGCCCCTATACTGTAAATTCCATCATATTTTAGAGGTAATAGATACAGAGAAGGGAGGGAATTGGTCTGAGCAAGGGGGCTGAGAGGGGAATTGGTCTGGAATTTTATACAGGGTGTCCTTGAGGGTAACATGTGAGAGGTCTCCTCAGGAAGAGATGACAAATATAGTTCTAGGGAGATCACCTGTCATCCTATGGCTAATCAAGTGACCACCAGTCTAATCCATGTACTTTTAGAGTCACTTCCCCCCAGCTGGCCTTTATAGCTGTGCACAAAAGAGAGCAAGGGTCCATTGGAGCCCCAAGTCTGGCCCTCCTCACATACCTGGAGCCAGGTTTTCCCCACTTCAGAGCAAGTGCTTACCACTGAGTGCATTTATCAGCCAACTCGAATCCATCAGCACCAGCCTCCCATGTAGCCTCTAGAGGTAACAAACTCCCTATAGTCTTCTTTTTCATTCAAATTGCATGTTGCTCAGATTCCAAAAGCTCTACAGAGAGGGCTGAAAAGGGTTATTTCAGAGAATGGCACCCAAAGGCTGCCACAACTGTTGGAATTCCAAGGCACAAGAAACATCTAGCAAGAAACAAACAAACAAACAAAAAACACTCTTAAACATGACCTGGTTCTAATCTCAAGATTCTCAGGCATCAAAATACATAGGACTTCAGAAAAATACTCAGTAATCCTCTTATTTTCCTTAGTTTCAAAAGACTATGTTCACTTTACAACCCTCTCTTTCTAAGAGAAGACCTCTCCTTTTTCTAGCCCTAAGATCGGTGGTTCTTTTGTGCGAACGACTTTGAAACACACAGAGCAATCTCACTTAAAGGTTTCCAGTTTGGGGTCCCAGGGGAGAAACAAAAAGATACTGATGCCAGGCCCTCCAGTAGAGTAACCCAGTAGAATTCATTCCGCAAGTGAACAGACGCAACACAACATCCCGCACTTGCACTGGGGAACGTTATATTAAATACTGCACTACATATTTCTAGGTTCATTTCAGAGCCCTTGGAACAAATACTAAGTATATTATAAAAGTGTCAACAACCTGACCTCCAGAAAGTGACTGCAATGACAATATTTAGAAAATGAGGTACTCTGATAAAAAGCCCCTTGGAGGCACATCTCTTAGGGCCTAATTACTCCCCAGGTTCAACTAAAGCACAATCAGATTTGAAGCTTTTTTTTTTCTTCTGGTTTCTAAGGTGTCACTGCAGCTCAGTGAAGGCCGCTGGGAATGACTTTACCAGGGCCACTGGGAGACAGCTTAGCACTTTCAGTCTTCCTGGAGACCCTGTCCTCAGGGCCTCACAGGAGCCAGTGAGCAGAAGAGAAGCAGAGAACTTTAGGATTTTATTACCCATAAAAGGGGGGTTCCCAATTCTGTGACCACATTCATGACCAGGGTGCCTGGGACCTAAGCAGCTGGCAGACTGACAGCGGGAGGGGAGAGGAAATGAGAGCCCTCGTCAGTTTCTCATGCAATTCATAGGAAACTGAGTTGCCAGGAAGGAAAGGTCACTTCACTAATGAGCTCCCAAGAAGCCTCCCTGGGGAAGGGGTGGTGCTCTCAACATCCTGTTCCTACTCAAAACCCTCTCTAGGCTTTAGGGTGAGCACACAACCAAGTTTACTAGGACAGTCCTGTTGATTGATGCCTGCTGTGTGGGCCCAGTTATTAAGAGCTCCCGATTCCATTCTCCTAAGTGTCATAGTTTGGATGTTAAATTACATGGGTTCCCTAAGGCAATGTGACCAAGTTCTAGAGCATATTTTGCTGGTTTACCTGTTTTATGGAACACAGACCTCTCCAAGCCCACCCCTGGCCATCAGTCCCCCGTGAGACTATGGACAAGTTCTTTATAACATCTTCCCTTTGAAATAAAAATGGCGATAAAAGTCATTGCTAAGTTAATATTTGTAATCAGTTAATATTTGTAAAGTGCTTAGAGCAGTGCCTGAAACAGGGTAAGCACTCTGTAAACGTTTGATAAAAAACAAATATGCAGTCCTTATGTCTAACAGGTAAGTGAATTTCTATAAAGTGATGGTGAGACTTGTGGGGGGGAGCCCTTTTCAAAACGGTTTCCAGTTCTCCTCCCTACTCAAGGACTTCTTGCTGATATAAATAAAACCTCCCTGCCTGATCCTGGGTAGTGCTGGCTAGGAACAGAATGCTATAGGCCTGGAATGGAATAACCGCTGCTAGGAGGATGCCCTTTTTCCAGGCAGTATATAATCAACTAAAATTAAACCAGTTCAAGCAGAACAAAGAAATAGAGGCAATTCTCCTAGGTTGCCGTTGGCTGTCCGAGGTCACCAAATATCTCCATCAGTAGTTTTATGTGCTTAACACAGAACTCTTGCCTCCTCACATACTTGGCAACTGTGAGTGCACACTTATGTATGTGGTTCAGGACTCCAAGAGCACCAAAGGTGCTCTGGCAACAGCCAATTTTAGATGAAATTCAGAGCAACCACTTTAAGATGAAAACATCTCAGTACCTATCTCATGTATAAAATTCCATGTGACGAATTATTAAAAAAAAAATCTTACTTCCTCAGAGAGACACCTCTCCACCAGAAGCAAAACAGGTGCTTAGGATAATCATCGTATAAAAGTGGGCTACACCACACCATCATATTGAAAACAGAAATTACCAATCATCCAGATATTTGACTTTGTGAAAACATCAGCTTAGTCATTTCGTTTTCACTGTTCTCACAGTTCTGCCTTTCATATCATTTCAACCTTTCAGATATGATTTGAACACCCTGTTAAGAGGATAAATTCCTATCCAACAGCTTAGAAAGAACTGGGTCCCTGAAGCAGTCTCAACTACATAACAGGACACAACCCCCCACACACTAAGGATGGGGAAGCGGCAGGACAATGGAATGCTAGATAATTTTATCAAGAGCTGATTTGAGAAGGTGGTTGGAAGGCTGGCATTGCATGCATAAGTACAGATGCATTGGTTTTTAGGTAAACAGTTCTCTCAGATTCACTTCACCATTGTTCTGTCTGGTGAGTCACAGAGGAGATGTGATTCCTAAGATTTTAAAATTCTGAACAAATGCAAAGAATGCAAGTGAGAAGGCACCACGCAAAAATATTAAATAAGAAGCCATAGGGATATTAAGAACAAAAACAGGGCACATGGTGGCTCAGTCAGCCTTCACTCAGCTCAGTTCATGATCCCAGGTTCCTGGGATCCAGACCCCCATCCTACTCCCTGCTCAAAGGGAAGTCGGCTTCTCCTTCTCCTTCTGCCCCTCCCCCTGCTTCTGCGCTTGTGTTCTCTCTCTCAAATAAATAAATAAATAATCCTAAAAAACAACAAAAACAAAAAGTCTGGCTGGAGCAAGAACCTTTTCCATCAACCTTACTTTCAAGTGCTAAGAAGTTGTTCCCATCCGACATTTCCTAATAATAATTTTTTAATCAACTAAGAAAACCAAGTCATTTCCAGCACAGATACCCAACTAGTAAAGAGTTTTACAGCCCTCTAAAAGAGAAAAGACAGAAAGGAGTGTAAGTTTTCATCGCCCATTCACTCTGGTTTCATTGATTTAATGCAAATTTCCTTCAAAATAATTAAAATGAGCAGGGAATTAGACAAACCCTAATTCAGACTCCACACCCCAGAATCCTACTAGCTCACATTTTAAAGAACTCGCTTTGGCAAAAAAGGGGAGCCCCCCCATCAGGGGGCGCAACTTTCCAGCCCTGGGGGAGGGCGGGGCGGGCTGGAGCGAGGGCACGAGCATTGATTTCACGCGGCGCTCCCACTGTCGGTCGCTTCAACAAGTTCCCTCTCTAGGCTCCAGCAAATCACGCGCAACACCCAAACTCTCCGTGGAATTTTTCTCGCCAAACTGAAGACCGTGCGCTTCATTTTCGCACGCAGGAATGTTTCCTCCCGCTCACCGCCGCTCCTTCCCCGGTATTCCGTGACATTTTCCCACAACTCCGAGTCCGCGCGTTCGCACCTCCACCCTCCAGCCGCCAACCCACTCCAACCTCAAACAGCACGCGGTCTGGACTCTGCGCCTGCGCCGCTCCCGGACCACCGCCCCCCTTCCCCCCGCCGCGCGTAAGCCCCCACTCCCGCCCTCCTCGAGGGAACGTGGGGTACAACGCATAAAGGTCACTCCTGAGTCCTCCAGACCGCCGCGACCAGCGAGAGAAATCAGCCGGCCCGGAGCGCGGGAGAAGGGGTGTGGGGAAGGGTAGGCGGTGCTGGGTGGGGATGGGAGGGGAGGCCAGAGGGGAGCAGGGGGGAGGCCGGATGGGACCTTGTCACCAGGATCCCCACACATTCAGCACCCGGACTTATGCAGGTCCGGGGGGCTGTGGCTCTCCGCCCCGCGACCTTTCCGGTTCTCCCAGATGGTCTTTCGGGGGCGTCTCGGCACCGCACCCCGCTCAGCCCCCGGCATTGTTCGCGCTCCACTAGCGCATCTGAGAGACGCCCAGGGAAGCGCGGCCCGGCCTCGGCCCCTACCTCCACGAGCAGCCCGAGCAGCAGCGCCGCCACCCTCCCGGGCAGGCGGCTCATGGCTCCGTGTCCTCTCCGGCTGTGCCCTGCTATCAGGTCGCAGGCGCGAGTCAGCAGCAGCACGTCCCC